>LZPO01098498.1:0-22814 GCA_001675575.1 Neotoma lepida | reverse complement strand
TGGGTCCTAGAGGCAGGACTCTCTAGGTCGGGAAGAGACACTCACCTCTTGGTCCAATGAGAGCTGTATTAGAGTCTCAGGAAGCCTCTGGGTTCGCGCGGGGCAGGGGGATGGGTAGGGGTTGGGGAGTGGGTTTTGTAGATTGCAGGTTCCAATGGAGTCCTTTGGAGGGTGAGGCTGCCCGCAGGAATTTTCCCTGCTGGTCGGCACCTGGGGCCTTGCCGAGAGGGTTGGAGTTTCCTGGGCCTGGTTATGTCCCAGGATCTGGGTCTTAGAGGCAGCGGAACACATTATTATATGTAAAGACTTGTAGAGAATTCTGAAGACTGGCTGGATTATAATTATTGCTTGGACATCTTTGAATAGTTAAAAATAAGTTATTTTTTTATTTGGCACATACAACTGTCCATATTTGGGCAGTATAGTGTGATATTTCAATACCTGCAAAGATTGACCAACATATTCTAATAAAGCTTCATACATCTCCTAAAACAGTTATTACTAAATATTTTTTGGGGAAATGATGACTCTGAATACTTTTATCAGCATACTTTCAGGAAAAANTTGTTTCAAGTCAAGAATATTGTGTGAAGTAAGGAATATAAAGCATTCATATGTATTTCTCTTCAAGTAGTTGAATGTACTGAATTTTGATTCTCTTATAGNTAGCCTCAGGGACTTAAGGAAACTATGTGAAACCACTTGAGTACACATCAGTACCGTGCAGGCAAACATATTTTGTTTTCTAAGCAGGATCTTGTAGTCTTGATTCTTAAGGTAATGATTATTCTGTAGTGTATGTTCACTTTCAGCATTTTCTGTTTGTCCTGTTGCTATTAAAGGGAGAAAGAATCACAGTGCTACTGGCTTCATAGAAAACTACATCATTACTTAGAAATCAAAAGATAAGCATTTTATGCTAATAATATTCGTTATAATTTTANTAGATACCATTATTGGTTATTAAATATGATGGATTGAGATATCTACTATTATTCGGATTTAAAAAATTGAAATATTTTGAGAAAACTGTAGNTGTTTTCTAGCAGATTACATAAATTTACCAAAAAAGAACTCTGATGTTTGTACTTAAATAGTATGAAATCATAAGATCTTTCTCTGTTTTAAGTTTTAAAAATATTCACAAATGACTGCCTTATCGAAAAAATGATAATGAAATATAAATGAGACAAATTCCGCATTAGTATGCCTTTTCTTGTTCTTGAGATTTCAGACAAAGATTTGTTTTAACACAAGAGTTCAGAATCCTCTGTACAGTATAAACATAATTCATATTATATTCCTGCTTGTGTTTGTGTTTTAATAATCAAAAGAGAGAATGAAAAAGAAGGAAAGCTTGGAGATAATAGCTGCATGTTTTCCCTGAAGCTGTAGAATAACTAATATAGCAGGGTGAATAAATGATATTCATCATTTTCTTCAAGTTGTAATTTTACTTCTAGCAGAATATTTATGCAACTTTGAAAGATCATAGATATGAGGTTTAAGAAAATAATGGGGTAAATGTGTTTTCCTTTTCTGGCTCCTGACATATCATTGCTATTTTGCATTATAATTTAGCCTTTAGCAATAAATCTTTAGAAAACTATATTTGTTTTCTAAGGGTTAAAGAGAAAGCAGTGTAAACCCACCAAGTGCTTCCCTAACTACCATTCTAAAACATAGGCAGTCGTTTCAAAGNTGGCATGCCATTCATTTAAATTTAAGAAGTTACAGAAGGCCACTTGGACTCAAAGAGTCCATTGAAGCTCACATCCATTGTGTACTTCTTTTTCCACTCAAGGTCTTNTAGTCTGAATGTTGTGTCTTCCAAAATTTTCTCTATCATCAGATTTGCTTAATAAAAAGTCTTGAATACTTAATTTTATTTTAAATGTATATCTGCAATATAGATAACCTGTGGTCACCCATTTGGAGCAAGACTTGTCTATAGAGACTGTTTTTGTTTTGCTTTGCTTTCGTTTTGTAAATAAATTTGGAGAAAAACACNNCAATAAATATACATCATCCTTCTTTTGCCCCATTATGCCTCTCTTGAGGTGTTATAATAGGATCTACTAAGAAGTTCTTATCCCTTTCTGTCTGATCAGCATATTTAGAATTATTTTGTGATGTTATTTGAATCATAAGGGTAAAGGGGTTTTACTATATCAGTGGATNTACTTAGATCCAAATCAGCAAATGAAAGAAAGAACCTGTGACTTACATACATTTTCCAGATCATGGTTAAAAAAAAAAAAAGTATCAGGGATGTGCAACTCTCTAAGTTTGCTTTGGTTTCCTTATATACTCTGAATTTTACCCTCAGGGAAACTGTTAATCCTTCAAAGTATAATTATATGTTTTTTGAGACAGAAACTGCATGAGTTTATCTTTAAGTTTTTTTGGGAGATATTTACTTATCATCATTCATGTGGGGATTTCCAACCATCCGAACAGTGGGCATTAGATGAGGGCACTGTAAAGGTTATTGCAGGGATTAGAGAGAAGTCTCCCTCAGCAGTATGCTAAGTGCTGTTCTTGATAACTACTCATTGGGGTTGTAGCAAGAAAGACAGCAGNGTGTAAGATGGAGAGAGGCAAGGGAGNAGATGTGAAGAAAGAGAATGAGAGGGAAGGCAGATCACTTTTCCCGTCTGTGTTTACAGAGCTATCATTCACCCATCACTCTTTATACTGTTTAACAGCCCGAAAGCCACTGTGTNCATGAAACATGCTTCAAGTTCTATGCCAATCTCTTCTGTCTGTCAGATTTTCCACTGAGTCTGCATTCTGTGGACAATTTAAAGCTGTCCTGTGATAGAGTTTCTTCTGACCTGTCTTCTGATTAGTAAGAGGGAAATGCTTTAAACTTTCTTGATTGAGTGACGCTGGAGACACTCTTGCTGTGACAACTGTGGTCACTTAATTCTTCAGTGTATGTTACCTCTTCTGCAAAATCCTTTCAAAATTTAGAAACTGGACCTTGAGATACACGATTTTTATGTGTAAGATATTCATTGCTCTAAAGTGATCATAACAGTTGATCTAACCATTTGTGGATTTAGACAGTAGCTTACAATAATTTAATATAAATAGCTATCTATTGAAAATAAATGTGCCTATAGTTTTATAGTGTTCCTTTCTCTAGCAAATTGAAACTATTCTGGGTAGGTTCATTAATGAAATGTCTCGGGTTTGTGGCCAGAATTCTTTTTTATAAGTGTTCTGATAATTGAATCCTTTGGCATTGTAGAATGAGCTAGAAGCTAAAAACTAGGTCTGGTCACCAATAATGATAGCTAATTGCACTCCCTAAGGCTGGGTTTTACTTGGAGCAGTAACATTTTGGAGACAGACTAACTGTTCTCTAGGGTCCTTTTCAGATTCAAGTTCTATGAAAATAACATGCCAATTTTTGCATTTGTTCTGTAAAAATATGCTTTGTTGCTAGGCGTTAATATATAAAGCAGGCATAAGCATACTACATGGAACAGTTTGAAAAGGAGACTTGCTAGGAATGATTTTAGATTTTCCTCTGTGCCAAGTGGCTACAAGATGATAAACATACCATTAAAACTGCATCCTGTCTTGTAAAAGTAGGTAGTATCACTTTCAAACCATTATTTTTGGAATTGAAGAAAAATGCTTTAAAAATAATTATATAAATACAACTACAAGAAGAATCGGAAGGTGCTGAGTACCAATCACNAGTGAAATTTGGTATTTCCCAACTCTCCAGTTTGACAGAAGTTTCTTATTAACTGAATGTTTCCAACACGGAAATTCGATATCACATCTACAAATTCATATTTTCCCTTAAGTTTCTTTGAATGGGAGATGAGTTTCATTTGTTTTCATTTTTATTTTCTAAAATAGACTTTTAAATATATTCTCTGTTTTCTGAGCTATGAGAGGAGGGATTTGATGGAGACATCTGGCTTAGGACTGAGTGTTCCAAAGCCTCTCTCTGTAAATTCTGCCTTTGGGTCTCTGTATTTGTAGATACCTGATGCAGGAAAAAGCTTCTGTGATGATGGCTTAGCAAGGCACTTATTATGAGTATAGTAGAACACCATTAGGAGTCATTTTATTGCTACTTTTTTTTAAACAACAGTATTTGATTTTACCCTACCTATGTCCTTGGGCTCTCTAGTCTCAGGTTCTTGGTCACCCAAGCAGTGTCAGGCATGGGTTCCATCTCATGTAGTGGGACTTATATCAATTCAGATGTTGGTTAGTTACTCTCACAAGCTTTGTGCCACCATTGCACTAGTATATCTTGCAGGCATGATACCACTGTAGATCAAAGGGTTTGTGGGTGATTTGGTGTTTATGTTTCTCCTTTAGTAGTGTGCAGAGTTCCTTCCTGTACCAAAGATGCTTGTACATAGCGATGAAAGGTTTATGTGGGTAGGAGTTCAACTTCTCCATGTTCAAGGAGTTATATAACAGTTGTGTTAAATAATGGGGCCTTGCTTTGAGTTTGTGTATAGCAACCTGTAGTCTTGTCCANAGCCTGGGTTGTTTGGGGATTCCTACGGGACTTCTTTGGCTAACACCTCAATTAGATATATCCCAATCTCAGTACTGGAACTTCATTTGGTGTCAAGAGATGTCCAGTTGAGGCTCTGTCTCACCCATTATTGGGAGATTTCAATTCATTATTACCTCATTACCTCACCCCAGATGATTTTTTTCTGGTTCCTTCTATTAATTGATTTTAGATTTTACTTTTTTAAAGGCTAAGTAATTTTCATGATGTAAATTAAATGTCTTTTTTAATCCACTTATCTGTTGAGGAAATCTAGGTTGTTTGTAATTTCAGCTTGATAAAAATAGAGTAGCAATGAATATGGTTGAGCAAATGTATTTGTAGTAGAATGAAACATCCTTTGGGTATATGCCCAAGAATGGTACAGCTAAATCTTCAGGTAGATTGAATCCCACACTGATTAACAATGGAGTATGTATGCAAAGAAACCCATGAGGATATTCTTCTAAGTCTCTTTGAAGAATATGTGCAGGATGAGGATGTCACCAATTAGAGATGCATGTATATATGTATATATGCACATGCAGTTACTATTTGTGAAAACAGAGCAGTTTTGCAAAGTCAGAAGAATATTCCACAAGAGAATGAGCCAGATATGTTGCTCAAATCTTAAAATTGTCTTTTAATAAAACACCCTGAACCAGATATTGNGATAAATGATGAAAGATCAGAGAGACAAAGGTACAAGCCACCTCTTACCTCTAGGACTCTTCAGCCAAAAAGGCTCAGCCAATAGGCCTCCAGCCAAATGAGCTTCCTTAGCAGAAAAGGCTTCTAGTTCTTGTCTCCTCACGCCTTGTATACCTTTCTCCACCTAGCCATTAAAGGCATGTGTGCTTCCCAAGTACTAGGATTAAAGGTGTGTGCCACTACTGCCTGGCATTTATGTTTAATCTAGTGGCTTGTTCTGTTCTCTGATTTTCAGGCAAATTTTATTAGGGTACACAATATATCAACACATTTCCCCTTTTTTATCTAAAATAATAAAAGAAGATTATAACTAATATAAGAAAAACTATATACAATAAGTATATATAATATATTCAGTCAAGAATTACATTAACAATGTCCAGTTCATCAACATTTGACAAATTCAGAAAAAATATTNCATTATTTATCCTATTTTGGTGAGTACAAAATGTTGTACCTAAGTCACGTTCTGTCCTAACTTGTATTACCAACTCAAAAACTATCTTTTGATGTCTTTCAAACTTAAACACCTTTTACACCTCTTAGTGAGTTTCTTTTCTGAATTTGTTAACAAGGAAAACTATAACTATAACTATCTAATCTTGAACTCCCTCAGAGACCCAAGAAGGAAATAGTATTATCTAAGAAACAGAAAGTACAGGCAAGCAGCTTCCAAAAATATAAGAAATGACAGAAACAGCTGGTTGCCTGGACAGTCAGCCAAGGTTCTTCTGCAATGTTGGAGCATCCATCTTCTGCCTACATGCCTAGTCCTTTCTTTTGTGTNACGCTTGTCCACTTGGATAGTATACCATCAGCAGTCAAGTGCATTTTCTTGCAAAGTGGCTAACTTTTGCCACAAAGAAAGTAAACACCATAAGGAGTTTCTTCAATGCTCACCATNGTTTCTGAAGCAGATTGGTGATACCAGGAACCGACATGTCTCATAGTCATAAAAAAAAAATCTATTTTATTAAATTATCTTAAATGTCATATTCTGTAGATCTCTGAATTGTTCAAAGATAGCCTGTCTATCNAAAATATATGTTTAACATTGAAAACATACCTAATATGACAAGTTTGATTGTAATAGGTGACTAACTACTAACTTGCATTTCTTTATACCCTAATTAGTTGGTAATGATAATTTTCAAGGACTAGAAATTTGCATTACATTGTTAAATGAGTTGTATAGGTACAATACCTTGAGCAAGATTAGAAGCATATGTACAGTATATTCTAACAAAATTAATCTCAAATTTGTATCAATATACAAAATTTGTATACAATATACAAAAATCCAATCCAATGTAAAATATTTAAAACTAGTAGTTTTTTTAAAAAGTAAATTCAATAATCTACCTTTTTATGTTATCATATCAATATTCTCCCTTTTTTCTTTCAGAGAAGATTTCAATAATCTACCCTTATTCATGTTACACAAATACAACTGTCAATTTGATCATTCAAACTTCAGACAGTTATGAAGTGACGTCCTGGTATCCTCTTCCCTCTCTTATGTCCCATCAGCTCTGAGTTCATGACGGGGGAACAGGAAAGACAAGAAGAGGAACTCACTATAGTCCATTATCAAGAAGCGTGAGATGGACTCACAGCATTGCTTAAGAGTTAACTATTTGAACAAAGTAAGTATAAATAGTTATAGTTTAGGATTACATGTCATATGAATTGAATTTGTCTATAAATCTCTTTGCTACATTGCTATAGCAATATTTAAAATCTGTTCATGATTAGAAAATTAATGGGAATATAGAAGTTTGTCAGTGAAAGGGGAATAAATGGATACAATTTAGAGACAGTATTAAGAAAAATTTGTTTCTTTATGAATATATAATGTATACAATAATTATGTCTTATACCTTCTGCATATTATTATTACTATAAATTTCAACATACTTCCTAATCAAGACATAGTATATTTTATTTCAATCCCATTTTATGTATTTTAGATTAATTTCAGTCTAGCTGTTATAAGCAATTATAAATGACAAATGTCATATCTATCTTATTTTTAAGGAGTTCATCTATAAGAAAAAAATTTCTATATGTGAACTTATAGAGGGAAAAGTTTTGTGTGTTTATAACTTTGGAAACATTGCTGTATTGCCCTATAAATGCTATAATTTGCACTTATATTCATTTTATTCTTTCAAATACTTGATCTACTGCTCCAATCTATTTATCACAGTTATTTTAAGTGAAATGAAGTTTGAATTCATCTTTGTGTACCTTTACATCTAGGCTTATTTATCTACTCCACAATCCATATCTTTATATATCCTGTTAGCTTAATGTATGTGTGTGTGTGTGTGTGTGTGTATATTCAACAAAATTACTAGAATTGAGAATAATCATCTTAAAAGGTTCTACATGGAGCAATGTTCATTAAAAAACCACCAACTGCCACATATGCACCTACTGTCCGTTTACATATACTTTATCAATTGCTTTTTCTTTTTTATCCTTTTATTATAGCTTCAATAATTATTATCAGTTATCTTCTGTAGGAGATTCTAAGCTATGAATATCATGAACTGAGGCTTAATATTGTTTGTATTTAATGAATGCATTACAGTGCCTAATGCCTAAATTATTCTCAGTAAATCATTGAATGTTTGTTTGCTGAATTAAATTGGAATTATTCATTTTAAAATTGCAGCACCATAAAATATCTTCAACCTTGAGAATTGCACAGTAGAGGCCAATGTGAAATTTTCTGTCTATATAACATGTAACTGCCAGCCAAAGAGAAAGGAGGCTGGCAAATGATAGATAGCACACACGGATTGAAATAATGTTGTGAAGGAAGAGCTTTAATGTCTGCATCTCTAGATACAGGTTAATTGAACTAATATAAAGTATCCCAGGTCCTATGGATCTTAAGTAGCAAACTGACAATAAGCATTTACAGTCTACTGCATCACTTTCCAAATAAGGAGTGTAAAATAAGCCTATTGTTTTTGAAAAATATAATATTCTTTTTGTTGATGACAAATATCTCTCATTATCCTTCACTAATCTCCTTTCTCCATCTTCTGCTTATATATTTATTTATTTATTTATTTATTTATTTTTACTTGACCTGAATTCTCAGACTATTGATCATCAAATTTAAGTTTTGATGATAAAGTCCAACACAATGATAGTTGGTGGTTTATTAATGAATCTGACCCATGTATGCCCTTCATGATTTACTATCTTAAGTTCAAGTATTGCTATTGGAAATGAGGGCAACAAAAGAAATCTCTGTCTCTCTCACACATTTTGAATATAACATCAGCATTCAGGGGTCCTTCATGTTGTAAGAGGCTGTCGGAACAATGAAAGCAATGGTACAGAAGAATATATCAGAGTCAGGGAGAAGAAATGCTGTTCCAGATACCATCATTGAATCCCTGAAATCCAGCTGGTAGTTTTCATTTAATAATATCAATAATAATACTACTAATAAAAACACTCACGTTTTCTTGACTTGAATTTTGTCACCTAGCACTGAACATTTTGACCTCAGTGTATCAATCATAGGCATATCTTTGAAATAATCTCAAACTATTTTAATCAAAAGGATATACAATTCTGGGCATAAATATATGTGCTTTAGTCAGTGTTCTATTGCTGTGAAGAGACACCATGGCCATAGCAACTCTTATAAAAAAAAAAAGCATTTAATTCAGAGCTTGCTTACAGTTTCAGAAGTTTGGTCTATTATTATTATGGCAGGAAGCATGGTGGCTCATAGTCAAACATGGTGCTTAAGAAGTATCTGAAAGTTCTATATCTGGTTCCTCAGGGAGTAGGAAGAGAGTGACTCCAGGCTTTCAAAACTTCAAAGCCTACTCCCAGTACATACTTCCTCCAGCATGGCCATACCTCCTAATCCTTTCAGAACAATGCCACTCCCTGGTGACCAAGTATTCAAATCTACAATCGAATGGAAGCAATTCTCATTCNAACCACCACAGTGTGTTTTCTTTATAAAAATATTGCTTATATTAAATGAGTATCTGAATATGCTGGCATGTTATTGGCCTCTGGTAGATTTTCAGAAAATACTTTTCCTAATCACATATTTTAAGGTATAATCCTTCTCTCTCTCTCTCTCCCTCCTGCCAGCTCTCCTTTCAGGGATTTGCTCATCACTTTTCTTATCCTCTAAACATAAAGCTGATAATTGTTAACTTAAAACTCAATACATTGGAGTGTATTATGTGAAAATAGCTTCATTTTTTTNAAATAATCATCTCCCAGACTTACTATTTTCTGTTAGAAACATTAAAATTCCTCTTAAAAATTCAAAAAGAGATGTAGAGGCATATCCTTGTTCCTCAGTCAACTCTGAAGATATACTGACAAATAATAATAAAATAATGAGTTTTGTTGAATTCTTAGAACACAGGAACAGCAAATAAGAAACAATGGCTTTATTATTTTATAATTTAAAAATTGAAATTATCATATAGGCAGCTAAACATTGCTTTTTAAATTGTATATAGAACTACTTCAATTACCATTGGTAATTTCAGTGGGTATTTGAACAATTTATGTGGTATGTGTGTATGAGAAAGAGAGAGACAGAAAGAGAGGGGGGAATTTTAGTGAGATTTAGGGTAATAGCATATATATCAGGTCACAGATGGAGGGATAGTCTTTGGTGTTCTTTTAGCTTGATGGCAATTAGAACTGTCCCAAATGACTCATGGTGGTTTATTTCNCACATGCCCATGGTCAAGGTATTCCTTGCATTTATTTCATTGTCTTCACTGCAGAAGAACAATTATGCTACGCTATGTAAACATGGTGTTTAGGAGACATGCATTTTGTAGACTATAAAAGTAATGACAAAGAAAAAATATGAGTCACTTATTGGTTTCCTAAAATTCACACAATATAAGCATTTGGGATAATATGTGAAAGCATTAAGACTGCTTTTTCTCAATTATAAAATATCACCTCTTTGGTATCCTTACCTGGTATTCTTGCTCTCAAGACACCTGCCAGGCCCTGTGACAGACACAAATGACAACTGCCACATTCTTTGAGTCAGTAAAAACAGTCATTTAAAGATTTTTAAAAAAAGGAAATGAAAAATAATGAGCAGTGATGATTGTTTTCCCTCCATTATATTCTGTTTTAAATTTTATTTCCCTTTAATCTCAGGTAGATTGTGTGTATTATGAAGCAATATTGTTGCAGCTGATCATTTGATGGAGCCCGCACCTGCCAGTTATTCTAGCAAAGGCAGGAAGACCCACAGCCATGTTCTCACATTCACTGCATCTTCTTNNCTTATGTTACTCAGCCAAACAAACATCACTAATTTGGTACTACTTATGAAAAAACAATTNGTCTNCTATAAGGCTTTTATATAAAACATTGTCTCCTATATGCTTATATAAATGCATTTAAATTACAAATTAAGGTCATTAAAAGGCAACATTTTCGCAGATGTCCTTAAAAGGTAGTGAACTAATTTTAACCAATAATTTACATTATATTTAGGAAGATTTAAGGAATAGGTGAGAAAATTATAATGTTGAGAGTGGAAAAATTTTGTAATCATCAATATATCTTTATTTTAGTTTCTTATTCTGTTCAGTTTGTGGCTTTATAAATAATGAAAACATAAAGGAACAATTTGACATTATTTCCATAAAATAATAATTATAACTTACCACTATTTGGAACATCTTGCATAAAAGGAATTTTATCTGGCCCGTATTAATATGGTCCTAATAAACTATCCCTGAAAAAATGCTTAGCCTCAGGGAAAGCAAGAGATTTGCTTTGTTCACAAATGTTCTGGCTTGTTCTCACTTTCACATCTGGTCCCATGGCCACTCATCACATAAATTCCTGAGGAGGAGGATATTCATGTAGACTTTCTATATATTCTAGCTTGTGGAAAGGACAATGGTGTTGACTAGGTATTTATATCTTTGACACTCTATGAATAATTTCTTTTACAAGAAATATATTTTTTTACCTATTTATATGTATGGTGAGGATAAGAAGAATATAAGATATGATGTTTGTCTTTCTGGGTCTGGATTACCTCACTCAGGATGATTTTTTCTAGTTTCATCCATTTGCCTGCAAATGTCATGATGTCATTGTTTTTAACAGCTAAGTCATACTCCATTCTGTAAATGCACCTCATTTTCTTTACCCATTCTTCGGTTAAGGGCATCTAAGTTGTTTCCAGTTTCTAGTTATTAAGACTAAAGCTGCTATGAACATAGTTGAGCAAATGACCTTGTGGTATGAATGAACATCCTTTGAGTGTATGCCCAAGAGTGGTGTAGCTGGGTCTTGAGGTAGATTGATTCCCAATTTTCTGAGAAACTATCATATTGATTTCCAAAGTGGCTGTATAAGTTTGTACTACTACCAGCAATGGAGGAGTGTTCCTCTTGCTCTACATCCTCTCCAACATAAGCTGTCCTCATTGTTTTTGATCTTAGCAATTCTGGAATGTGTAAGATGGCATCTCAGAGTTGTTTTGATTTACATTTCTCTGATGGCTAAGGATGTTGAACATTTCTTTAAGTGTTTCTCTGCCATTTGGGATTCTTCTGTTGAGAATTCTGTTTAGGTCTGTTCCCTATTTTTTAAGTAGATTATTTGATTTTTTTAATGTCTAGATTCTTGAGTTCGTTATGTATTTTAGAGATCAGCTCTCTGTCAGATATAGAGTAGTGAACATCTTTTCCCATTCTGTAGGCTGTGGTTTTGTTCTATTGACCGTGTCCTTTGTGTTACAGAAGGTTTTCAGTTTCATGAGGTTCCATTTATTAATTGTCAATCTTTAATTGTCAAGTGTCTGTGCTACTGGTGTTCTATTCACGAAGTTATCTCCTATGCCAATGAATTCAAGGCTATTTCCAACTTTCTTTTCTGTCAGGTTCAGTGTAACTGAATTTATGTTGACGTCTTTGATCCACTTGGACTTGAGTTTTGTGAGGAGTGATAGACGTGGATCTATTTGCATTCTTCTACATGCCAACATCCAGTTATGCCAGCACCATTTGTTGAAGACTCAGAAAGAAAAACATGGTATGTGCTCATTCATAAGTGGATATTAGCTGTAACGTAAAAGATAACCATGCTATAATCCAAAGACCCAGAGAGGCTAGATAACAAGGAGGGCCCAAGGCGGGATGCATGAATCTCCTTGAGAAGGGGAAATAGCAGAGATCTCCTGGGTGGACTGAGGGTGGTATAGATGGAAACTTGAGGGATCGGGTTGGGGTCAGGGGAAGGGAGAGTACTGATAGATTACTAGAAAGGGGGTACTTTTCAGCATCAGGTAGAAACTTAATACAGGGGAAACTCTTAGGAATCTACAAGGATTATCCCTGCTAAGACTCCTAGCAATAGTGGATACATAGTCTGAACTGGCCATCTCCTGTGATCAGATTGGTGACTACCCTAATTGCCGTCAGAGAGCCCTCATCCAGTAACTGATGGAAACAGATGCAGAGACACACAACCAAACATTAGCCTGAGTTCTGGGAATCCTGCTGAAGAGAAGGAGGAAGGATTGTAAGAGCCAAAGAGGTCAAGGACATCACAAGAAAACTCACAGAAACAACTAACTTGGCACATAGGAACTCACAGAGTCTGAACCAACAACTAGGGAGCCTGCATGGGACCAACCTAGGCCCTCTACATATGTGTGACAGTTGTGAAGCTTGGTCTACTTGTGGGACTCCTAACAATGGGAGTAGGGGCTATTCCTAATGCTTTGGGTGGCTCTTGAGAACCTTTTTCTCATACTGGATTGCTATGACCATTCTTAATACAAGAGGGAGGTGCTTAGTCCTACCACAACTTGGTGTGCCATACTTTGTTGATACCCATGGGAGGCCTGCCCCATTCTTAACAGTAACAGAGAAGGAGTGGATTGGGGGTTGGGACAGAAGGGAAAAGGAGGAGAGGAAGGAGTGGAAACAATGGTCAGAATGTAAAATAAATAAATTAAGTAAATAAATTAAAAAAGAATATATCTTATATTTAAAAAATGATAAATATATTTACATTTTTTCCTAAGGAGATTCTTTCTCCACTTTATAGGCAAGAAGCACCATAACATAACATAACATACTGTGCTATGTTAAGTTTCAAAATTCATAACAAAAGAAAAAAATGAATTCAACATAATTTAATCTGCCTAAATGAGATATAGGATAATATATGGACACTGGAATTTCCTTCTCTCCAAGAAAGATTAAAACCTGAAAATCTGTGAAAGGAATATGTTTCCTTATGTTTTCATAATTATACAGGAAAATATTTCAAAGTTATGAAGGGAAAGTGATTTTGGCCTAGAATTATTCCCTAATAATTTCAGCAGAATTTTTAATGCAAACAGTAAGCATTACCTTAGAAGAATTTTCCATGTGCTGATGGATTAGTCTTCAGAAAAAAAAAAGTGTCACATGGGTTCTAATGTGGAATACATGGCTTTCTTCAATCATAAAAATGCAAACTTGACATCTACAGACTGCTTACCATGCACAAAACATCATTTTATCTTTTGTAAATTATCCCTGTTGATCCATACAAATCCTGACTGTTTAAACAGATGTGTTGCAAAAAAAAAAAGGAGTAAATATTTTGCAGGAGATGGGAGGCTCAGGACAATGAGTGCAAAGCATGAGCTATGTCATTGTCAACAGAAGCTGAGAAATCCTGGTGACCTGCTGCTGTGGCTGGATAGTAAGGAACAGTCTCTCATAGGAAGAAGCCATTGGAAGAGAGATGTCTTAAAAAGAGAGGTTCTGCTTTAAGGATAGCTTCCATCAGCTCAGACAGCTTCTGATTATGGTCATTGTGCACTTGGAGTCCTGGAGCATGGGATCTCAGTATCTATGGTGCAGTACAGATAAGATTTGTCTATGCTGTTCTCATTTCTCATTATTAAATACACTCCCCCCGTGTCATTTAATTAGAAGAGAGATGTTTAAGTTAACAACATATGTGATGTATGGCTTATTCTTTATTGTAAAATTGTGAGCTACGTACAATGTCTATAGGTTGAGGAAACTGGATTAAAATTGTTTCCCCAACATTATGGGGAGAGGTTAGTAAAGGGTATTTTTCTGTAAGAGACATGCTCTAGGTTTCATTTCCTCCCCTTAACTGTAGTGCTTTCAACTATGTTGGACTTAGAATTGGCAGATAACTATGAGGCAAATGAGTGACAAATATAAGAAAATAAGTAACTCCTTTCATGTGTTTGCCACAAACTATTCCTAGACTTGAATTTCTTGGATATTTTAGTTGTTCAAGTTTCCCTAGTATTGCTGTGGACAGGCACTGCTATAATAGCAAAGATGGATTTTAGAGTTCTCTATGGCAATTCAGATACCCTTTGTTTTATCAGGCATTGAAACTTTAGTGATTGGCTTTAATAGCTCTACCTTGAACCACATATGACTACTTGTGATTAGAGTACTGTACTGTTGTTAGAATGGACTTTTGAAGATAAGTAGGGCTAGTGATAAAGGATATATCATTCAAAGCAATAAAGTTATATAATTTAAAATATGGTGCTACCGATCATTTTCTGATTGCCACCTCTAACGCCCAAGCTTATGTGCGGTATGTGATCACAAACCCAGCAAGCACCTTAAGGCCATCACTACTATACTGTTCTATTTGGGCAGCCAGATCTCCTCAGTCTTTGTGAAATTCGCCCTCCTATTGACATGGAAGGCTCATATTCTGGGATCTTTTAGCTGTAAGATAATTAGAATGATTCCTTATTCTTTGCTGTACAATCATTTTTAATGACACTGTCACTGCCTTGTATTTAATTATGAGGGAAGTATTTTATGGATGAAATACAGTTATTTGATTTCAAGTGTAAAAGTGGTGAGGTGATGTAACTAGGCTGAGAGAGCCAATGGGAGAACAGAACAGAAAGGAATATAGGCGTGGGGATATAAGGAGACACACTCTCTTTTGGAAGCAGCAGCTTATGAGGTGAGGCTGGTAGCTGTTCCTAATTCCTCTGATCTCTGTCAGACTTTCACCCCTATCCTTGGCTCCATGTTTTATTTAACAAGACCATTTAGAAATCCTTCTTATAGTGAGGAGAAAGAGGTGAGATCAAGATTGTCCAGCTGGCTGAAATGCAGCAAGAGGGCTAAAGAGTGTGGGGACAGAAGAGCTTCCGAGTTCCTGGCTGACAGGAAGCATTTTGAGCTCCCTGCAGAAATGTGTAGAACATTGTTGTGTTCACCAACTTCAGGAGAGTGGTTTAGGAATGCTTCAATAGCACTTTCCTGCCTCCCCAATTTCCCCAATTTCAAAATAAGTTTATTCTTTACCTAGGGATTCACCATTTTCCTTAAGTACTGCCATGAACATCCATAGTTAGAAATATAATTGCTCTTAAGCCTGATCCTAAATTTCCATAAAAATAGTTCAGAACAAAGGGCTTGATATTGGCTATGCCCTATTTTACACACGCACATGCACACACACAGGTTTTCACTGTGAAGCATGGAGTAGCCTTAAACTCACTGTGTAGACAAGAAATCAGAGGGAGGTGCCTCCGTTTCTTCACTCACCTCCCGAGGTCTGGGATTAAAGGCATGTGCCATTATGTCTGACATGTTTTATTCTAACATTAAAATGTTCAACTATAGCAAGAAGTTATATAACTTTATT
This sequence comes from Neotoma lepida, assembly GCA_001675575.1. Taxonomy (NCBI): domain Eukaryota; kingdom Metazoa; phylum Chordata; class Mammalia; order Rodentia; family Cricetidae; genus Neotoma; species Neotoma lepida. Next base: position 6,871 of record LZPO01098498.1, on the reverse strand, counting down.
TAAGCTGTGTGATGTCAGAAGCGATTTAACAATTTTAACATTTTATTGTTAGAAAAAAGTAGAACACATTATTAGGCAACATTCTTGTCAACAAAATAGGAATTCTTGTTCAAGAATGTCGAGAGAAGTCTTTCAAGTCTCCAAATCTATGAAAATAAAAAAAAAAAACCTGGAAAAACATGAAAGATGACTAATTAGGAAATCAAGCCTTTTACACTTTGATGAATGAGATCAGAATGTGTCAAAATGTGCATCGAAAATTAAAAAGAGCAGAACACATGAAGGAAAAACTAATTAGGGGTGGGGAAACAAAACCAAGACCACAAAAGCAACTTGGAATCAGCTAAAGATTGACTCTGATTAGTCATAGAACATCAAATGTCTACAGTTTATAATACCTGTTTTACCAGTGACCTAGTGTAACACTGATGACAGGGCTACCAGACCACGTATACCACTTAAATGTATGGCAGAATGATGTTGTCATGTCCATGAGTAATGTGATGCTTGAATGATAAGCTCTCATGACTATGGTCGACAGTGTGATTTATTACCCTTAGTCCAAAATTCTCACAGGCTGAATGAACTGAGTCACGTGCATTTACCGTTGCATTTCCTGGGTCTTTATATTTACAGGCTGATTTCATCTGGAGGCAGGTGTAAAGGAAAAGTCAGGTGTCTCTTTTACACTACAGCATTCAAGAAAAACACTGCTTTTCTTTCAATGGTTTGCGTTGACTTTTGTCTCACTTACAGCAAGAAAAAAATATTTGGGAATTTCCCTTCACTGATAAGTGCTTCCAATAAAGGATCACTACGGACGCACACAAATAAATCAAAATGCGTGTGTGTGTGTGTGTGTGTGTGTGTGTGTGTGTGTGTGTGTGCGCGCGCTGTTTGTTTATTTGCTTTGTTTTGTGTTTTGGTTTTTTGTTTGTTTGTTTTTTGGTTTTATTTTTTTCGTACTCTATCTTGCTATGTAGCCCAAGAAATCTTAGAACTTGTTTTTGTTTTGTTTTATTTTTATTTTTTTTTATTAAATAGTTTTCCACTCCTTTTACATACCAACCTCAGATCCCCCTCTCCTCCCTCCTCCCGCCCTGCCAGCTACCCCACTCAACCCACCCCCCTATTCTCACCTCCTCCAAAGTGAGAGGTCTCTCAGCCACTCTCAGCCAAGGCGGGACAAAACCCTCCTCCCTGCACCCAGACTGCACCAGGTGTCCCACCACAGGCACTGGGCTCCAAAAACATAGCCCCTGCACCAGGGATGGATCCCGATCCCACTGCCTGGGGGCCCTCAAACACTTCAAGCCAAACAACCTTCTCAAGCTTCCAGAGGGCCCAGTCCAGCACCATGNGGGGCTCCACAGTTANTGNTCCACNGTTCATGCATTTCCACCAGCCTGGCTGGCTTCATGATCTCAATGTCCCTTGTTCATAGAATAGCTCCTCTCTCTCATCAATTGGACTCCTGGAGCTCTTCCTGGTGCCCGGCTGTGAATCTCTGCATCTGCTTCATCTGTCTCTGGATGAGGGCTTATGGGGGCTTCTCAGCTGTGGGTCCATAGTTCATGTGTCTCCACTAGTTTGGCTGGCCATCTCTGTACACCTCCCATCATGATCTCGTAGTCCCTTGCTCACAGAGGGCCCTCTCTCTCCCATGATTGGGCTCTTGGAGGTTGGCCTGGCACCCGGCCGTGAATCTCCGCATCTGCTTCCATCTGTCTCTGGATGAGGGCCCATCGGGGCTTCTCAGTCATGGGTCCATAGTTCATGCGTCTCCACTAGTTTGGTTGGCCATCTCTGCACACCCTCCCATCATGATCTCGTAGTCCCTTGCTCATAGAAGGCCCCCTGTCTCCCATCGATTGCCCTCCTGGAGCTCTGCCTGGTGCCCAGCCATGGATCTCCACATCTGTCTCCATCAGTCACTGGATGAGGGCTCCATGATGGCAGTTAGGGTATTCATCCATGTGGTCCCCAGAGTAGGCCAGTTCAGGCACCCTATCAATTATTTCCAGTGGTCTACGGTGAGTTCATCCCTGTGGACTCTCCGGGACTTCCCTAGCACTCTGTTTCTCCCTATTCCCATGATTTCCCCATTTATCATGTTATCTCCTTCCTTGCTCTCTCTCTCTGTTTAGAACTTGTAACCTTTCTGCTTCCTCCTCCTCCCCGGAAGTGCAGTGATTATAAGCATGAAGCATTAAGCAGGTTGGCCTCAAACTCACCACTCACCGGAATCTACCTACCTTTGCTGGGATTACAGGCATGTGCCACCACTACCTATGCTTAAGCAGGTTGGCCTCAAACTCACCACTCACCGAATCTACCTACTTTTGCTGGGATTACAGGCATGTGCCACCACTACCTGGCTGCTCATCATGTTTTTTAAAACCTGGATTTTTAAGCATGTCTACTAGATTAAGGATAGTTTTCATGTGTGTTTGGCTGGGATGTATCATACCTTCATACCCTGAAAGGCTTCAATCCCACTAATCACCAAAAAAGAGAGAGAGAGAGAGAAAGAGAGAGAAAGAGAGAGAGAAGAGAGAGAGAGAAAGAAAGAAAGAAAGAAAGAAAGAAAGAAAGAAAGAAAGAAAGAAAGAGAAAGAAAGAAAGAAAGAAAAAGAAAGAAGAAGAAGAGGCAGGGATGGAGAGGAAAGGAGGGGAGGAAGAGAGGGAGGAGAGGGAGGGGAGGGAAGGGAAGGGAAGAAAGGAAGGAAGGAAAGAAAAGAATGTAACTCATTTTCTTATTGTTCAGAAGCCAGAAACAGAGATAGGGATAACCAGCCAAGAACTAAGAAAGATATTTTTTGTCTCATGGAATGACTCCATGAGACATGCAGGAAAACCTATAACATACTTGAATAATCATTAAATATTTCACAGGTCAAAAAATGCATATCTGTCTGAAGTACAATAAATATAGGAGTGCATCTATCGCTTTGAAATACTGATTTAGCTTTTGACAGATGTGTACTCAATGCTAGGGTCACTGGATGTAGTGGTGGTTTCATTACATTTTTTAAAGGAAAATTACATAATGTCTTCAATAGTGGCTTTTCAAAAATATGCTCTTACCCTAAATGAACTAGAGTCCTTACAGCCAGAACTCATTTAATGATATTCTTTCAAATAAGAATGGAGGGAATACATGTTGGTTGGATCTATAGTTCTCTGATGAATAATGATAGCCAACATTTTTCATAAAATGAAACAAAGATATTTAGATCTATTATGTATTTTTAATTGAAATGTTTAATTGGTTACTTGAATTATGGAGATCTTGTTGAATATTGAGCTATTAATAATTTGTCAAATGTCAAGATTTTAGACCTTTTTCCCTTTGAGAAAGTTGTTTCTTCTCATTGTTGATTTAATTTATTGTGAATTCAAAGTTTTATTTTTATATAATCTCATTTATATATATTTGTTGTTTGATTCCCCTGTAATTTTGATATCTTAGCTAAGAAAATCTGTACCCATTCTAATATGCAGGCATGTTTCTCCATGACTTCTAAGTATTCTGATCTCACATTTACGTAGATTTCTGGAAGCCAGTAGAGATAGGGGTTTAAAATTCTGCATTTGAATATTCTTTGTCCTTAGATTCATTTATTGAAAGGATGGTTATTTTCCAAGTTTGCATTCTTAGAATCTTTGCTCAAAGATTCTAATCCTAACCCTAACCCTAAAGACATTTAAATTCCTAATCTGTTACATGTACCTGTGTTTATGCAATTTCCTGCTGTTGTGTTCACAGGGTTATGGCATAGTTGGCAAATTAGTAAAATGATTCTTGCATTTTTTCCTTTTTTCATAAGATGCCTTTGAATACACAAGTTTGTGTTCTACTATTCCACACAGATATTAAAATTTATTATTTTTTTTAGTTGTGTGACCACTTTCATCTAATAGTATGAGTAGAGATGTCATTAACTTCTTTTATAATGTCCCCATTATATACTTTCTACAAATTCTAGTTCTTTTATAATTCTTTTTCCATATTCAATATCTATCTTTCTCTAGAGAATATAACATCTTAATTAACTTAAATTGAAGCATTTTTAATGGTCTTTAATTCTCTGCCTGATTGTTTCAAATCTAAGTCATACATGAGCTTAGCCCTTTGCATTTCATTCTCTCTAAATGGCACATTTCTGTTGTCATCTGTTTCTTATAAATTTTCTCATATTTTTATAATTTCTTATAGACTTTATTAAGAGTTAGGTACATTTTCCATATCTATAGGCACTGAAGTATGTGTTATTCATTACCTAGAGTATGAAACTTTAAAAAAAATGCAGTGTTCAGTATGTGAAGTTTGATCATTCTAGTCAAAAGAAGAGTTGCATTACTATTAGTTGATTCTTATTTTGCCAATGACATCAACTTTGAGTATTTCTTTTATTTAAAGGGGGCTTACTAGAAGAATTTAATCAATGTCTACCTCATTCTTGGCTTTATCTCTTCTCTTTGTAGTTTTATGTCAAAACTGATTTGTATCTTTTCAAATGATAGAATGCTTATATTCATGGGATTTTTGGTAAGTAGTACAAGGAATGGGGAGTTGGAAATTTTCTGCTTTTCTGATGTTGCCTCAATTTTAGGCAAGCAATACGTTCTTGATTCTCACATTGTGAGGATCTCCCACTGAGTGATCTCCCTGGATCCATCCTTGGGGAATTTCTGGTAACTAGGGCCATTAAAACACACAGCCCTTTCTCAAGGACAACAGTATCTTACCTACTGTCTTAAATATTCACCTTGAGGATAATACTTTTCTTCTATATTCTGATGGCTGAGACTTTTATATTAAAGGGAATATGTAGCATGTTCAGAAAACTCTGACATTCCTCATAAAAGTCCCNTGTCTCGGGGATACCCTTTGTTCTTTCATCCTGATTCTCATGACCATTTCTTATTATGTCTATAGAAGAAAATATTCAAATTTGCATGGATTATTTTGTATTTTTGAGGCTCAGAGAAGTTATTTTTTCTATAGCAGTTCAAAACTTCTTTAAAATAAATAAAAAATTCATATAAATTATTCCTTCTTGATCACTGGCTTATTATGTACGCCACGTGTAGGCATTTAGTGTCTTATGTCTCTGTGATTAATCCTTTTCTCCCCATTCAATTAATATTTATCTAATTACCCTATGATTAGATTACACACACCTCAGAGAGCTGGTGTGTGTGTGTGTGTGTGTATGTGAGAGAGAGAGAGAGAGAGAGAGAGAGAGAGAGAGAGAGAGAGAGAGAGGCAGACAGACAGAGTGTGTGTGTATATAAACTCAAAACAAACACTATGGGGTAGCATAGACAATAAATGTCATTTAGTCAAACCTGGTGATGTACGTCTTTAATCTCAGCACCCAGGAGGCAGAGGAAGGCACATATCTATGAGATCACATCCAGTTAGGACTATATAGACAGTTCCACGCCAGCCAGGACTACATAATGAGACCCTGCCTCAAAAAAGCCCTTAAACTTCATAAATTTAACAACTTTTTTTAGAAAACTTGAATGACAATTCCTTTAGTATGTTTATGAGGCTATTTTACCATAAACTCCATAAATGAAGAAGTCATCTTAAATTCTTTTTCCAACTTTTTGGTATACACATCCCTTGCACATATTGTATGTGTTCAACAAATTTAGTAGATTCCTTACTCTTGTATATAAGTGTAATCCTGTATACAGTTACATAGAAGGACACTATTAATTCATTTGTGTGGTTGATGGCCAAAGTTGGATTTTTATGAATTAGCATTAGTTGTGGTAATGTTTCTTCATTTAATTTTTGTTTTTAAATTGCAGTCAGTCATTGAATATTGTACACATTTTGAATATATAATAGGCATAAGCTGAAAGAATGTGCTAACATTTATTTATTTTCTAGATCAGTTCTGGATTGTTGTACAAATTTGCAATTAACCAGTGAGTATTGTTCAAAATTTGGGGGTTCCATATCAAGAGGTTAACTTGACAGTGACCAGCATGAATGTGTAAATTATTTTGCTTTGTTCTATGTTTGATGGCTTTCCATTATGAAATTTAAAGAACAGATCATTCACTACAATGGCTCAAGTTCAATTACTCTATTAAAGGGCAGTATTCTATTTATACACAGGGAACTTGTATAGCAAGTTGAAATTACACACTTATAAGATGCCTCATATTTTACTTTTTAAAGAGAACTTTGGGACTGGACTAGATCCTCTACATACGGGAGACAGTTGTGTAGCTTGGTCTGTTCGAGGGGCCCCTGGCAGTGGGAACAGAATCTATCCCTGATGCATGAGCTGGCTTTTTGGAGCCCATTACCTATGGTGGGATGCCTTGCTCAGCTTTGATGCAGTGGGACGGGGCTTGGTCCTGCCTCAACTAATGTACCAGGCTTCATTGACTCCCCTTGGGAGGTCTTATCCTTTCAGAGGAGAGGATGGGGATTGGTCGGGGGGGGGAGCAGAAGGAGGGATGAGAGGGGATTTGTGGTTGGTATGTAAAATGAATAAAAAAAATTTCTCAATTAAAAAATAAAAAAGAAATTCTCAAAACAATAAAACCTTAAGTTAAAATAAATATTATATTTAAAAAACTTTAAAAGAGAGAACTTTAAATATCCTGATATCCTCATTATCCTACTAGAAGACATGAATGCATACAATTACCCATTATTGTTTTATGTAAAAAAGGAACTCATAACCAGAGATTGTACTAAGGAGGAAGTAAAAAACCAAGTTCAGCTTTACATTTATGGGTTTCTTTGGTTTAGTTCTTTGTCTTATAAAACTGGGTAGTTTTCATCTGGTCTGTAAAGCTAGATGACTTCTTTCTCTATGACTTTTAATTACTAACT
>LZPO01098497.1:0-22842 GCA_001675575.1 Neotoma lepida | reverse complement strand
TGGAATCAGTGCACTTAAAAGCTTGAAATATTTGAAGAATGGAAAAATAATCTCTGAAAAGTTCAATAGGTACAAATAAGGAATAAATGAGAAGAGTCAAGCAGTTATGCGAATGATTTACACACACATATACACACACATACACACACATACACACATATACATACACATGTACCTACACACTCACACACACTCTCACACATACACACACACTCTCACACATACACACACACTCTCACACATATACACATATACACACACATGCACATACACACATACTCACACACATACACACACTCACACACGCACATACACACACACTGCATTTGCTGTAATAATCCCAGAATTTCTGTTGTGTCCAGCTGAGCACACCATAACTGAAAGTAAGGACTCAGGCTATGAGTCTCTTTAACCATCTGTATTCTTTAATGATTGTCTGCCTTTCAAAGGCCATTGTCTGCTTCTGGACTGGACATACAAGGGGACATCAGGTGTGAGGTACAGTCCACAGTTCCTTATCAAGAGATTAAACACAATGTGAGACTACACCTCCAGCCATCAGAGACAAATTACAAAGTTGAGGGACATGTATGTTTCACTCCTGACCCTATCACTTCTATTTGCAAGTTATTTACACTCCTAAGAACTTCTGGGTTTTTTTCTTATTTCCAAAATAACTATATGGTTTTTATAAGGATGAAGTTTGAGTAAATTAGATAATAATGTGGTGATATTAGTTGTCAAATTCACAATCTTGGATCATCTTGAAAGGGAGTCTCAATGAGGGGATTGCCTAGATCAGACTAGTCTGTGGGCATGTCTGCGAGGGATTATCTTAATTATGTTTATTAATGTGGGAAGAACCAGGCTACTGTAGTTGGCACCATTCCCTAGGTTTGGGTCCTAGGCTGTAGATTAGAGAAAGCCAGCAGAGTAAGAAGGATGTGTGCATTCTCTTCTTTCTGCTCCTGACTATGGATGTGATATGACTAACTAAGTCCCTGCCGCATTGACTTTCTACTCTGATGGACTGTAACTTGTCATTGTGTGGCAAGATCAACCCTATATCACCACAAGTTGCTTTCTGTTGGGATGTTTTTGTTACAGCAACAGAAATAAAACTAAGGTAGAAAACATGTGTTAGAGTCTGGCATAAGGTTTGTGCTCAATGTTTCTCCTAGTTGTGTGACATTTTAGTTCCCCATTTAAGGTCAGAAACTGAGTGGTGGATTCTGGCAATTTGTTCCCCATGCCTAGTGCAGGAGCTAGCTTCTTGTTGTTGTGACTAAACCTCTGACAAGAAGCTATGCCATGGAGGAGGATTTATTTCAGCTCATGGCTTGAGGGAGTGTAATTCCACCATGGCAGGAATCTCATCATGCTGGCAGGTGGCTCCTTGTCAGCTGCAGTGTGTGGCTGGACCCTTCATGTCACATCTGAGGGGAACAAGGAACAGAGAATATTAATAATGTCAGACCTATAAACCTTATGCTTTGCTTTCCAATGGCTCACTTTCTCCAGCAAGGTCTCACCTACAAAGGTTCTACAATACCCCAAAACAGCATAGTGCTTTAGTGACCAAGTATTCAAACAAACAAGCCTGTGGGAGCTACTTCATATTCAAAACACATCTAGTAAAATCATACTACATTTGTGCCATTTCTCGGATTCAGCCATGAAATGAGGAGGCAAAACTATGCATGAACATGCAACAGCTTTTGATCTGCTCACTAGCAGTAAAGCCACTGGTACTAGTTGAGAAGAGGGCAGGGCTTGGTAGGAGGGAACAACTGGTGGTTATGTAAAACTTCATAATCACTCCTCCGGGTGGTACCCAGATCTCCAAGAGGAAGGAGCACCTGGGATAGATACATTCCAACTTCATTTTAACAAGTGAGGGATCTGTGATGTGAATAATGGTCTTTGACAATTTGTATTCATAAAATCCAGTGATCCTGAGATCTTTGTCAGTTTTATGGTCAATCTTTAGCATTATGCCTTAAAGAAGCTGTTGCTGGAATTTTTAAACTGTCTCACAGCTGTGACACCCTTCTCCTGGGAACCTATAGCCATGACATCCTTCTCCAAAGTGCCTTGTCAAGTTAATCCACTTGGATTAGCAAAAGAAGAGAATCCCAAACAGATACTACAAGACTTCTGGAGACCCCTGGAGTCCAGGCCACTTTGTTCCACAGTCCTTGGTGCAGAACCCGGTCTCCTGACCAGCACACAACACACAAAGTCTCTACATGTTGCATTCTTTTAACTAGCAGTTACAGCAGCTGGTATGAGGTTGCCTTTTGGTTCTTGTTTCTCACAATTGCTAGTTAGTATTGTCACATACCATTTGAAGATGGACCTCTGCTTTATCAGTATAATTTTATCAATAAGAAACAACCACAAATACCAAAAGCACTTAATATAAATTTTCAACTGTGTGCTCTGAACTGGTTCTATAGGTATCCTTTGATTCAGCCACACTTGGTGCTGAACAAATTTTCTGTTTTCTCCACCTATAAGGGAAGTTAAAGATGTATTTCTGCTGAACTCAGAACAGCANTTCAGTTAAAGCAGGCAGTATCTGAAGATTGAGGCTTTGGGTAAAATAATGATCCCTAATTGCTGTTTTCTAGTTATGGAAGATACTGGATCACAGTGTCAATAAATAGAACAACAACCACTTAGTGAATGGAAATGAATACAAAAACTTTGTTTACATATTTGGGGAACAGAGTAGAACACACTGGGGATAATGAGTGAGTGTTTGCAAATTCCCATGTGGCTGCTTAAAGTCAAAGGCTAAATTTCGGGTTTGTCTGTAAATGTCCTCAGAAATGGCACAGAGTGGCAAAGAATTACAGTGTTTGGGACTTTGACACTATTGTAATAAAAAAAATTCTTATTGAATAGTAACTTTTGGTTACAATTTAAAAACTCATGGGCTTTTGAATATTCACATTAGCTACAAAAGAATGCAAGCATGTTGTGTATGCGTACACACACAAATTCACATACATGTTCATGAGTGTACACACATGCACACACACACACACACACACACACACACACACACACACTGAGAAAGAAAGAGAGACAGAGAGACAGAGAGAGAACTAGACCGTATTTCTGGCATTAGCCGGGAAAAAACGTTTTCATTGTTAAGTATAATGTTTTGAACAGATGAGGCAGAAAATTGAACACAGGCATAAGCTTATTTTGTTTGGATTTTTAGATATGGTCTCATGTAGGCCATGGAATCTCACTGTGTAGCCAAAGCTGACCTTGAATTCTAAACCTCATTCTACCTGCCAAGTGCTAGTGTGACAGGTGTTTGGCACCACACGGGGCTCTAAACTCATTTGGAACAGGCAGGCTCAATTCTATTAAGTAGCTAGATGGTGGCTATAGCACTCTTTAAATAGATTCTTTTCCTCCATATTTCAGGGTTGGAAGTCCCCAAGGGACCGAAGATGCCTGAACTCACTTTGTCAGGAGAGCCACACTGGGAGCAATCTAAACCTGCCCCCTGCCGTCTAAGACCCATTCCCAAACAGATACTACAAGACATTCACACCAGCACAAGACTTACTCCCCCCCCACCCCACTCCACCCCATCCCACAAGAAAGCTATCCAGAAAACAAGCTCCAAGGAACAGAGTGGACTTTTCAACACAGTCTGTAATCTTTAGCCTCAACAGTGAAATTTAATCACCAAAAAATTGTTGACATTAGGACTCTAGANGATCCAAGTTATCATTTAACATACTGTTTATCATTGGCACTTAAAAAAATAAATCAGAAAATAATATGGCTTNGANTGGAGAAATAAATATGCATTTCTGAGGGAGCTTCCCATTATCTGTGGCTTTCCTCCTGTTTGGCCTCTAAGGACAATCTCTCCCCGAGTTTTCGAATAAGTTCTGCTAGGTCTTCTGTGTTCTGAGATTTTTCTTCAAGGAGTTCATAACGGAGACTTGAGATGTCCTGCTTGATCTCCTTCAGTTCCCCTGTGAAGAGGGAGAGAGAAAAAAATCAAATATGGCTACAAAAGCAAATTAGCAATTCTAGGGTAGGATAAAGACCACCTGGCTGTATTCTGAATCTTTTCAAAGGAAATAACTTCCCAATCAGAGTAGGTTTCTATTTCCTCATGTAGGAAAAGTAGTTACAGAAGAATTTTAATGATCTGGAGAATATTGCAGAGTTNGAGTAGCAGTCTCTCACCTTTCCCAGGCACCTTCACCAAGGACCCTATAAAATAAGGATGTTTATCTAAGTCTGCAAAGATTTGTTCCCTGGTATTTTGTGGCCTTGATGGCTACGATGAGGACTAACATCGACTGTCAACTTGACAAGCTCTAGAATCACCTTGGAGACTGACTGGCATCTGGACTAGCAGGGGAATAACCTGCAGAGTTGAGGTAACTGTCATGGGAAGATGCATTGAAACTGAGGGCAGCACCATTCCCTGGGCAAAAGTGTCAGCGGAATAAAAGGGAGAAAGAGAGCCGAGCATAGACACCTCCGTCTACGTTCTAACAATAGACATACAGTGTAACAGCGGTCTCCCATTGCTGCCACATCACTCCTTCACCGACATGGTGGGCCGACCCCCCAAACTGCCCTCCAGTAAGGTGGACTATCCCCTCAAACTGTGACCCAGAATAAACCTTTTGTTCCTTAAAATGCTTTGTCGGGCGTGTTGTCACAGCAGCGGGAAAAGCCAACACAGATGGAGAGAGCCTTTTCTATATGGCTCTCTGAGGCTCTCTCACCTCTACATCAGGACACAAGCCCAACTCACACAGGAAAGCTTTGTCGTCGTGTTCAACTCACCTTCATTCACTTCATCACTCTCTTTATCAATTTGGGCCTGCAATACATATCTTTTAATGAGTCTTTTCATGATTTTCTAGACAGGAAAAGGAGAAATGCATTTCAGCATTATGTTCATGCAAACATCTCATTTGGAATAAGCTTCTGGTCTACTTGTCTTTAGAAGTGATGGCTATCAAAACTCAGGTAAGATTTAGCCCACAAGGAGTATGTATCTCCTTATTTTATTTTTCTTGTGAAAGCAACTGTCATGTTACTTGGGCTAATGACTCAAAAGTTAATTCTCAAAAAGAGGACTACCAGAGAGCAANCATCGAATACTTAGTGCCTCTTCTTGTATTATTTGAAAGTAGAGCACAGACTTCCTGTCAGATAGGTCAAAGATTTGTGCAGAACTCTTTGAGGAAGTAAGGAATTAAACAATGTCCAGCTGTTTTGTCCCCCACCCTAACAAGAATTGTAGCCACTTTTGATTGTATGATTGCTTTAAGAACCACCAGTTTCAATGTAATAAGGTTTCTCTAGTTCTTTGGTGTATGTATAACTATAAATATATATTAAATGCAATTTAAGAAACACAACAATAATGCAGGAAGTTCTTACATTATGGAACCAAATCTTATCACATAAAGCCCAAATTAAAAGATGATTAACACAGTTCTGTTAGAGAAATTCACATAATGACACAGTTTGGTGTGTAGATGTTGTGTGTTTTCAGTAGAGTTACAAAAGCAAGAAAAGAAAACTTAAATGTCCATCAACGGTGAATTATTTCAATAAATTATCATTTATTTCTATAAAAGAATACATCGTAGGTATATATGTTGCAGAGAGAAAGCACACATTATAGAACTATCATACACCTTACTATCAATTCATTTGTATGATATCCATATATATAATGGAATATTAGCATATATAAAATTGTACACATGCATCCACATATACAATCAGCAGACAAAACATTCACAACTAAGCCATCTTTATTTCACAGTGGGATACTGTGAGGACAATTGTGCTCTTTAGTTTAATTTTTAAAGATTTAGTTTTATTTTTAATCATGTATATGTAGGCATAAATGTGTGCAGGTATATGCACAAGAGTGTAGGTACCCTTGGAGGTCAAAAGATGGGGTCAGATGCCATGGGGCTTGAGTTTGAGGCAGTTGTGAGCCACTGTGGGGGTGCTGGGAACTGAACTTGGGTCCTCTGTAACAGCAGTGTATACTCCTAAGTTGAGATATTTCTGTAGCCCCTCATTATTGTTTTGAAAGGTTAGCCTTTTATAAGGAGCCTGGTCTCTAAGCTGTTATGATTACCTACTTACATATTCCTCACTTAGAAAGTACCAGGCACATGATAGTTACACCATAAGCCCGTGTTAAGTGGATGCATCCTTCTGATGTGTAGAACATATCCTGATATTTTATTTTAATTTAACGAAGTGCAGAGCTTGAGAACCCAAGCACAGCAAAGAGCTAGCCTTACGTCTTGAAGTTTGTGCTTACCTGGTATTGCCTTGGAGGACTACTGAAACTATTTAGATGGAAGTCTTCTGAGCTCCTTATGCTTGACTGCTTGTGAGGCAGCTACAAAAGGAATTAGAAATCCTCATTTAATTCTCATTGTAAGCAATGTCTGAGAGATTATTAGTCACATGGGTGAGCTCATAGTCTGGTGTATTCAAATGAGTATATCCGTATGAATAGAGCTATTTGTCTTAATTGTTACATTCTGCTTATAAGATACAAGAAGTGATCCTGCAAGGGTGTTGAATTGCTCTGTTGCTGCTGGAGATTGTGTGTGGAGACTCTCAGACTTGGTGGCTCTCATCATGTTGTCCTATGAGTTATGCTGTAGCCTTGCAACAGGTAGATGTGTGGTGAATGGAGAAGCAAACATGCTGGGACTTCATGGTGCTGGTATCAGCAGCCTGCTGGTGAGAAGACAGCCACTGTCTGATTGCTACACTCACACCTGCCCTCAAGTCTCACCTGATCACCAGGGCACCTGACCAGGCAGAATTCAGGTGCCATGGAAGCTCTAACTAACCCATTTCAATTTCAGAATCTAGACAGTGTCCCCTTTCAGTTATGCTCTGCTAAAATTCCATTGCGGCAGCACATTTTAAGAAAGACAATGAATTTTGGTAATATGCAATAAATGGGATGACCATCCACATTAGCATGCTAAGAGGCTGACTGAGAACTCTTTAAAACATTGCTTCTAGAAGAAAAAGTGATTTTTACCAATAAACATGAGGACTTGAGCAAAACAGAATATTTCTAAATCTGTAATCGCAGGGATAAAGTGTCTTCCAATGGAATAAAACCCCTCCAACTGCCTGGGAAGTCATTCATGGTTTACATTCCTTCGTGACATTTCAGTGTCCATGAGGAGTGTCCCTTGCTTTGACTTCCATGCAATGATTCTCTCATACCAATATGCTCTATTAAAATAGCAGAGAAAGTCTTACCTAATTTGTGTTGTAAACAATGTGCAAGATTATTAGCTACATATGTGACCTAATAGTCTGCTGAATGTAAGTGAAGTGTAGCTGTACATATGGGAGCCATTTTGACTCACATGCCCTGTTAAATAGCATGCCCACACATGTATCCATGGAACAAACATGCACCAAGGGTGTTCTGCCTGGAGGGAGCTGTGTCAGACTCCAGAAAACTGAAAGAAGAGCATAAATCACNTTGGCCCAGCAAAATGCCACCAANAGGCAGATGAGCACAGCATCACTGATGAGAATCGTGGAGATGATGTGCAGTTTGAAAGCAGCACTTTTTCTTTTTTTCATCTCCTTTGAAAATTTCAGCAAAATATCCATGTATTAATTCACNTTGATTTTTAAAATCTTTAGGATACTGTGCTACAATTTAACAAATTAAGCAAGAATATGCAGTAAGAGTAATTGAAAAGAAGACCTGGTGGGAACTCGGAGACAGGTTCAATGCCTCCCCCCATTTGCTATTGAACCCTAGGCAGGACACTTAGCCTTGCTAGCATCCCTTGATAATGAAGGGCATGGTCTCGTTGATGTCCACTGTCCTTCCCTGACTTAGGAAGTCACAAAAAGACAGGAAGCTTCAACACAGCATCTCTAGCATTTAGGACACAATGGCTTTTAAAGCATGGTTTGTTTCTGAAAGCAACGTCACATGGGGAGCTCGGGTTTAAGCTAGCATCCACCCCTCTACCACCCAAGTCACAAGACAGCATGGAGGGTGAGGGCAGGCTCACAATCCAAGGGAAGAACCTAGATAAAAGGAATCTTTATGATTCATGCTTCTGGCTTATTTACTGCTTAGCGAACTTAGGGTCATGATCTTTCTTGTCTTAAACACTCCAGTACAGCAAGCAGTGGGTGGAAATGAGAAAGCAAAGCGAAAACTTCCGCATACTGGAACCTTTGAGAATGAGGATCTGTGATCATGCATACTCTGACATGTCAGTCCTCTCTGTGAAGGTGGACCTGAAGAGATAATCTTTTCTTTTAACCCAATAGTTTGTGAATGTCACATGGGTCATCTTTCACTTGCTCTCCAATCAAAGGCCATTGTGTTTGTCATCCCTAAAATCTTTCCTTCCTTGTGCTAGCAGAATTGCTCAGCCATATCATTGAGATTTTAGCTTAAAGCATAAGCTCTTCAGAAAAGCTTTTCTGCCCACCTCATGATAACGCAGNTCCTGAACTGGCCAGACCTTTGGTTTTCTTTGTAACATCTGTCAGGACTGGCCAGGATTCTTACACTGGCTTGGTTGCGTGAATATTTTCTGTATGTTTTGGTCTTGGCAGAAGTCTACTTCAGGGTCCCCTGTGGCAATACTGACATATAGCAGGTGCTCAAACGTTGCTGTCTTGTGTAAAGAATGAAATAATGGGTGCTTTTTCATCATCAGTGGGATGCACTGAAGTTGTGGAGTTTTTGTTAAGTTGGACATGTTCAATATGAGAACTTAGTCAGGTAGTGGTAGCTTAGCTTCATGGTAAACATGTATTCGAAACACAAGAAATAGTTTTAGGGTGTAAGCAGATGTCTTACAGGTTGTCATAGATGGGTTACACAGAGATGGTAAGAGTGCCAGGAAGGAATGACACCCAGTTTGTGTGTGGAAGAGCACAAATGTGGCTTTCTAAGATGCTGATCTTAAGGCCTTGGGGACCAAAACTATCATATTTCCTCTCAAGTGCACACTGGGTGGTCAGAGCCTTGCTTTTTCAGTCACAGCAGTATCAAGATCATGGTTTAGAAAAGTCTTCAGTGTGGGCAGTATCCTATGTATTGTATAATCTTTAGCAGCATGCCTGGTTCCTAAGCCCTAGATGCAGATAGCAGCCCCTACCTCTGTGTAACAAGCCCAAATATCTCCAAATCAAATGCATCCTTGTGTGTGGTGGGGGGCTGGCAGGGAGGGTCAATGGCAAAATCATTCTTGACTAGGAACCAACTAACAGACTGATGGTTCATGATTTATGCCAATCGTTTTGTGGCTAGTTCTGTTTTGAAATATCAGGTTTAGGATGTAAATGTTATTTCAGAAAAATAGTTGTTATTTTTCCAATACATCATAGCAACTCAACAAATCATTTTTTTTAAATTGAATAAGGCAATGAAATAATGTGTAAGAGGAAATGTACCCAATGTGCAAAGAAGCATTGTTACCACTTGGTGGCACAAAATCCTCATTTATCATCTGGCTCCACAGCCAGCTACCCCGCTGGCTTGGAGTCTAGAGAGCTGGGACAGCAGCATGTTCGCCCTTTAGCTCATACAAGGGAACTCAACTGTCAATCTGAAGAACATTTAAAATTTAGAGATTCAGACACAATAAAGGTGCAAAGGACTGAGTGCAAGCTTTGTTCTTACTATCTGTAAATATTCACTCTCTCCAGTTCAGAATGGAACATGGACTGCTCTTTAAAAAACAAAAACAACCCTTTATTACATTTTGTGAATTTTTGGAATAGATGGAGCTCAAATTCATGAGGCTGTGCATGCTAGGTAGGGGCTGTATCACGACCCACGCCTGCCCCAAGTCCATTTCTGCTTTTTTTGGACCTTTCCTTTTTCATTTCCTTTTTATATTAGCATGTTTATCCTACAGACCATAGAATATGCATGAGAAACATTAAATAAAAGTTTTTTTATTAATATGGAGAAGAAAGTAAGCTCCTGCCTTCCTGAACATACAGACAATTCTGGAAGTCTGTCTTGTCCTTATAAGGATTAAATTGCCAGGACCCCAGGAAAACACAAGGAAATAAGAAGGTGGAGGTGATGTACTCAGGCCTCACAAAACACAGATGTGAGATGGACCATAGTGTGCACTGTTGGTAAGCCTCCTGCTTTAGAACTAAGTGCCTGTGGACTTGGATTTCAACTGTCACTTGTCTAAGCCTGGAATTTAGGCAAAGTACTTTACCTCTCAGAGCTCAGCAACCTCAGGTGCAGAATAGAGAAAATAATATTGCAAAAGAAAAGGTTATGCATTTTCCAGCTTGGAATGATAGGTATTGCCAATATCTGTTATTATTGTAGAGAGGCATATATATCTACTATATGGTTTGAAGTTTGTTCATAGATGGTCTTAATCTAGTTGATATACACTGGGGATACTCTGCCAAACATTGCTTTTGATTGATGCACCCAAGCTTATGACTAGGTGATTTAGAGAATTATATAATGTGGCTCCCCCATAATGTCTTAAGGTCTTTTCTTTTAGATATGTTCTTACCACATAGCCCTGGATGGCCCAGGACTCATTGTGTAGACCAGGTGGGCCTTGAGCAGCAATCCTCCTGCTTCTGCTACCTGAGCACTGGGATTAGAGGCAAGAGCTACCACACTCAGATTCCCCAGAGCTTAATGAGTACACACATTTCCAGGATCCTCTGTCATATTTTAATGTGCTAAAGGAAATCGCATGAGAATTCTCACAAGATCATGTAGAAAGATGGGCCAGCATTTTATCTGCTTGCTTCTTTGGGTGATTTATTTTTAAGTAGCTCCTGCCCTAAGTAGTGGCTAAAACCACAATTCCTGGATGTATAACCAGTATATATATATATATATATATATATATATATATATATATACTCACTGAATCCAGGGCAGAGCAAACTACCCAAAAGGCATAAAACCCACCTGATATCAACAACCTGATAGTGACCTATGCTGGAACAAGAGCAGAGCAGGAATTCAAGACATCACTCTGCATTAGCATGTTTACGTGTGTAATGGTGAATGGCAGAGACTGGTTTTCAATTACACTCTTCTTTTGCACCGCATGTTCAAAAAGCTAACACTAGCCTCCATTGAAGCCAGGAAGCATTGGAATAAAGGATGTGACAGAAGATGAGAAGGCCTGCTCAGTGAGTATTGAAAAGAACTTTTACTTGGCTCACCCTGTTGATTTTATGGTATGCCTGCAACAAATGAGAAGACAGTATTTCCATGGCTAAGTAAACACTGTGAGCTTCAAGCAGTCAGAAGAGGCCTTGGATGAAATACAAACTGACATCTTAGAGGCCAACTTTATGAAAACAACCGAGCCAAGCTATTGGATAATGAAGATTGAACCATGGGAGATTGAATCTGAACCTACAGAACGGCATGTTCCCAGAGGAACCTCCTTCAGCAATACTGGGGAAAGGTTATTTTCAATATAAANGGGCTATTTTAAAACTATTTTTAAAATATTTAAAACTATTTTTCTCAAATAAAATCATTTGAATCCAGAAGCTCACATGGTAAGGAAAATGGACATTTGTGCTGATGTGAGCATTCGGGATGCAAGTGCCAAAGACAGCACTACAAGTTTGAGATATACCCAGAATTGCATGTATGAACATGTCACATACAGATAATGGGCTTTATCTACGACCCTTACATGTGTGTATCATGTGCTCTGCTCCTTTTGTCCCTCATTACCCTCTCTCACTTTCCCTCCATACATTGCTCCCCTGGACACTGAGGCTTGGCTGGCCTGTGAAAGCGGGAAAGGCATGAAGACTGTCTAGCAGAGACAGCCAGCCCCATGGAGTCCAGCCCAATTCCAGTGTCTAGGCTTCATGGGGTGGGGGTCATAGTGGGACAGAAGCACTTAGGACCTAAAGAGCACAGTCACAGAAAGGGAGTGACAAGATCTCAAAGGTTCTACAGCTAGAAGCTGCCANATGACCACAAAATGACCAGATTCTGTCTTGAAGAAAGATATGAATGCCACATCTCTGTGGCTGCCATAGTATACAACCTCATGAAAGGTCTTCCAGCTGTTAAATTGACATCAGAATCAACATCTCACCCCAAACTCCACAACTGGATCAACTAAGACACAACCTGTACTGCCTAGACATTCACACCCTCTTCTTGGTTCAGGGATTGGTTACAATGCCATGACCAGTATTATTTCACCAAGGAAAAGGAGTGAGAGGAAGGCACTAATGCAGAANTAGCAAAGCATACTTCCCATCACATGGCTCACTACATATTTTATTCCATTTCTTTTAGCCATCCTTTGAGACTGTAGTAGCTTATGCAATTTGTGCAAATTCTTAGCTGGAGTGTAATGGGAAAATCGATATAATGGTGATGAATGTGTGTGTGTGTGTTTGTGTGTGTGTTTGTGTGCGTGTGTGTGTGTGTGTGTGTACTGCCAAGCATACCCAACATATGCTAATGCTGGTGCCATTTCTCAATTAATGTATGCTGGCTTCTAAATGGCATGATGATTTTCCATTATCATTACTGTTTTTCCACTTGCTAATTCACTTATTTCCAATTATTTTTTCCAGATACACCCATTTACATTATTCAGCTGGACTCCTTTCATTTTCTGTTTGTACCCTTTCTCTAGGACTTTTAGGCCAAGTCCAATTTCTGTTTCCCCATGTGACTGTAACTGTGTGCTTGTGTTTGTCCTTCCTACTCTTGCAATGGTAATTAAAATATTAAGTAGCGATTGCATTCTACTCTGCTTCAGATATTGTTGTAAGCAGTTTATCTGTGCTAACTGATTTGATGTTCTGAACACTCTGGGATGGCAGCGTGTTTGATTCTAAAAGCAAGGAAGGCACCATCAAGGTAGTGTTTCTAAGCATCTCTCCTACGGCCATTCACTGTCATGAGGAAATCCTTCATAAAATATTCAATATGCTCTGTGTCTTCAAAGTGTTCTTGTCATAACATCCCCGCAAGCTGAGGAGCAGGAAGCTTCTGCTGTGAACAGATAGTAAATACTTTGGAGTTGTGAGCCACATACTATCTCTGCCACATTCTTCTCTTGTTTTTTTCTACAATTCCATAAAATATAAACACACACACACACACACACACACACACACACTGAACTACATCAGTCTGAACAAAAATAAGTTGGAGAGCAAGGATAGCTGAAGGAAGTGGTAGGCTCCTCCACTTCCCCCCAACCAACACACCCGCTTCTCCACAGAGAGCACGGCCCTTGTAGCTCTCTTATTATTTACCTCACTCCATGTGGCCCCCACCTGTACCATTTTAAAATGCCTGGTGTCTCAGTGGCAACAGAAACAATAATTTGAATAGCAAGACTGCCAGTTCCTCNCAATCCTTAAGGGTGACTGCCTTGGGGACTACAGCTTATTTCACTGAACCTTCTAGTATTTCACTCACAGCCCCCATTGCTGCAACTAAAGCCCCAAGTTGCAGCAGGCCTTATGGGTTCCCGGGTGTGTCGCACATATGCACCCCCTTCCACTACCATCCTTCCTGCTTGAGATCCTGTTCCATGAAAATGGCTCCCAGTGACATTACTAAGGAGAGCAGGGCTTCGGGCCAATGTCCTCTTATTCTAGATTCGTCCATCAGGTTCTGGTTAAAGTGGGAAATGGTTGACAGACTTGTGCCTGAGATGGTAAGAAAGACAACTGGGAAGCTGGAAATCATGGTCATACAGATCTTAAGTATGTATGTGTTCTGCTATGGGACATAAAATATTCAGTTAAAAACAGAACGCAGTGGCCTCCTCTGGGTCTTTGCTTTCCTTGAGGTGGCAGCACAATGCATTTCTGGCCAGTCAGAATAACAGAAGTTATAGAGGTACTTCTGGAATTCAGCTAGCCAGCCATGCTTCTGTGCACATATTCCTCTTTCATGCCTCAACAGGGAGTGTAATGACAGGAGGTAAAGCTGTCATCTTATGACAAGAAAACTCCAAGAGGATCCCAGCCGCTCACCCTTAACAAGCACCTCACACTGTCTCACTGGGGCAGGTTAAATGAGAGGAGAAACACAAAGACAATTGCTTTGCTTCGCCNGCCATGATTTGGGCTTTTTATTATGTGCAACTGAACACGGCTCCTTCCTGACAAACTGTTCTCTTTATTTCTTCTGTTGAGTTTCTCTTTGGTGTCTGGTAAAACCCTGTGACTTATAACTGACAGGGAAGAGAGTAAATAACTTATCACTGAGGATTTGGTGACTCCAAATTAGAAGGCTGGTGTATCTCAAGATACCTATCACATTACAAACCGTACTGGCCACAGCATCTGCTGAATNCTCACAGTACCTTTGCAAACAGCTTCTTGATGCCTAACAGACACCACTGGCTGTGTGCTCTGCACCTGAGCTTCAGCACAGTTAACACACCCTCCGGCCCAGTGCCTTCTTCCTTTCACTAGCCTTGAACCTCCCTACCCGTCAGTACCCACAAATTCGTGGTTAACACACTGCTTATGTGTCCTTTTGCAAAGGGACATAGGTGCATTCTCAATTAGTCTTTGATACGATAGTTGTTAATAGTATTAATGTATCTGCTACTTATTTCTTTTTTACTTTTTAAATTTGCATTGGTGTTTTGCCTGCACCCACGTCTGTGCATACCCAGTGCCTGTGGAGGCTAGAAGAGGGCGTCAGATTCCCTGGGAGTTACAGAAGGTTGTGAGTCACCTTGTGGGTGCTGGGAATTGAACCCGGGTCCTCTGGAAGAGCAGCCTGTGCTCTTAACCACTGAGCCATCTCTACCCATTCCTTAATGTTGCTTTCAAATACTGGTCTTTTTCCGTGACAAGACAACTGCAGTCCTGGGCAACCTAAGTGTGGCATACTTACTTTCAAGTGTTATCTTACCTGATTTTTGTNAAGTGAAAATTTTGAAAGGTCTTCATGACTTCCCAAAATTCCAAATTTCTTTTCTTCATTTCTCTTTTAAAGATAGATATTAAAATGAGTTCAGTAGCATGGTATTTTTTTATTTTTCATTGCATATTCCAAAATACCTGCTCCAATTCCCCAGTAAGTTTTAATGAGAGAAACATATTCATTTTGTCTTCCTTTTGGTAGGTTCTTGGACATTTATTCAAACACTAAATTTTCTCAGGTTATAATTCTAATCAAAGCTGACAACTGTACATTTAATCATTTAATTACATTGAGTAAAGAAAAATGTCTTCCACTTAACTCCTGTAAATCAGCGACCTGGAGGAAGGCCATTGATGTTGCTTCCCCCAAATTTCTATGCACAAGCATTTAGAAATTTCAAGGCACTTTTAATATTTATTTTACCTAAACTCCACAACACAGACAGAATTTTGATTCCTATCACTAGAGAAGAAACTAGAACCCATGAAGCTTGCCCCTGACAGAGCCCTACACAATTGGTGCCAAAGGGAGCAGTCATTGAAACACATTTTCCTTCCATCCAACNACAGAATCTTAATATTTCAAGAAACCTCAAATCATTCAATCCACTGGCCCACCCACAGGGAGAAACAGCTTTGAGTTTCTAATTCATAGTTTACTGGTTGACTACAATTCCAGGGGCACCCTGCTTCCTAAGATTATCCACTGCCCTGCTGGGTAGATCTTATCATTATTAATTTGTTCTTTCATAAAATTAAGTTTGAACTATTTATAACTTTTGCTCATTGCCTTTCTTCTCATTTTCGAAGAGACAAAAAAGCCTGTAATCTCTAACCAAAAAGTGAATGTTCCAAAAAGATTCTTGTTCCTTTCAAATTCCCTTTTGAGAAGAAACTGACAGCTCCGTTAATTATTCGAACACACTCTATGCATACGTGTCCGCATCCTGATCCACTTCCACTGGAAGGAGCTAGTGTAACACTCCTCCTTGATTTATACTCAGCCCGTGTCTCCAATCCTATGCATACACAGCATTGGCTATGTGTTTGAAATATATCTGAACATGCTGAAAGCCTCCTACCCCATCATTTGAGCACTACTCCTCATCTGTGTTTTCTTGAGATCACCATGCCTACTGAGATTATTATTTCCAATCAGTAATCTTAGACCTTCCTTCCTCAAGCACCTTGCTGCAGACACTGGCCTCCCACGTCTGTGTGAGCAATCATTCCTGAGCTTTGCAATGCACATGTTATGTCAGACAGCCAAGTTCCTATCAGCTATTGAACACTGCTGGCACTTCACTAACTGCTGGCACTTCTCCCTAGAAACTTGGGGCACCAGCAGCACAATAAGGCCCCAAACACTCACTTTCAGTGTCTACACTAGACAATGCATTAATTTAGTTACATTTCATTTCTCTTACATGCTTTTAGGTAGGAAATGTCCAGTGTGACCTTTATAAACAATCACGAGACCAAGAAGCACTGTATGTGCAGTATGTGCAGGGATGAGAACGGAAGGACATGGCTTAGCCACGGAAAGCTTCTTTAAAGGCTATGACTCAGTGGTTACCGTGATGAGAACAATTATGACTGCAGTGATAAATGATCAAGCTAATCACCTTGTTCATCTCTGCATCTTCTTGGAAGCCTTTCTTATGACCCTGGACCAGGTCAGACATCCATTTCTTAAATTTCAATAGGAGATAGAGCAGGGACTTTGGACTTGGTACAAGATTGAAGGGGACCGGAAGTGTTCTTCCCTCCTCAAAGTAGGAAAACCACAATTTTGCCCTTGCAAACTTCCACTCCACATCGGCATCATCCTGTACAAACAGACATGACTGTTCAGCACAGAAATATGGAATTATCACGTTCTTTGAATACTCTGTGGCTCAATAGAAGAGGCAATGGCTAGAGATAGACTGATTCCCAAGACTGAAGGCTCCACACCTTCTTTCTGAAGTCTGCTTCAGATTTTACTAGGCTTCCTAGACTTCTGGCTTCAAAATTCACATGTGTTTATAAATACTATGCAAGGTATTAAGTGTGCTTTTTAAAACACTGTGAAAATGTATTCTTCATTCAATCATTCATTCATTCAGGATATTTCTGGAATCAATATTTCTAGGATACAAATTTACATATAGTCATCACCAATTNGAGAAATAATCAATTCTGAATGTAACTCAAAAAAAGATTTGGACAGTATATTATTTGTAAACAATGTTTTTCCCTTTTTTGTTGTTGTTAGAGACAGTAGCACATATACTTGGAAGGTAGAAGCTTGAGGATCAAGAGCAAAAGGCCATCCTCTGCTATGTTGCAAGCTCTAGGCTAACTCAAACTTCATGAGATGGTATCTTAAAAAAGTAGAACAACAAAGCACCACAAAAATAAAAATTCATCTTGATATAGTATTTCAGGGGTTAAGAAACAGTAATAAATTAAAGACTGCTATCCCTTATCCTCTGCTGACTTAGCATACCCCATCAATATTGTGTAGAAAAGCAAAGTTAAGCTTGTTTGCATTCCTAGACCAACACTGATCAAGCAAGCATGGGAAGTGGAGAAATAACAAAGCATGGAGCGTACGCTTCATTCCACTGATTAGTTGATCCTTACAATATTTGAAACATGAACATGGACTGTAAGAACATATGGATTTCATACCTCAATTTCCTGGAATGAACTGTTGATCATAGCAATTAACATATTTAGCAAAACAATAACCATCGTGACATTATAGACACCATACAGAACATAGCCAATGTTTTCAATGAACTTATGATTGTAGTTGATGACCACTGACTTCACTTCAGAAAGCCCAAAGATAGCCCAGAACAGTGTCTTGAAACTTTCCTCAACTCTAGGGGAAAAATAACAGAAAGAGAAATATAAGAAAAGATATTAATACATAATAATAACATCATCATAAATCTGAGTGGTTTCAATATTCTTATAAACTATTGGATATTCATGAGAAAATTACTTGCTTGTCTGAATTTTCAATTTCCTTTCTGTAAAATGGGCAAAATAGCAGTTCATTGCATAGATGCGATATTGTGCATATGAAGCACATAGCTTAAGATTTAGCATTAAATAGACACTCATTAAAGGCTATGGGGTAAGTTCATGACTACAGATGTTAGTATTTAAATGATTGATGGATTTGGCAATGGAAAAGTCAAATTAATTACTTAACTTGTTAGAGTCATTTTAGTTTCTTGTTCATCTGTACTTCCATTCACACAAAATAAATAGAAAATTATGATATATATCAGGAAACATGACAATATAAAGACAGACAATGGCACCAAAATTCTTGGCATGCCCTAGGAAGAATGGTGATGCTTTAGGCATAATCATTTGTCCAGAGCTAAGCTCATAAGTCTAACCCAGTTGGCTTAATTTCCTCTTGAAAAAATGCAATTTAGAAGAATATGGAAAACAGTAGGTTCCTCTTCAGATGCCACTTGTCATATGACATAGACACTCTGACATTTAAGACATCTATTCCAGCATAATTTATTCAAACTGTATGTGTGTGTTGTGAATGTATGTCATAATCTTGTCATTGTTGTTACTTATAATCTATTCAATGATAACTTCTGGGAAACTGAAGTAGGAGAACAGCTGTCCTCACACTCAGTGCCCCAGCAGTCCCCATGAAAGAGGAAGGCACAAGATTTAGGACAGTAGGATGCTACTTAGTAAACAATGCCAGCATTTATGCAACATCTAGAACATTGTTTAGCTTTTNTGAGTTTTAGTTTCTTCTTTTTGTGCACTGCCAATAATAAAGATACGTGTAGGAGGATTTACCATATAATATGGCTCTAAAAATGTTATCATTATTTTATATTAGGAAGGTTTCTGTATGTTGGTCTTCTTACAAGTCACTCTGAAACCTTTTTGTCTTGCTGAAACAGACTTAGAGAGGGTGTCTGTGTCAAAGCATGGACCTATGAACATGAGTGCTTTTGAACAAATCTCCCTTTGATCTGCAAATTCTGTCATCAGAATACCTAGGACCACATACGTTGTGAAGGCTTCATTCTGTTTTGCACCAATGTAGTAGGAGTAGAGGTTGAACATTCCAATCATAAAGGCAACAAACACCATGATGAATATGACCATGAATTTGAAGATATCTTTTACTGTTCTTCCAAGTGAAATCTGCAGTGGTCCGAAGCTTTCATTTGCTGGTAAAATGTAAGCTATTCTGGAGAAACTTAAGACCACAGCAATTGCATAAAGACCTTCAGAGATGATTTGAGGATCAGAAGGGTCCCACTTTATCCTGGCTAGAAAAAAAATCAGAGACAAGTAATTCCTATAGGTTGCGTATGTAGGTAAATTCTTTTCTGAGAATAATAAATATATGATCAAGTGAAAGTCTCCATTCTGAAGAACTTCTCAAGTGTCTGCCGTATCTTCTGACTCGATTGAGGTGGTTTGCTATGAATTCTTAACAGGGTATAATTCCTAATCTGGCAAATCCATGCATGGTAGACAAGTTGAGAAATTGTTGCTATTGATAGCTATGTATCTCCAACTGAAAGANCTTATACAAAAAATCCCTCTTAGGTTAATTCCTCCCTCTCTAACAATGAGATAGTACTGCTCCCATGGCTCTCATCTGTCCTTGAAAATTCAATAAATTCACATACAGACAGTGCTTAAAAACATTTGGCACTTACTAGATTATAGCATTTATCATTCAGTCTTGAACTATAACAAAATAATGTCATTTGATGCTTACATACTTATTATTTAAACTTACTAGAAATTCATTTTATTGGCCAGTAAAACAAGTTTATTTTGCCACAGAATTTTCTATAATTCATTAATAATTTCATCTGGCATTATTACATTAATCCATCAAAAACCACTTAAGAAACCATTATGAAGAAAAATGCAAAACAGTGTGTAAGAATGAGGAAAATATTATTATAAGTTTGCATTTGGTTATTTTCAGAGAAATGGAATTAGGAAAGGAAAACACAAAACTTATGAATATGGTTTCTTTTTATAGTGTTTTGAGTATTACCTATAAATAGATATCTTTGAGTATATTTTGAAACTCCTTAAATAAAACCTTGGGATTGAAATAAATACTAAAATCCATAATGAAAATGAGACTTTAGTTATATAGACACTAAGCCCACAAAGGTGTCAGTTGAACATTAATAGATTTATTTTCCCCAAGCCATTTTATGGGAGGGATTATTTTACTTGGGCAAATATTGAAATTTATTTCCTTTCCTTAGTTTTCCCCTAGGGAAATAAATAGCTCACCTGGTTTGTTAACCTGGGATAGTAACCATGTCTACTTTGATCATGGGGTTGGCATCGCCCTCTTTCTTATGGAACTTCTCTGGTCTCCACAGCGGCATCCCTCAAAATCAACCACTTACAGCCATCACCATGCTACCCCTCATTGAGAATGCTGCCCTGGCCCACTGCTAGCTGAAAACTGGATGACAATTCTTACAAATTCCAAGACTCCATCTGAGGGATCCATCTAGCTCTGATGTATGACATCTGTTAGAGGCCACGACTGGGACTCCACTCCATATTCATTTGTTTGTTTTATCTCTCAACTCTTTCAGTGCCTGAGACCCCTCCTAGAGACTTCAAAAATTATTTTGATTTGACAAAGTTTATATGTCTTAAGAAAAAGAACATTCAAAAATAAACTTTTAAAACTCATGTGTATGTGGGCTTAATGTCACATGTTGACATGTCATGCTGATTAAATTAATATAATTAACATATCAGTCATCTCATCACATACTTTTTCTGTGTGGTAAGAACATTTAAAATTTACTGGCTCAGCAATTTTCCCATGTGTGGTACACTGTGGTTAACTTCAGCCACAATGCTGTGTGGCAGAACACCAGCATTTGTGGCTTGTGTCTGACTACAGCACATTCTTCTCTCAGACCCACACATCTCCATTCCTGCCAACCACTATTATGTTCTGCTCATGTGAGACACATGTAAGTGAGATCATGAGATTTTTCCATGCCAGTTTTGTTTCATGTAGCATGATGTTCATCATGTTTTTGCACTAATCATCTCCTTTCTTCTTTAAAGCCAAGTATCATTTCATCATGTATACATAGTTCACAGGTGGACTTTTCTCTTTCTGTTTCAACATTTCACAGCTGTTGAATATGTTCAATTAAACAAATGTTTGATGAACTTCTGACATCAACATGTGATCCTGTCAAATGCTCAGACAAAGCCTGCATTAGAGGCCATATTTAACCCACAGCCACTACTCAGAGTTGCTTTTACAGAAGCCAAAAAGGTTTGTGCACTAGGCAAACACACAGTGAATTTTAAAAGCAAAAGAATCAACTTTACTGAAGTATATGGGGGAGATGGCACAATATGATCTCTGCTTTCTTTACACTGTTACAGACAGAAGTGCAGCCAAAGTAAGAGGTTTTACTGGAGGCTTTAGAAGGAAGGGAATTCTTTCATGATATGGAAGACATGATGGCTACAGAACAGCTATCCTATACTGGTATATTGTGTCACTGTCTCCTGTGCACTCTCTTAATAGACAAGGAAAAATATGAGGCTGGAGATAGGGCTCAGTAGTTGCTGCTCTTGAAAAGGACACAAGTTCAGCTTCCCAACACCCATGTTGAATAGCTCACAATCACCTGTAACTCCAGTTTCAGTGGATCTAACAACTTCTTCTGGACTCTTTGGACACGCAGTCTTATATAAGAAACACACAAAAGCCTCAGCAGAAAGAAAAAGAATACAGAAAACACATAATTATAAGGTATGATACAGGGATTCTCAATGGATTTGGTAGCCATCCAGTTGATCCAAGAAGGAATGGGAGATGATTCCCCTAGTTAATAAAGGTTTCCAGGCAGAAGATAAATCAAATGTGGAAGCCAAAAGCATGATTCTTCACATGATGTTATTATTCAAATGTAGATGCTGTCAACAAATAATTTTGTGTGAACTGGGAAAAAAACTACTACTATTTATTTCTCCTTCACAAGAAAATGTTTTATCTTTAGTAGTTTACACAGTAACATAAACTCACCCAGATTGTAATATTTGACGTTGTCTCCCAGTGTGACTTTCGTCAAGTCCTTCAAAGTGTCATTTGCATCAATGATGCTTTGAGCTTTGGATGCATGCCAGAACGCCATAAATCTCGCAATGAATGATGCTGCAAAGATTGCCAGCATCCCAAAATCAAGCATATTCCATAACTCAAATAAGTACTCTTTGGGGCCTTGAGTCCATATTTCTTTACATTCAGCCCATATCATGCCTGCATCAGTAAAGGATTAATATATCAGCTCA
Organism: Neotoma lepida; assembly: GCA_001675575.1. NCBI lineage: Eukaryota > Metazoa > Chordata > Mammalia > Rodentia > Cricetidae > Neotoma > Neotoma lepida. Next base: position 531 of record LZPO01098497.1, on the reverse strand, counting down.
ATTTCATTCTAACTTCAGCTTTTCTATGAAGAAAAAACAATTGGAAAGATCTCACCTGATATTCACAGCTCTGTAAATTTCCCCTACCTTCCTCTCCAGCCACAATTTCCCCACCCCCAGAAACCCAGTCCAACAATATCACCATGTTACCTGACCTAAAGCAATCAAGCAAATTGATCAAGAATTTCAAGTGAAAAACATCATATTGATTTTTATTTCTAATCATGAAAAAATACTTAAGATGTTCATTATAATATCCTAAACACAACATACCTACATGCTCAAAATGGAAGTGCTCACGCTTTCACAATGAAATTGTGCAGACATTTGAAATGACATTTTATAAGTTATTGTGGGTTACAGATCATGGGAACTATCTGTCGACATCCAACTATAGAACCTTTCTTGACCATGAGCCTCAGCTACTGTCTTCTGAAAACCACTTCCACTTTTCCTATTGAGTGCCACTCTCAGACAAAGACTGAGGAACACATAGGACTTCAAAGATTAATGGTCTTGTCATACTTTTCT
>LZPO01098496.1:3249-13759 GCA_001675575.1 Neotoma lepida | reverse complement strand
AATTGGGGAAAATATCCCAACTAGACACCACATACCATCAAATAAAGAAACTATACTAGGAATGGTTTGCCTCTTTGGGAGCTGGTGGCCAATTTAATCCCATTGAACTTCAAATATTATAGGCTATTGCTAGTGCTCTTGGTTAACCTCCACTACTTAATGGTATGACCCTATTGTATGGGACACTGTAGTGGGCAGCAGTTCCAGCTTTGATCTGGAAGCACAACCCCTAGTGAGGCTTCCAGTAACTGCCACATCTACCTAAGACCTCCCCCTGGGGTGGGCCGAGACGGGTGCTCTTAAGACTGGAGATCTGTCCATGCCGGCCCTCTTGGTTCCTGGATCCTGGATGCTGGATGAGAGACTGAGTAGAGTTCTCCAGAGAACACCACTGGACTGCACCTCATCTCTCCTGGACCCTGTGACCAACCCCTTTACTTGCTGTAAGTTGTCCTAAATAAACCTTCTGTTAACTATATGGAGTTGCCTTAATAAATTCCCACATTATCTAGGATATTAAGGTAGATTATTGTATTTACTAGTAAACTAATTTAGTAAAATATCAGCCTTAGATAATTTACACTGATATTGATTCTTGTATATTGATACAAANACAAACTACTTATATATTCCTATTTAAGATAATTTGTATATTGATACAAATACAGAATTATATTTNTTGTAATGTACATATATTTCTACTTTTGTTTAAAGTATTTTATATATTGATACGAATGTAAAATTGTAATTGTCATGTGTATGTATATTCTGCCTCTGTTTAAGATATTTGTATATTGATATATATTTAGGATTATTGTTATATTGCATATTGTGCTATATATACATTTCTACCTCTGTTTAAGCCATTTTGGGCATTGTCACAATCTTTAGGTCTTTGTCTTTATAGTGCATCTGCTTACAGACTGTATTTTGTTATGTAAAGCCTTAGTCCTTACNTCATTTTAGTAGAGAACTCATAGTGAGTTATAGTCACTCATTCTTGTCATGTCTATAGTTATGTTAGGTTCTCCAGACTCTCAGAAACATATGTCAGATGGATAGGTAATCTTCAAACACTTCATAGACCTAGAGAATATGGCATTTAAATGTTTTCATAACTTAGAATTCTGTTGATGTGAGACACAATTGCTCCTGGCAGCACTGATCTGATCCTGAGAGAATGTTGGGCTTCTGAGACATTTCCATTTGGAAGTTTATCTTCTTCTTAACACAAAAAAAATGGCCTATTGGACAAAGAACTGCCCTTGCCTTGACTGCTGACAGTAAAAGTGACTANTGAACTCTGCCAAGACAGGGTAAGATAGTCTTTCAAAAAAACTGCTTTTACAGCTGAAATTAACTTATTTCAGTTATCTGGTATAATTTTATTTGAGGTCACCACAAATTTAACATCTGTCTTACAAATGTTGAGTGTATGTCATATGTGACTACCNCTTTCTTTAAATGTTTAAAATTCTCTCATTGGAATAGGTTGTAATCTGTATTCTAGATATGGTTCAGGGAGTCTATCATCTGCTGGCCTCTCATGGATGATGACAGGATAGAGCCGTCTGGAGATGTTAAGACCTGTATGGTCATGTCTTTTTGTTTATTAGGTCCCTTGTCATCTTTACTGAGAGTTTTTTTCAGGGCTTGTAAATGAGCACCTAAGGTCTGTCCCAGGGAGTGAACTTCTTTTCTTGTAAGGAATTCCAGATTTTTCATGGAATCATGTAACCTTTTATGTTTTTTGAAACACATGATTTCATAGCCCTTATTTATCAGTTAATAATAATCCTTTTTCCTTATAAAGTGTCNAAGTAGTGACAACTTCACCCTGGAGAGTTGTTTTATCCATTAAATATTTATATTTACTATCAATAAAATCAAATTTGGCTATATATTTATTATTTATCAACTGAAGTTTTTGTATTAAATTAGCAGATTTTAAACTACAAAGCCTGTTTTGTAAGTCTCTATTACTAACTTGTAAATCCTGGTTAGCAGATTCCAGAGAAAGAATTTTTGTATGTAAGCATTTATTGTTATCTTTTAAAGCCTGTATCAGTCCCAATAATGACTCATCTTTGTTATTATTATTAAACCAGTATTTGAATGTTGTGTAAATTATTATGATAAATGTCAAAATGGTACAGGCCAGATATGCCTTAGAAAGGTCATAAATTTCCAGGAAAATGTCATTCATCATACAGGCAAAAAAGTTTTTAAATTTTTGTAAAGTAATGTTATCGGCAATATTATCAAAATTTGTTAATCAGTTTCAAAGTGTAAAATTATCAAGTATTTTTGCCTGTAAGGAAACACTGGCTTGTTTATCTTACCGTCCTTGAGATTTTTTTTAAGGTGTAGTAGCACTTTTCAGCCAGCAGGTGTCGCTGGAGTAGTGCTAAGGCAGGTCCACTGTAGACTTTGACTGGCAGCAGCTGCAGCAAGGGCAGAGTTTCCTGTGTGCACACGTGTGGAGGTGGAGAAGCACCAGAAGGTGCTAGGTAGCTGCAGATCTTCCAGCNTCTCCCTGGAGCTTCAGGGGCTGGCTTGGCTTTTGTAGCCTCCTTGACCCCTCAGTATCTTTCCCTCAGCTAAGAGGCTGGCATGTGGGGTTGAGTGGCCTGAGCTCAGGGCACCGAGAGCTCCAGGTGGCAAGGATGACAGCTGGAGCAGAGGCCTAGAGCCCCTTTCAGCGCCTCTGCAATTGTGGAGGGGTAGCACCCTCAGGGAGCTGCCTGGGGGGTGGCGTAGTCAGCCTCTGAGCAGCTTCCAAAAGAGAAGGTAAGCCNTGGGCTNNGGTGGAAACTCAGGCAGGAACTTGGGCGGGAGCCAGCTTGGGCTGGGGCAGAGGGGGCTCACTCACAGTACTTTTGCTGGTCTGGGGGCTGAGTTTGTCTTTGGGCTAAGTCTGCCTGGAGGCTAAGCCTACTCGAGGCCCTGAGACCCAGCAGGCAGGTACAAGTACCCACTGGCTGGGGAGAGGGGAGGAAGGGAAGGAGCAGGACCTGGTGATTATGTGCTGGGTCCCCAGGAGGGGCAGGGAATTTTAAAAGGACAGGGAAGAAGGGAGACAGAGAAGTGTGGAAACTGTGCCACAGCAGCAACAGAGGAGGCTGAGGGTGGAAGCCACCCAGGCGGTTGGAGTTTGCCCCACGTTGGGCACCAGGTAATGGGGGAAATTATTAAGGCAACTCCATGTAGTTAACAGAAGGTTTATTTAGGGCAACTTACAGCAAGTAAAGGGGTTGGTCACAGGGTCCAGGAGAGGTGAGGTGCAGTCCAGTGGTGTTCTCTGGAGAACTCTACTTGGTCTCTCATCCAGCATCCGGGATCCAGGAACCAAGAGTGCCAGCACNGACAGATCTCCAGTCTTAAGGGCTCTCTTCTCGGCCTGCCCCAGGGGACGTCCTAGGTAGGTGTGGCAGTTACTGGAAGCCTCACTAGGGGTTGTGCTTCCAGGTTGAAGCTGGAACTGCTGCCCACTACAGAACACCACCTACTGGGATCACAGAAAATGGAAAATTAAAACTGATGCTCCTTTGGAAGCTTCATCCCCTACTGATTATCTTTCATAGTACTGCAAAATGAAATCCATATGACAAGAGGAAAACAACAATCATCAGTCATCCATCTGTGAACCATTGACTGCCCTGTCAAAGTATGCCCACTAGTGCGTCCTGACATGAATGTTATGAGAGTAACAAAGTANTTTTTCACTGGCTCTAAGGCCCACTCCATGAGATGGAACCCATTCTGGCAATGCTAATGGGGCCAAAAAAATCTGTGGCTTGATATGTCATAGCCCCTAGAAGAGAACCTAATGTTAGCATTCTGATAAATGGACATAGGATTGGAATAACTCTAGTGTCTTACTGTTATGCCCATAGAAAATAGAACCCTCATCATATGAGCTCAGTTTTGAAACTGATATCAATTAATATGGAGAATCTCAATTGGTCAGTGTGTAGAGAATAAGAGGACACAGGGTACTCAGTCATAAATGGGAAGTATATATCGCATGCCTTTCCCAAGCCTCAGCATGTATTTTCAAAGAAGGGATGTAAAAACTGTCAGAGCCATGGGTGGAGAATAACTTTAGAAGACTATTTTCTGGACATAAGAAGATAGTTACACATATGAACTCAAAATGATTGTGACAAGATTTGAGCAAGCTCATGCCAGAAAAAATTCCATCACAGGAGCAGGGGGGGGGGATGTAGGCAGGAAACTCCACCAATAGTTGAGGAGTTATTGGCATTTGATAGTTTCTAGGAAAGGGAGAATCAGTTTTCTTTAATGACATGACCCATGATCCTTAGACTACATTTATCAGGCAGATGTCATTCCCAAGAGGAACTGGACAATGCAAACTGGACTATATGTGGGGAGGTGGAGAAAAAATTCTAATTTAGGGTAGGTAAGTGAGAGTGGAGAGTGCTGATGTGATAGAGATTGAGGAGGGTGAATATGATCAAAATACATTGTAAGAATTTCCCAAAGAAATAATTAAACTATTATTTAAAAGATAATGTTTTTAGCTGGTGCCTAACTAGCCTTCACCCCTACTGACTTTCATCCATGGCACAGAAAGATATTCTGCACACAATCAGAGGAGATAGATACAAACCAGCTACAAATCCTATTGTCTACAACAGTGACCTGCCTGTGTACTACACTCAGGTAATAGTGATATAACCAATCACTATCTGATTGGAGCTAAGGTCCATGCCTGACACTGCCCAAGTGGCCAATAACTTGAACTAGATAGGCCATGGGCCTGGTGGAAAACCACATTATTGTTCTGCTAAAGAAACACAGCAATAAAATGACCCTCACTACATTCTCTATTATCTAGAGATCAGTCTTGGCTTAGCCATCATTAAGGAAACATTATTCTCTTACAGGTAATTCAAACTAATATAGACAGATCTGNAACCAAACAACATGCAGAGACCTTGGAGCACTCAGTCCAAATAGGATGTCTTCATCAAACTCTTTCCCTTAGAGCTCAGGAATCATGGAGAAAATGAGGTGGATAGATTGTAGGAGTCAGAGGGGACGGATGACACCAAGGAAACAGTCTCTTCCAGAAACAGCAGGACTGATACACATATAAACTCAAAGAGACTGTGGCATCATGTACAGGGCCTGTACATGTCCAAGACATACAGGATCCCAGTGCTGAAATAGGGAAGCAGACACGATCTCCAACCCTTAACCAAGAAGCTATCTTCAATAGAGAGCTGCTTGAAAAGGAAAAGAAATTAGTCTTTATTAATGGAGGCAAACTGACTATTTTCACCACATTTAAGGGTAGTTCCCATGTCCAAAGTAGATGGCCAACATAAAATGGACCCCAATGATGCTTTTTGTAGACCTTTTGGGCTCATTTTGTTTTGTTAGGTGTTTTTATCTCATTGATATTTTTCTTATTTTTTCATGTATACTATGGTTTCTGATTGTGTGTGTGTGTGTTTCTTTGTTTCATATGCTTTTTCACTCATTTTGCTTTTATTCTTTTTTTTTATTTGCCTGTTTGTTTTGCAAAGAGAGAGAAAGCATGAAGTTGGATGGGTGGGGAGGTAGCAAGATGGGACAGATATGGGAGGAGACAGAGGAGGGGAAAACAATGATCAGAATATAGCATATGGTTATTTTTTAAAAGAGACAGTATCTTTCAAAAGCAAATAACTTTGGATCACTTAAAGACTAAATAAATTCAACCATTAGTAAATGACCACAATTTGAGATGAGCCTTCAAACCTGTAAAAACTGTATCATTTACTTTCTGAAATATGTTTGTTCAAAGACCTTCCAGAAAGAGGCAATACTTTAAGTGTAACCTCAGAAGGGATAAGAAATCATTGTAATAATTGGATACAATGNTTCACAGGAGAAACTGACATAAACAGTGAGACTCCTCATCTTGCCTAGATACGTAAGATTTTAAAGTGGGAGGAAGCCCTTTTAAACAAAAAGACCAGAAAACCCTTGCTGGACCCTAGGCTTCTGAAGGATGGCCCAGAGATTAACATTGTTGGATAATGCTGCACAATTACTGTCCAACTTTCTTACTCTTGGACTTTATTATTTCATGATTTCTCAGCCAAGTTATCTTGTCCTAGATACTAGTATATAAAGTTGAACCATAATTTTGTCTGTTACTTCCCTACTCCCACATTACTGGGAATGAAAATTAAGCAAGAATTGAAGGCATGAGTTTATGCTGTCCCGCGTATACATAGCACATGAGAACATGCCAGAGCAAGACTTGACCTCAATATGGGTGCTGCATGGGAGCATCAGTAGAGCACAGATTGGGTTCTACTTAATCTNNTCCAGGTGGCTAACTCCACACTTTTATATAGCTGACTAGGGCTCTAATTCTACATTATGTTGCTCCATCATACTCTAATANATATTGGTGACTGCAACTGAATTTTCAGAAACCCACTATAGCCATATGCTCAACTCAAATGACTGATTTCTTTATTCNAATTTTCCATATGGAATTATATTTAATGAAGACAGCCAAGTATCTGGCTTGCAATTCTTTTTCCTTCCTCCCCAATTTCATCTGAAACAATCTTTATTTCAGTTCTACTGAGAGATAAATATTCACTGAACTTAAAAGTGAGGGATTCATTCTTGATCTCTCTGCTTACATGAAGGACAGTTTTGTTTTNTTTTTTTCTTGCTTCCTCTGATGTGTTTGCCCAGCATCTGCAATCTCTGTTAGTTCTCCATCTAGCTAATTTCTATCACTCTGTTTCTACTGGGAATTTTCTCAGGATCATCCCACTAGTTCTGTTTCTCACTAAGATTCCTTTGAGCCATCTTAGGATGAGTCACTGTTTGCAATCTTACATTGGTTCATTTGGCCTAAATTATCTATTGAGATACATTTTAGAAAATTATCATAACTATGTGTGTGGTGCAGTGAAAGGTGAGAAGGCCCAATCACTGTGGTGCTGCTCTTCCTCAACTGCCAATNATTTTATCTCTCCATGATTCCTTTAATATTAAACGAAGGTATTTCTTACATTTTTCTAACTCCATTTTACTAACTTCTAATCTGATGCACTTCTTTTTTTCTGAATTTTCACTTGTCTAACTCTTTGAATTTTTTTCTTATTATTTTTATGACTTTTTCTAATTATGCATAAATGATCTGATACATTTTATTATTTTTAAATTTGTCTTGATAATTCTGAAATCAGAAAGTCATATGCCTATCTTTCAACTCTCCTTGGCCATTACCCATAGTTGTTTGTCTCCTTGTTTTCACTTATAGGAGGTTGGTGCTTTGTGTATTGCTTGTTTGTAGGTATAATTTGGGATGNAGGATGTTTATCTTTTTTGGTTTGTACAGCATCTGGTGAAAACTGTTGTTCAGAAAAACTTTAATTTGTGGAACAAATATTTCCTGGGCAATTCCAAGGACTTGAGGCTGAGCTGACAATTGCTTCAGCTTGGTTTGGTTTCAGTCTACCTTTACTTCTTTGTGAGCCATACTCTACCCTAGTCAAAAACAAGGGGATTTTCATTAAACTTGTGAGGCTCCTACTNATCAGAAAGTCATATGCCTATCTTTCAACTCTCCTTGGCCATTACCCATAGTTGTTTGTCTCCTTGTTTTCACTTATAGGAGGTTGGTGCTTTGTGTATTGCTTGTTTGTAGGTATAATTTGGGATGNAGGATGTTTATCTTTTTTGGTTTGTACAGCATCTGGTGAAAACTGTTGTTCAGAAAAACTTTAATTTGTGGAACAAATATTTCCTGGGCAATTCCAAGGACTTGAGGCTGAGCTGACAATTGCTTCAGCTTGGTTTGGTTTCAGTCTACCTTTACTTCTTTGTGAGCCATACTCTACCCTAGTCAAAAACAAGGGGATTTTCATTAAACTTGTGAGGCTCCTACTCCAAATGGTGGCTGCAACCATGAAAGGAACTCAGAACAGTTCAATCTTCTCAAACACCTTTCTGGGCATCTTCAGAGATCTCTAGGCGAAAAGCAACAGTTCTGGGGATTTCCAATACCTCTTACTGGATCTTGAGCTTCAGACAATTCAAAATTTTCAATTCTCTGGCAGGTAGTACTTTTCTCATTCTTTGTGCTCACCATTAAACAGTGCAAGATAGTACTATAAAGCAGTTGTCTTAAGCAGGGGGCACTATTAGGACAATATAGTTGCATTAAATTTTGCAGTGGGCAGTAATTTGAACTAATTGATGACAATTGTTTGATATTTAGTGATAGAGTATTAAAAAAAATTTGTCAATGAACAGCAATTTTAAAAAGCTAACTTTGCTAATCATTGAAAACTTCTAAATTTGTGCCAGATCTATGAAGCATTAATACGCCATCATATATTCCATTCAAGAGGAATATACTACATGGTTAATAATATGAATACTAGTGTATCTCACAGGCACTACACACACACATTCAACGGTTTATTGACCTTAAATATGGTTTGCCCTTGAGCTCATAAATTGCATGAAAGGTTGATTTTCATGGAAAAGTGAAATTCAGTTGATTGCATTTATTTATATTTATGAATTAAATACAAACTTCAAGAGCACAACTTTTCATTTGATTTAAATAAATATTTAGCAAAATATGCTGTGTTATTTTTCTTTAACTTCAAAATACTTTATTTCAATTTAGGAGGCAACCCTCAAAGAGCACGACTCTGGGGGAAGATGTGGGATTCAAGGTTTGACTCCTCTGATTGACTCATAGCAGCCTGATTAGCCAAATGATTCTGGGCTCTGACTTCTGTCATCACGATCTGCACAGGCTTCTTATTGTGGGGACCAGAATGCTTCCTAGTTTCTCAGAAAAGACAGAAACACACTTTTATATGTCAGTGTTTATATGGGTTTGTTTGTGTTACATTTCTAGTTGAAAGCATAACCATCAAAAGAGAAAAGATAACAGATATTAGTAGNGGTTTATTGACCTTAAATATGGTTTGCCCTTGAGCTCATAAATTGCATGAAAGGTTGATTTTCATGGAAAAGTGAAATTCAGTTGATTGCATTTATTTATATTTATGAATTAAATACAAACTTCAAGAGCACAACTTTTCATTTGATTTAAATAAATATTTAGCAAAATATGCTGTGTTATTTTTCTTTAACTTCAAAATACTTTATTTCAATTTAGGAGGCAACCCTCAAAGAGCACGACTCTGGGGGAAGATGTGGGATTCAAGGTTTGACTCCTCTGATTGACTCATAGCAGCCTGATTAGCCAAATGATTCTGGGCTCTGACTTCTGTCATCACGATCTGCACAGGCTTCTTATTGTGGGGACCAGAATGCTTCCTAGTTTCTCAGAAAAGACAGAAACACACTTTTATATGTCAGTGTTTATATGGGTTTGTTTGTGTTACATTTCTAGTTGAAAGCATAACCATCAAAAGAGAAAAGATAACAGATATTAGTAGNTGCTAATTCTGAAATAATCTATCATGGTGAAGGGATTTTCTCATATTCATATACTGCAAAATAATGAAGATAAACTATTTTAGAACACATATTATGTTTTTTGGTACTGATGCATTTTGTTGGACATTCTCAAACATATACATGTTCATAATTTATTCTGATTACTTTCTCTCCCACACCTTCTCTAATCTCNCTTCCATTCCTGTCAATGACGCTCCNCATCCCTACCACATTTTTTACTAAAACCATGCTATGGTNTGTTTTTGTAACCTATTTATTTTAACTATTGGATTGAAGGTATTGGAGCCTGGTAGGGTCATCNTTAGGTATATAACANAAGGAAATATNTCTGTCATGCTCATAAATCTACCATTAGCAAGTATTTTCACAATAAGGGGTAGGGGCCCTTNAACTCTTCTTCTATCAGTGCCTGGATGTTGAGTGACCNACTCTAGTGCTGAACCAATGTAGGCATCCAGCTGCTGTGAGCTATGACTGTAAAGGTAGTATCTTGCCCAGAAGACAGCATTTTGATAACCTTCTTCCTATTCTACATCTTTCTCTCTATCATCTGCCCCTGAGTNTTAGAGAGGATGGCACATATGTCTTCTTTTTGGCCGAGCACTGNCCCAACACGTATTCACCAGGACTTGTGGACCGTGCTGATCGGCGTTCACCATTGTTCTCTTCAAAGAGAGCCTTTCCTGATTATGGATGAAAATAGGAGTTGTCTCTGGGTATAAATAAAAATACTTCCAGGGCAGCTGAACATTATGCTCATTTATTTAGCTAAACAACAGTTTCCAGTTCCCCTGTACTGCCTAAAATATGCCCTGCTTTGGTTTGTTGTACCTAGTTTACAGAAGCAGGCATGGATTTCCTCCTCCAGAGAAGGTCTCAAATAAATTCAGGAATCAATTGGTTCCTCCTTAAGAATACCACAGCTGTGGCTTAAGTAGGTGGATCTTACCTGACAAGTACAAACATAGATTTTGAGTTTTCAAAAAAAGAAAGGAAAAAGAAAGAAAGAAAAGGAATTAAATAC
>LZPO01098495.1:2934-15005 GCA_001675575.1 Neotoma lepida | reverse complement strand
GACAAGCCCAAAGAGAGGAGTTTGTAGAAGTCTTCCCATTAATGAAAAGCCATCACTCCTCAATTCTGTTCAACATGAGAGTCAACACCAACCCTTCTTAAATGCTTTCCCCCAACAACATGACCTAGCAAGCCAACTGCCCTCTTCCTGACTAATGGCTAACAAAAAATGATCCTTCAGGGTAATACAAGCTACAATATCAAAACTATTTTTGTAACTTTCAGATTAAAAAGGTGAAGATCTGGCAATTTCCTGAAGAGAGTGTAGGAAACCAGGAAGTATTTGTTTTGGTGGGCCTGTCACTTAGGAGGTCAATCACATCATGTTAGTAGTGCTAAGTATATGCTGAGCATACACTTTGGCCAACTCTTGTAGTAATAGAAGAAAAGCAGGTGCACCTGTAAATGCCAGCAACCACCTTTGTTCCCAGAGCATTCTTTGTCGTAGTGAAGCTTACAGCCCAAGATGACTGGATGTGGTATGCAACTTTGTTAAAGGAATGAAGTGGGCTAATATACACCAACTTCATAGAGATGAAACAATACTGAATTTTAAAGCCCCACTCTATTTTGTCTAAACGTGAGAGTACAAATAGCGACAGTATAATTACCAGTCCCCCATGGCTGCTTTTGGAATTGTGGAAAAAGGAAAATGACATTTAGATGGGCAATGGAGAATAAAGAGGTGAGACCTGCTATAGCTAAAACATTTTGTTTGTTTTTTACAAGGCACAGATAGGTTTACTCTGGGCTCTACTTGGCTTCTGTCCCCTCCTCTCTCTGGCCTTTTCCTCCACATGGGTCTGCTCTCAGCCATCCCTGCACACTTGGCTCTTTTCTGGCAGAGTAAATGGTAAATGGGACATGATCAACCCATCACCAGCTCTATACTTTAAATTTTTAGTCTTGGGAGATCTGTGCACAGCCAATCAGGCTGGACACCTATCTGACATGAGAGGCACAGAGGCTTCAGANCATAGCTCCATCAGTGGCCTGACCAAGCAGGCCCTGAAGTGAAGTCCATCCTCCAATTCAGTGCTGCCAAATTCTGCTCTGCAGTCTCAGCATAGGAAAACTGACCCAGCANTTGGGAACCACAGTGCTGGCCACGTGCCACAGATATCCAGGTCCTCCATGATGGCTTTCCACCACCATCACCTTCCCTGGGAGCTGTAGAATAAGAGAGAGAAACTAAAGATGGCACATCTCTACCCGGAGGAAGACAACTGACCTGAAGTGAAAGTCACATGAACACAGCTACCATGATGCTATGAGGAGTTCCTGCCCAAGTTGGACCACAGCATGAGAAATGTCCTCTTCAAGGATCTGCAGCTCATGGGAATCCTGTATGGGATCACTGGTTCCCACCTGGAAGCTCTACGTATATGACAATTCCTGATGTGGCTTACCCCTCTCACATCGGGTTGCTTTGCACAGCCATCAGAGAAAAGCGGTATGTTGGACATGTCTGATATAAAAGTTTCGTTGGTGGTGATGCTCACAAGCCTGGTCAGCTGGTGTGCTCCATCCTGCNCGTACTNGGACCCTGGTATTTTTCTATGTAGCTTGTTCTGTGACACATTCCTAAGGANTGCAGAGGGCTCAGTGGTGCTCACATCTATGGATATTGTTCTTATTGACAAGAATGTTCTTCTGGGGGTGGAGATCCTGGTTTCTCTGGGAGTTGTGGACAAAGGCTTCCATAACCACCACCACTCCTTTNCCCNCTACTCCATGAGTCCCACTGACATATCAGTCTCACCNNTTNCTTCATNCATTGCTTGGATGACCTTGGTCTGNCTTGTGACCCCAGGAGAGCATGCAAGGCTGCCNTCTTGACCAGAANTGAAAGATGGATGCTTCAGGAGTAGCTTGTAGTTTTGGGTTTCTAGGTTCCTGTTCAAAAAGCCAGTTGGGCAGAGGTTTAATGTTCTGATAGTTAACTGCCAAGAACCGCTACCAGGAAGCTAAAAGTGATGCTTGTAACCTATTCCGATATAGTGTTATTTTAAATGTAATGCTTTTGAGGTAATGCATACTTTAATTAGGATCAACCATCCACCTATATGGATGTACATGAAAATATATACAATTTTATGTGTCAATTTTAAAAAATAATAAATGTGGATATTCTGTATAATAAAAAGAGCAAACAAGGCAGTATTTAACATCTGATCCTTTGGGGCAGTGAGTACATGACTGATTTCTGTGTCGTCATTCAAGCTTTTCTTGCAGGTTCACATCGCTTCTGGGAGCAGACTGGTCCTAAGCTCCATGGTTGAGTTGGCCCACATGGAGTAGCTAGCACAAGGCAGGGAAGCACTTGTTATCCTCATGTCTTTACCTTTACTTTTAGATTTTTGAAACACAGTAACTAACACCAGTGTCTGCAGCTGCTTCCCCACACACTGCAGTCCTTGTGGACAAAGGAGAAACCACACATAGGCCCTGACTGTTTGGGCCCCAGGAATCCTGTCAAGGATTCCTGGTGCTTGAAGCTAAGTGAGAAGGGATTCCTACTCATGTATTCTGCTGTGTCAGCTAAGGCACTCCCCGAATCAAACATGTTACACTTACCCTCCTGTCCAATCTGCAGTCTGCTGAAATTCCATTTCTAGGCAGCCCAGCCAAGAGCAGTGGACTACCAAGTTTGGTATGGAGTTATTGACAAGGGAGACAATTCCTAGACAACTGCTTGAGCAGTCACATTGAGCAATGAGATGACATCTCCAAGGAGCAACCTGAGAAACTAAAAGGGATTGAGACTCTAGAGACAGGCTAATAANTAGAAAAGATTTGGCTTTTAAGGGCTGAAACAGGAAGGATTTTCTAAATTGGAATGTGTCAGGTGGAGAGGACTGGTTTAATGCAGATTGGACCTAGCCCTGGAGGACAGGCAGGCCTTGCAGAGGGTGCATAAGGAGAAGTGTTCAGTGGGAGAAATGATTGACACAACAATGAGCTAGCCCTAAACAAGACATTTATACCATTCTGTCCTAGGCTCAGGGAACATTGCAGAAGGGGGAGCAGGAAGTATACACATCTAGATGTGTATAAGAGACCGGCACTATTGCAGTCATGAACTCAAGGCGGGTCCACTACTGGATCTGAGCAATTCTGACCCTGTCCATCAGCCATGGAAAGGAGAGGAACTTACTGGGCCCTGATCCTTCCTGCTAAACTATTGGCTACTGACAGGTTTGGGGAGAGGGAAATTCACTGTCAATCAATTCATAACCCTGATCAAGCCCACCAGGCTTCAGTGGATACCTACAAACCTGTGCTCACACAGATGTCCCTAGTTAAACTCAGTGGCTCACAAAACAAAAGGACATGATGTTTGGAAGGGATTGGGGTTAGGGGTATTGACAGCATGGAGGGATAAGAATAATTTGAATGTATTACAATGTATATGAAATTGTCAAAGAAATTTAATAAAAACAGTCAACAACAATGGGCTCTCTANTCATGTGCCTACAACACAAAGCAGATTCACACTCTTGGNTGTGTGTGTGATGCAAGCAGATAGAGTTGTGACATGATGCTGTACTGCAGCAGATTTCTGGTCCTGTTCCTCTGTCTCTCATTCTCCTTTTTAAAAAAAATGCCACAGCAGTAGCCCCAGCAGCGGGCCAGCAGTTAAGAGTCCTCCAGGCTGGCTGCTCTACCACTGCCACCACCCATTGGACTCTGTAGCCTGCAGAACACACTCTGCCACTCAAACCCACTGAATCCCATCATCCTCCCCTTAGCCAAACATCCCTCCCAACATCAGCAGGCCCTAGAGGCACAAGTACCATCTGCACCAATTGAAAGAAGAGGTGAATTACTGATCTCCCACCTAAACTGCCCCAATCTCTAAGCCCTAAGCCCCAGGACATCCCGTGCCCCTCCCCCTCCNATCTTAGCCCCAGTAGCATGCCAGCAGGTTAGTGTTTGCAGACAGGCCACTCCACCACCACTACCACCCATTTGAATCTGTAACCTACAAGTCCCACTCTGCCGCACAAACCCACAAACCNATCCCCCCTCAAAGCATCTGCCTACAACATCAGCTCCAGGATTACAAGCACCATGCACACCAACTGAAAAAGCAGGCACAGACAACACCTACACCAGTTGAAGGANCATGTTCCATCGGCTTAGGTGCAGCCCACATTANTTGGAAGAACAGATCCCATAGTCAGCTGACCCTAGCTCAGGGGAGCTCATGGACTCTAGAACAACAGCTAGGGAGTCTACATGGGACTGACCTAGGCCCTCTGCATGTAGCTTGGTCTGGTGTGGAGCCCCTAGCAGTGGGAACAGGATCTGTCTCTGGTTCATGATCTGGCTTTCTGGAACCGTGGGATGCCTCACTCAGACTTGATTCCGGGGGAGAAGCTTAGTCCTGCCTCAANTTGATATGTCAGGCTTTGTTGACTCCCATGGGAAGCCTTACTCTTTCTGAGGAGTGGATGGAGGTGGGTAGAAAGGAGGTAGGGGGAAGGGAACAGGAGGAGAGGAGGGAGGGGGAACTGTGGTTGGTATGTAAAATAAATAAGAAAATTTAATAATAATAAAAAATGAAAGAAGCCCAGAGCCAGACATTTAAAGAACAACTCCTCAGACTATCCATAAAATAGAAAAAGAAGGAGCTCATCTGTAGCAGGGGTCCTGTGTTGTTGTTTCCTTTGGGGGAGGGGGCCAAGTAGGCGCGAAGTCAAGCCACACAGACTCTGGAAGAACGTCAAGTACGTCGAAACAAGCTCAGTTTACTCCGGAAGAGGCAAGCCTTATATACCTGTCTCTTATACACATCTAGATGTGTATAAGAGACAGACAATGAGCTCATGGCAACATCGTGCTAAATCGAGAAAAATCCCAAAGCAATTCCACTAAATGAGGAACAAGATCAGGATGTCCACTCTTTTCATACCTATTCAATATAGTGCTTGAAGTCTTAGCTAGAGCANTAAGACAACTGAAAGAGATAAAAGGGATACAAATGGAAAAGGGAGAGGTCACAATTTCCTTAGTGCAGATGATATGATTCTAAACAAATAAAACAAAAAATTTGTCTGAAGTGCCTTACATCTGATGAATACATTACTAGAAGTAGAAGATTGCAAAATTAGCACAGGAAAATCAGGGCCTTCTGGTATACCAATGACAAACACTGCCAAAGAAATCGGGGAAAGGATTCCACTCACAATTATTAATAAGCACAGCTAGGAATTACCCAAGAGCAGTCCTACTGTCTCTTATACACATCTAGATGTGTATAAGAGACAGCATGGCAACATCGTGCTAAATCGAGAAAAATCCCAAAGCAATTCCACTAAATGAGGAACAAGATCAGGATGTCCACTCTTTTCACACCTATTCAATATAGTGCTTGAAGTCTTAACTAGAGCAATAAGACAACTGAAGGAGATAAAAGGGATACAAATGGAAAAGGGAGAGGTCACAATTTCCTTAGTGCAGATGATATGGTTCTAAACAAATAAAACTAAAAATTTGTCTGAAGTGCCTTACATCTGATGAATACATTAATAGAAGTGGAAGATTGCAAAATTAGCACACAAAAGTCAGTGGCCTTCCTGTATACCAATGACAAACACTGCCAAAGAAATCGGGGAAACATTCCACTCACAATTGGCTTAAAAATATATGACAAGACNTTTTGGATTAGCATACTGACAGGACGCCCACAATCTCCCATCACACCCACATACTGTAATAGTCTTGTGAATTCTCTACAATGTGCTCATTCACATCANGGGACTGATCTTTCCACCCCACCATCCTGACCTACTTCCCTAGCAACCTTTATTCCTCATGTTANTGATTAGAGATCTTAAGAAGGGACGAGCCATTTCCTTGGAGTTGTGTTTGGAATAGAGACTTCAACTTCCCATACATGAAGTAGNGAAAATATTCCAATGAAGCAGAGAGAAATCTCTGGCTTTGTAAAGAGGAGATGTCAAAGTTCTTTCCTTATGTTTCTGGAAAGGCTCCTGAGAAGGGCAACATGGCTTTTTGTGAATTGCAGAAGAGCTAGTTAGTAGGTAGGTGAGGGCTACTGGAGGTGACCCTAATAGTTCCTTCTCTGGAAATTCTCTTGTATCCTGGAGAGCCTTTGGTATTCTCTGTGATATTACCAGCGTTGTGGCAACACCAAGTGCCTGTGGGGTATTCNTTCAGTGTCCATAGACATGTTGACAAGACTGAGCAGGCTGCTTGAGAGAGAAAATAGTGAACATGGAGATACCAGAGAGGCAGTAGGAAGATGGCCTTTGGTCTCAGTGTAAAACCTGGAGAAGTAAATGGCTCTGGGGAAGGCACAGTGANTCCTGAGCAGGGCATGGGGAGCTTCTTAGAGGAGGTGAACTTGAGCTGGGCCTTCCAGTATGGGACTCAGCATTGGGAGCTTCTGGGAAGCAATGGGCCTATCCTGCTTCTCTGGGCTTCTTAAGAGTGGACCCGAGTCAAGCGTCTCTGATGGTTAGTTTAGGAAGCCATGAATTGTTAAGGCTGCAGCTGCTTCCGGGAATTCCTTCTTTTCATTCTGAGTAGCAAAGAGGAGCAGCAGGAACAGATTGACTAATGAGCTGTCCCTCTCTGGGTAGGGTGTTGCTGCACTTCATGCCAGTGAATTCCTACAGTTTCCATGGGAATCTGATGTTAATTGGAAGGGAGGGAAACTCCCCTGGCCATGCACCAAGGCCTCAGACATTCAGATATTTTTGTTCTGGGCATGTGTGGTGAGGAATTGGTGCTGCTAAGCTCTAGGGACAACCGGGCTTACCTGCATCACATCAGATATGAGATGACAATGTCCTCCACATCTACATGGCCTGGCTAGCTTATGCCTTCCAGGGCCAGGGACTGCATTAGGGAGTGAGGCCCCTGCCTAGCCATGCTGGTTGAGGACAGAGACATAGCTCATGGGCACCAGTCTGAGGATAGCTGCCCTGCTCTTTGGGAGCTTCACTGGGTCCCTACCATTTCCTCTTCCTCAGGCTTCTTCTTGGGACTCAGCATGAACTCTATTGGCCTTATGCCATTCAGGTATACAAGTTCACTTTTCTTTATCTGCCTTCAGGGACTACTAGGGAGGCACCATCCCAGCTCTGCACCTTCACTGAGCAGGAGCAGCAGATGAAAGAAATAAACTCACTATTCGGTTACATAATATGACGTGTGAGAGAAATGAGCTGTGTGGAACCCTGGCCAATTATACTGACAAGGATTTGAACAACAGGTAGTCATTATGTCCAGTCCTCTGCTGACCNTCTTGACACCACAGTATGAAGCCCAGGTTTCCTGAGGAACAGGAGGCTGAACCTCCAGGGTGTCCTGGTGCCTAAACTAAATTTCCTGAGTGCTTTGAGATGCAGAACTTGGAGTCTGGGTAGGAGTGAGATGGGGTCACAGGCTGTTCTACTTCCTCCAAATGAAAAGCAGAGTCTGTAGCCTGAATCACAGTCTGGGGATAGGGACAGTAGTGTGTGAGCTGTCAACATGCATTTCAAGAGGCCTTGACAAATGTTGGCTTGTGGGAGATGCTAGGTGCTGTGAGTTTGTTATGAGTCTTTGTACTTGACCAGCAGATGGATTGTGTGCTGAAGGCTCCTGGCAGCAGCTGGAGGGGCCTGGTCCTATTCATCCATCTCTGTGTGATTGGAAGGCCTGGAGCTCATCACTGCTCCTCTCTGGTCTTCTTCCTTATACTCTGAGACAATGCCACACCCGTATATATCTTGGGGATCTTGATTGCATTTGTGTGTGTGTGTGTGTGTGTGTTTGTGTGTGTGTGTGTGTGTGTGCGAGTGCGTGTGTGTACGCGTGCATCTGAGTCTGCGTCTGCGTCTATGTGTGCGTCTGTGTCTGTGTGTCTGTGTGCTCCTGGGAGTCTGGAGTCTATGACATGGCCTGAGGAGTTTACACACAATTTCCAGGTGATGGCATTCCTGAAGCCAGGGAGCCCACTTTGAGCAGCACACTTCTTGGCCACTGTGCTCACCTTGGTGGAACATTGGAATCCCCTCTGGAGTTTATAAAGCCATCCTGAAGTTGGGACTCCTCCCTGGAAATACTCATTGTGTGCTCTGGTCCTCTGTGTAAAAATAGAAACCTAGGAAAGAGAATCCCTTTTGTGAAGACGGGAGAAATGTCATCATAGGTTCCTGATGGGCCCAGATATGTGGCACAGACTCCTGGGAACTTCTTAAGAGAGCTAATCTTAGCGAGGCCCACTGAGGGAGCNCATGCAGCNCTCGAACCCCCTTTGGACCAGCTGCCTCTTCTGGCCCNGGAACAGGATAGGAAATTTAATAAGCACCAGGAGGTCCCAGGCTGTAAGTGCCAGGCTGTGGCATCCATTGAGCTGGGCTACTCCACGACTTCGCCTCATTCATGTGATCCTTGTGGCCTGTGTTCACGAGGTTTTTTTCCTTGGACCATGTCCTACCACAGGCTGAATTTTGAGCTTGAGATTCTCAAAATTGAGCATAAGCGTGTGATGTCAGACCTGCAGAAATTGCCAATGGAGATGTGATGCCTTGGACAAGTGATGCCTTGGACAAATGCAAGGGGCTGATCGAGGAGACAGAATCCTTCAGGTAAGTGCCTGATTTAGCTTGGGAGGGACTGTTTCTGCCCTTCTTTGTCCTTGACCCAAAGTGAGGGCTCTGGTTCTAGCCTGTCTACCTCTTAGCAAGAAGCCTGCCTTTTGGCCCTTGGACTTGTGCCTCTTGGACTCAGTTTTTCTAAGTGTGAAAAACTCTGAGGCCCTCCCATCATGGTCCTGCCATCCTCAGGAGCCCTTCGATAGAAAAACGGTTTGCACCATGAAGGGGATGTCTCGCAGCTCAGGGCCTCTGGGGCTCTGGCAGGGGCTTCACAGAGCTGCTTTCCATGGGACCTGTAGACAGAATTTATTCTGGTTGGGACTTCTACCCTCCTGAGAGTGTTTGCCCTCTCCCTGCTGATGCTTTCTCAGTGNCATGAACAGTAGAGCACAGGTGTNGGCTGCACCCTGTCCTCAGAGGCACAGGATCCCTCTCGGCATCAGGGTTTTCAGAAGTAGTTTGAATCTTTCTGGAATTTGGTTATTCTCTAGAATTGGCCTGCCTCTGAGTGATGCTGGCTTGGCTGCTGAGAGCTCTGTTCTTGGGCTATCAGGGTCTGAGACTTTTCAGTGCTGGTGGTACTTGGAGGCAGGGATGACAAATGGGCTCATCATATTTTGGTGGTAGTTCAGTTACCTCCATGGCCAGGTCCTACGAGATTGGACTTAGCTGAAGAAGAATGTATATGTCTTGAGACTGAAGAACAGACTGCTGTGGAAGGAGCAGATTGAAATGCAAGTCCTGTGAGGAGGTGAAGGGGCTTTTGAAGGAGGTCCATGAGAAGATCTGTGACCCCTGTGCTGAGGCAGCAGCGGCAGACTGCCCACCTGTCCAACCATAAACATAGAGACACCCATGTAACCATGCACCCACCCATCCAGACTCCCACCTATATACCATCCAAGTGTTCATTACTGTGATCATTCCCAAGTGTCTCTGGAGAGTTNTCNTCTTGCAAGAAACTGGATGATTGGCAAGCAAACCCTCCTGGTTTGCTAGAAGCTGCAGTACATTCAGAGACATGGGTCAGTCACATATAACATACCTATATGTCATTATGATCAGAGGGCTGCCATGCAGGGAGCTACTTAGGAAACAGCACAAAGCTTTTATTCACGAGGTCAGGGGCCTGTGNCTCATTTGCTTTGCAGGGATCATGTGAGATCACAAATGGGCCGCAGCCTTCAAGGACTAGAGCCAAGTGCCAGTGCCAAGTGAGTGGTTCTCATTGTCAACTTTTGGTGGCACGTGGTCTTCTTTCTTCCTGCATCCCAATGTGTTCTCTTCCTTTTGCCAAGCTCTTGGTTCATAGTGACAGAAGCCTCAGTAGCACCTTTTCAGCTCTGTATTCTGTGCATGGCACTGGACAGTTCTCCCATCCTGGAGCTTCCAGTCTGGAGCTGACTGGATGACCATAGATGTGGGAGGCCTTTGACAGGCTTAGGGATTGTGGTGACAGATTTGAGGCTTCAAGAGAACATTTTCTCCAATCACCTCAACATAGTCTGACTAAGCTGTGTGCTCCCCAAGGGATGGATTTTTGGTCTTCAAGGGATGGACAGCTGTGCTGTGGGTCTCAGTTGAGACACCTGATGTGCATAGTCTAAACTCAGCTGTTCATTCAGCATGATAATCTCTTCACTTTTTTTCTGCTCACTTCTGATTCCTGTGGTCTGTGTGTGATCTATACACGCATATGTAAATGTGCACATTGGTTGTTGGTATGTTCAGAGGCTACCTAATGAAATCCTGTGTTGTCATCTGTTGCTNACTTTCTTATTCCCTTGAGCCCAGGTCTTTTACTGAACCTGAAAGTTTCTGTTTTGGCTAATCTGGTGGGCCAGTACTCTTTGGATCTCCTGTCCTCCAAAGTGGAACTTGTTTTGTCTCATCTAATTGCTACAAGTATCAATTTCTCAGAAAGAGGAAGGATGTAGAAGCTTTCTCCTTTGTGTTTCCTTTTATTGTTTTGATGTTAATATATTTTCTAATAAATAACAAAAATCAAACAATATAGATATTTTAAAAATAAACAGTAGACTTCTTTCCTTTCACAGCACAGAGCTAACACCACAGGAACTGTCCGGTTTGTCTCACTGGATTCACAACATGGAATCCCACAGTGCATCTCTTTGCTGACATTGTGTTGCTGACTAAATCATGTGCAGTAAGACGAATTTTTAACCAGTCTTATTAATAAACACACAGAACAAGAAATAGGGGTGAAAATCTGACAGAGATCAGAGGAATTAGGAGCAAGCCACCAGCTAGCCTCACCTCACCAACGCTGCCGCTACTTCCAAAGAGCGAAGCGAAGAGAAGAGAGAGACTTCCTGTCTAACCTGGCTTTTTATGTCTGTTCATTTTGTTAACTCATTTTTTATCTTCACCAAGCTACATCACTTCCTGTCTGTCTGCACGGACCTCCAGAGCTCTAAGGCTGATGCTGGGATTAAAGGCGTGTGCCACCACCTCCTTCTGCTAGTTCCCAATGTGACCTTGGAGTCACAGAGAAACAAACGGATTAAGAAACAAATGGATTAAGGGCGTGTGCTAACTTGCATGACTATTGTTTTACTACTAGTGGCTGGCTGCCCTGTTTTTCCTCCGATCCTCAGATAAATTTTATTGGGGAACACAGATAAAATATCACCACACAAACATATGCAAAATCTAGCAATAAAGTTGTTTTCAAAAGTGCTTGTGACTTATAAAGCAATTAGAGAAAACCAAGTTGTTTTAGGTGTATACTGATTCTTTAAAAATCTGCAGTTTGTTTTAAAGTTTTCATTTCCTTACTATGATGTAGACTTACAGGNAATCATCAATCATAGGAAACAAAATGTTGTCTAAGTGATCCTAACATTTTCTTTATCACAAGAGAATGAGATTATTTTTACAATGTTAAAAACCTCAGAAGGCTTCAAGCAAATCTCTCCAATTTTGGTGGAACACCCTCCTCACACAACCCATTTTCTCTTATTGGTAAAGGAGAAAACAGTGTGTACAGGATGAGTGATGGCCAGTGATTTCTTCTAATTTGATTTTGATTAGAATCTTGTCATTCTTGTTTAAGGTTCCATGATACATATTTGTAGGTATGTCTTTATGTCTCATTTTTTTCATTGGTGCCATCTATGTTGTTAACTGGTAATAAAGACTCTTGGCTTTTGCATCAGATTTGATTCCTTGGTGGTTTTTGGGGGACTCTGAGTACAACACCAAGACCCGATGTGCTTGCAGAGGCTGGAAGGAATACAGAATGGGAAGTAGAGGAAGGTAGTTCTAAATACCATCTAAGGCCATGTGACCAGTTGCAGAAATGATAATTAAAACTGACGTGTTTCTGCTGTATTTTGTTAATAATGTATTTGTACTGATATTTCTGTTCTTTCAATTTCCTTATCATATGTTGCTATGTAAGACCCCAACTTTCCTTAGGCCTGAAACCTCCCCC
>LZPO01098490.1:0-13402 GCA_001675575.1 Neotoma lepida | reverse complement strand
CACGAGATTAATCCAGTCTAAAAGAGAAACAGCCAGGCAGTGGTGGCACACACCTTTAATTCCAGCACTTGGGAGTCACACGTCTTTAATCCCTGCATTAGGAAGTTGAGACAGGAAGTGATATGGCTGGGCAGAGAAAGGAATATAAGGCAGGAGAAGACAGGAATTAAGACTTTTCGGCTGAGGACTCAGAGGCATTCAGTCTGAGGATCTATGGAGACAGGGTCTTCTCTTTTTGGCTGAGTGGTTGGTAAAGTGAGAAATGGCTATGGCTTGTTTCCTCTGATCTTTCAGCATTTACCCCTGTATCTGGCTCTGAGATTTTAGTATAAGACCATTTAGGATTCGTGCAACATATATTCATGTCTATGTGAGTGTGTGTTGTGAGTGTATATGTCCTTTGAGGCTAGAAGACATCACTACATACCCTAGAATTAGAGTTGTAGGCTTCTGTGTGCCACCCTACTTGGGAGTTGGGAGCCGAANTTGGGTCCTGTGAAAGGACAGCAAGTATTTTAAACTCCTGAGCCATCTCTCCAGCCCTCATATGACATTTTCTCATGGTCAAAGCTATAACTAGTAAAAGAACTTACAACATAAATGCTAATGGGTATGGGTACTAATTTTAAGAGGATGGGGGAACTCAATGACAGGGACAACTGTATGTTTGTTAACGTCAAAATCAAAATTGAATCTGTGGGATCTAATCTATCTATCTATCTATCTATCTATCTATCTATCTATCTATCTATCTATTATCTATCCATCTATCTACCCATCCATCTATCTATCTATCTATCTATCTATCTATCTATCTATCTATCTATCTATCTACCCACCTATATATCTCTCTCTCTATCTACCTATTTATCCATCTATCTATCTACTTCATTGAATGTACTGTTATCTAAGAATAAAATAAAAGCATATAGGNGGTAAAAAGAAGGACTTTTGCCCCANTTGTTTTAAACACACCTTGCCAGATCTTTNATTTTCTATCGGCTGGTTTCACTGTAGTTATATATACAGTAGCATTGACTTTGGGCTTTGTGTAACTGGTTTCACTTTGTCCTCCTATACAAAGTATTCCCTTTTCAGGCTTTTCTTATTAGTAATGTCGAATCACACTACTAAATTTTCATTAGGTATTTGGGTTATGCTGAGGCAACAGACTGATGAAAATCTTCAATGATTTAATGAAACAAGATTTGTATGTTGGTATTTCATATTGCACATGTCAACAATAGACTTTTACTTGAACATGCAGGGCCTATGAAAATTTCCCTTTCCTGTGGTGTTGTCCTGTTTGCTTATAGCAAGGGAAGAACAGGGAGGGGTACTTCCTCAGGTGGAGTCCAGAGGTTGCATGAATATTTTCTACTGACAACTCTTGGTTTACAATCAGCTACAAAATCCTAGCAGAACCTAAGAATGGCTGAGAAGTAAGCATGTCAATGTTTATTGCATGCTTTCTTTTTCTGGGTTCTTTTAAGTTGTCTGGTAATTACTGTAGGCAGAGACCCAGCTGGACCCAATCACAGGCATCTTGAATCATAACTACCATAAATATTCTTGGACTCTGGAGTNTTTTCTCAAAAACATAGTTTCTCTGCTCACTTTAAACAAACAAAACCCTTTGAGTGGTATATAGAGCTTTATGTCTGCTCCCTGGTACAGATAGTGCCAGGAATATACCTAACATGTTTGATGCCAACTTAAGATAACCAGGTACATTCTAGACTGTTGGAAATTCACTGTTNAAATAAATCCCGTTTCACACAAAGATGTGTTGGTCATGCTACTCTTGAGCACTCTTCTGACCATGACTCCCTAACAAGTTGCAGTTGGGACAATTTTGGATCTGTTGAAGTCATTTGTATGCCTCTTAGGTCATTGTGACCATTTGTCATAGCAGTAATTGTTTTTCTGAGAACATATTGTATGATTCAGAGGTGGGCTGGCTGCAAGGCATCAAACATGGAGCTAGGATTATGGGAAGGTCTAAGACCTGACAGAGTATAAGGTAAAACTATTTTTCTATTTTTCAGTTGTGTTTGTTTGTTTTATGTATATGAGTATACATATATCTGTTTGAATATTTGTCTGTGTACCACATGTGCCTGCTGACCTGGGGCAGAAGAAGGTGGTAGATACTGCGGAAACAGAGTCAACAGAAAGTTGTGAGCTTTCATTTAGATGCCTGAAACTGAACCCTGGTCTTTTGAAGAGTGGAAAACTCACTTAACTTTTGAGCCATTGTTCCAGTCCCAGTAAGGCTCTTTCTAATATGTGTGAAGATATATATGTTATTGGTCAGATTTTAGTATACAGTCTATGAAAAACAGGAAAAAGATCCATTTGTGCTCAAATATTTCAGAAACTTTTCTGGAAATGGTCGTATAAACNAGAAACAGAATGAATATATTACTTAGTATTGATTATAGGGGAGGCAGATGCATGCACACACACACACACACCACCACCACCACCACCATCACCACCACCANTACCATGACCACCACAACCATTACTGGTAGATTCAGGATGTCTTTGTTAATAGGGCACCTAACGACTAGTTCAGCTAACAGTCCAGGGCACTTCCAGCTAACTTTCTAAGCCTCTCTCCCCAGTGCAGCTATGGCACAGATGGTTGGCCATATCTACTGTGCTTGTTGACTTTCTTTCTGCTTACTTTCCTGGAATATTTTCTCTAATCAAAGCTTTGTAAGTTTAGTCCTGTTTTTTATTCTCTTACTTGGTAGTCTAAGCTCATTGCTCTGTTCTAAGTGCTTAGAAATCAATGATCAAATTGCTCTTCAGTCTGATTGAATTCTGGGCCCTGAAATAAATGCAATGCCATATTTAATTATCAGGGAAATTTGAAGTCATCCTTGTTATTTGAGGCACTCAAACAATCCAACAAATTTTATTTTAGAAATGATTTAAAAGCAAAGGTTTGTTCTTCATCAAGCTGGTGGCTATACAATCCTATGATGAGTGACAAGGTTCTTCCAGGCATGCTTGTTACTCCGAGGAAAGGAGGCTGATTTTTATTGTCATCTCACTAAATTAATACATATTAATTATATTAATATATAAATTTTATATATATATATGTGTGTGTGTGTGTGTGTGTGTGTGTATTCCAGTCATTTTTTTTTGTTAACTTGCCACAGTTGAATCATTTGGGAAGAGGGTCTCTCAACTAAAAAATAATGCCTCCACAACACTGTCCT
Organism: Neotoma lepida; assembly: GCA_001675575.1. NCBI lineage: Eukaryota > Metazoa > Chordata > Mammalia > Rodentia > Cricetidae > Neotoma > Neotoma lepida. The sequence goes on along the minus strand of LZPO01098490.1, from coordinate 10,166 downwards.
ATGGGCAAATTTGTAAGGCATTTTTTTTCCAACTAATGATTGATGTAGGAGGGTCTGGCCCACTGTGGGTTGTGCCATCCCTGGGAATATGGTCCTGAGTTTATAAGAAAGCAAGATGAACAAGTCATGGGGGCAAGTCAGTAATAAGTATTTTTCCCATGGCTTCTGCTTCAGTTCCTGCCTCCAGATTCCTACCTTGAGTTCCTGCCCTTACTCCCCTCACAAATAGAGTGTGACTTGAGAGTTGAAAGGTGAAATAAATCCATTCCTCTTCTAGATGCTTTTGACCATGATGTTTTATCATAGCAATAGTAACCCTATCTAATTAAGACAGTGTGTATGTGCCTCTAATGTGTGTGTTAGTGTATGTAGCTGAAGAAGTTACAGTCTTGAGCTACTTGACTTGGGTACTGGAAACCAGACTTAGGTTCTCTGCAAGAGCAGAAAGGCTCTTAAGCCTTTGATGGCTCTGATGAGGAGCCATCATCATGCTACTAGCAAATTTAAATGGTGTTAGGTTTTTTTTTTTTTGTAAGGTGTAACTGTGACCATCCCTCAGCATTTCCTTAGAACACCAAGACAGAATCCATTTTGAAAATGAGCTAACATATAAGTTTTTCTTTCTGCCCTTACCCAAAACAACAATGCACTATACTAATAGAATCATCAAGAAATAATCAACTCAAATTTAATATATTTTCACATTTCTAAGTAATTAGAAGAAATAATGTAAGAGGCAGTCTTATAATTTAAAATGTTGTCTTATTATTCTAGGTTTATGACACAGGAGTTTAAAGAAACAAAATAAGAAAAGAAAAAAAGGATGGAATTTGTCTCATAAGTAGAATGTCTGTAAATTAATATATACCAAACTTAGAGCAAGCTATTCTTGTCAAACTGTGGTCAAGTATGATTTGAAGTGATCAAATGACCTATGGCATTCAACTATACAGATTAGGAGTATATATATAAAATATATATATATAATATATATATATATATAATATATATAATAGTTTTTGTAACTGCCTTTATATTCATAATAAATTATTTTATGCAACACACTTTAAAAGTTTCCTGTTTATAATAATGATAATGTTGTTGTGTTGGTTTGACTAAAAATTGCCTCCATAGGCCTATAAGGAGTGGCACTATTAGGAGGTGTGGCCTTATTGGAATAGGTGTGGCCTTGCTGGAGGAAGTGTGTCACTGGGCATGGCCTTTGGGGTCTCAGGAGCTCAAGCAATGCCTAGTGTGGCAGTCACTTCCTGCTGTTTGTGGATCTAGATGTAGAATTCTCAGCTACCTCTTCAGCACCATATCTGTTTGCATGCCACCATGCTTCCCACTCATGATGTTAATGGACTAAACTTCTGGACTATAAGCCAGCCCCAATTAAATGTTTTTCTTAATTGGAGTTGCTGTGGTCATTGTGTCTCTTCAAAGCAATAAAATCCTAACTAATGGAGAAGTATTCCTATTTTGTAGAAGGAATACTGAAATCTTTATCTTACAAAGAAAACCTTAGAGCAGAAGATCTTGTCACATAGTAAAAAAGACTTTTGTGAGAGTCAGACATTTTACTTCTTGGAGATTATTTCCGTGAAGATGTGTCACATNAATCCTGATAAGCCCTGCCTTTAGGTCTTCCTCCCAGATGCATGGTCCTAACATTCTGTCTCATATTGGTTTCTTAATGTGGAAGAAATGATATGATTTTTATGTTGATAAAGTCTAAAGATACCAGAAATGGTCTAGAAATGACTGCATCAAATTGTCCCTTGTATATCCATTCTCAGCATATTCCTTTAAAAAAATATTACCCTTGGAATTTTCAACTATAGATGACTTTGACTGACCTAGTTACAAGCAGAAGAAATTCATAAATTATCTGGAGTAATGAAAGACAAAACTTTCTCGTGTCCTCTTCTACCAGCAGGTCTGGTNAGTATTTCTTAGCTCAGATTTCAGCAAGCATTTGACAGTCAAGGCACAGAAACTATATGAACTAAAATGAAGGCTGCCAACAAAAAGTAAGATTTGAATCACAGGGGATGCTGATTGTGGTAGTTGAATGTAATTGGCCACCATAATCTCATAGGGAGTGGCACTATTAGGAGNTGTGACTTTGTTGGTGTAGATATGGCCTTGTTGGAGGAAGTATGTCACTGTGGAGACAGGATTTGAGGTCTCATATATGCTCAAGATACTGACCAGTGTCTCAGACCACTTCTTGTTGCCTGCAAGTCAAGATGTAGGTCACTCGGCTACTTCTCTACCTCATGTCTGCCCGCATGCTATCATGTTGCACCATGATGATATTGGATTAAACCTTGGAAAATCTAAGTCACCCCAATTAAATGATTTTCCTTTATAAAAGTTGCCATGGTCTTTTCACAGCAATAGAAACACCAACTGTGACACTTATCTATACAGAAAGNTAGGCCACCCTTTGAACAAATACCCTTGCTATTTTTGGAAGTTGGTCTTAGCTCACTCCTATCNCTAAATACATNTGGAAATGTATGGTAGATCAAGTTACTTATATCATATAGTCAAGCTTTTGTAAACCATACTTGCAATTCTCCTGCATCTCTAGTTGTCATGCTACATAACAGGGAAAATCAAGAAGAAGAAACGATGTATATTTTTTGTGTAGATCCAATTTTATAAATATTTTGATTTGTTATTGGTGGTATTAGTGGGTGTAGAATTTGAAGATGTGCATTTCATTGTTAGAAGTTAACTTGAGGGACATACTAAAGTATTACAGACAGCAGTGTGTAGTGGGTAGCTGTTGGAGTCATTCCCTGAAGCACCACTCCTAGTGAGGTAGCAGGTAACTGTTATACCTGCCTATGACCTTGAGGTACATGTCCCTGGGGCATGGCCGCTGGGGGACCCTTAAGACCTGGGATGCACGTATGCGCTCTGTCTTCACTGTTGTAGCCTACTAGGTTTGCTAATGGCTGTACCCATCAGGACTGCATAAGAGGTTGATTGGATCATGGGCTTGGGTACCAGGTGTTTGTAAGTGTCTACACTTGACTATAATTAGCAAGGGTGAGGTCTTTTGCTCCACCCCTTGGCATTGTTATGAATAGAATTTCGGAATAAAGTTCTGGGCCCGTTTGGATAAAGATCCAGGCCCACTCACGTCTATCCTGTGTTTTCTCTCCCCTCTCTACTTCTAAGTCTCTTATCCCTCATTCTTCAAGAGACCCTTCCAAGATCCTGAGACAAATTCCTTTATTCTGTCTTGTGAGTTAATCCCCAAATAAATTCTTTTGCTCATTAAATAGGATCCATGGATTGCTAGTGATATAATCCCAATAGCAGTGCCTGTTTTCAGTCTTGCTATGTAACAATCTCCCAAATGAAGTAATATGCATGTCAAACAACCAAGAAATAGAGAACTCAATTGTGGGCTAGCCAGATGATTGAATTTTAGAAAATTATTTTTAAAAAATATTAAAAAACATGACAATTAGGGCTAGAAACTAGCTCAGCAGTTAAGAGCAATGGCTGATCTTTTAGAATAGCTGGGTTCAGTTTTCAGCACCAACATGATAGCTATGAGTATCTGCCACTCAACTTCCAAGGGATCTGACATCTTGTGACCTCCTTGGATATCAGAAACAATTGTGTACAGATACACATGCAGGACAAATACCAATAAACATAAAATAATAAAATAAACAAAGCTAAAAACATCGACAGGAAAATTAATTGCTATATAGTATTATCTGGTTCAAAGCAAAGTAATAAGCACTGTGATTTTAAAATTCCAACTTTGTACAAGGAACAATGACAAGCAATGCACACCCATTTCTCTGTGCACATGCATAAACACACATAATATAGAACCTGGCATTGAATTTATCATACATATAAGAGTGTCATCTGACAAGTAGTCTATTTATTACTTTTTATTACTTTTATATACTTTCTTGTAGTATCTACATTACTTACAATAAATGTAAGGATTTATAATAAAATAATAGACAATGGTTTCATAAAAGGATAGTTAGCTAAAAAGGATCTGTAAAAAAAAATCAAGATTTTGTGAATTATATAAGAATTAGATCTTCTTCCCCAAGGAAATGGTGATTAGGAGTAAAACTGAGAGGATGAAGGAGAGAATTCATGTCTTATATTTCACAGGAATTTATTGTAGTCTTATAATTCTAGAGCTGTGTGTTTAGCAGAAGAAAATCTATCATTAGAAATGACAAATGTGTCACTTGTGCTACAACAATGAACAACGAGTGGTTGTAACATAAATAACCTGTGTATATACCTGTAAATGGTCCAGATGTGGATAAATGCTGTAAAAGGATTTTAGATATAGATTCATTGCTCAGGTTACTATGGTAACTATAATCCCAATCANGCCTTCATAAACCAAAGTCTATTTGATTTTTGTCATTCTTGTCTAGGGGATTTCTGTATTTTAAGAATATTTAAAGCTCATTTGGGAAAAGAAGCTAAGCTCTTAAAATCTAGATCCTTTATTGTTTTATCTATGGCCAAAAGCTTNTGCACTAGCACAATACAATCCTTAATATATACTTGGTTATTCACTCTTGTACTTTAATTTGTATGGTAATTTAATCATTTATAAGGAGTACCCATTCTGGTTTGTTTACTTAGTCTCTGGCTCTTGCTCTTTCTTTCACACATATGTGCTTGTTCACTTAGAAAAACACAGGACTGAGAAGCCAGCTGTGCTTGTGAAGGCAACTTTCATGTCTGGTTTACAGCACTCTCTATGCTTTTCTCAGCTAGCAATGCTGCCCTGGCATCAAACACTGACAGCCAAGAGGCAGGCATCAAAACAAAATAAAACACCAGGAGATANCATAATTCTTCCTGATGCCCCATTTCTTTTGCTTCCCACTCCCAGCAAATGCCTTTTGGGGAATAAAAATTACACAGCTTTTAAAAGTGATGAAATGGAATGAAGTTAGATTTATGTGTATTTTTGAGAAAACTATAACAATTTAAATCGACTTCCTCTTATAGTCACCCAACCATACTTGTCATCTTGGGGATCTTTGACATTGGCACATAACTTCTCTGGACTTTCAGGATTTGCTGCAGCTTACTGATTAAAGTGCCAACCTTATGAACTATGACTTGACTCTGCTACATTTTTTTTACCACATTTTCTGATCTTTTCCAAACCGCCCCCCCCCAAATAATTTCATGTTGTTGTTTTCAAGTCAGGATCCCAAAGATACTTTTTTTCTGGAAGAACTTTGCCTGTTTCACCACTTTGTTCTGCCCTTTTCTTGCTGTTTCCAGGATTCCACAGGATATAAGCACTTCTGTGAACCTTCCCTGTGACTGTCAGGGAACAATCATGGAGATGAACCCTAGGAAACTCATGCTACCCTTATGTTTGCCTCCCTCACATTTGGCTTGCGTTATTATTGCATTAAATATGGTTGACTTAAATAATTGAAGCTGCCTTTCAAAATGAACTGCCTTTAAATAAATCATATTTTTCTCTCTTACTCAGTGACTCTCAGATAAGCTGTCCCTACTCTGTACCAGAGAGAAATATATTTCCTGGCTTTTGAAACTAAGTGACTTCTTGATGGGTAAGTACTTGAAAGCAAGATCAGGGGGAAAGAAAAATACTCCAGCTTTCCTGCTACTGTTTATCAGCTTTGCTGCTCACTGCTACATTCTCTATGTCCTATTTCTTCTTTCCCATGGGACCATGTCTGCCCCGATGGCCTTACCTCCTTGTTGTTCAATAAAGTCTTTCTTAAAACTTTGTTATTTTATAAGACCCATTGGAGGCAATACAGTGCACAATATTTCTGCCAAATTTAATAAAGTGTAACCAAACCAAACTAAGGACTTTATGTAAAAGAAGCTCTGAACACAGGCCACGGGAAATACTTGGCAAGGAGAATATGTATGCCCTAAAGATCATTTTTATTGGGGGTTCACCAGAGTTCACTATGTTACAACCTGAAAACTATTAATGATTGTAGAACAGATGGGGCCATTTGCAAATATCACCCACAACAGTATTAGTGGCCAAGTTGATCACTGCACACTTCCTATGAAATCAGTAAATTGCAAAGCAAAGTTAATCCGGGACAGAGATCCAGTGTGGCTGCTGTCTGGAAGCACAGTGATGTCAGATCAAAACCACTAAGCTAAAATTTCCCCTGCAAATACAAGACCTTTTGTTATCTATTTAATGAATAGTTAACTCAATGGTAACTTATTTTCTACCCAAAAAAGAAAATCAAGTAGGGATTACTAATAGATATTCAAAAGAAAGGAAAATTTTTGTGAAAAGTCACAAGCATCAAAAATTGAATGAATAATTAATACTGAATAAATATAGTCCCATCAGCAATAGATCTTTGCATTGCTTTATTTAATTCACTATGGGTTGAATTCTTTCAAGGAAAACCATGAATTATATTCTGATGTATTAAGAATTTCCACAAATATTTATCCATTAAATACTTTGAGATGTGACTGATATAATTATATTTAATAGAAAAGATTAATTCCATTATTTCAGACATCTCTGTAATGGAGATCAAATCTCCATGACATTAGAAGAGACAGTGTTTACCGTTTCCAGTAACTGTCAGTTTTCTGCCAGTGAACAGCAATCAAATTTGTCCTGGAGGACATCACAGTTCCTAACTATTTCTCCTGCCNGTGTTTTACTTTCAGGAATGTGGTGTACAGTCTGGAGTAGAAGTGTGACCTACAAGAAACCCCTGTCTAGGAGAGCAGCTTTTGACACATTTTCAAAGCAACTCTTGGTCTGGTTTGTATGGAGCTGAAGCTGCCTCTTCCTTCCCTTGCATTGCACTCTAAGTTTAACAAGAGAAGCTGCTAAGAACTTACTGAACTCATGATCACTCTTATTCAAATAGACCCAACAGTGTCTAGGCAAGACATAATTACATGATTAGCTATTGAAAACACAAAAGCCATCCCTTCAATTAGTATGCAAGCATTCTTCTGACAGAATAAATGCAGAAATCAAAGATGATTGAGCAGGTGATTATTTCTATTTTTCTAGGCACATGGATGAGGGGGTAAAAGGTTATTTTTAAAAGGCTTTTNANCATGAAAAAATATAATTTTTTAAAGAGATAAACTACCGCCCTGAAAAGATACAGGGGTTATTCTCACATAAAGTTATAGTCTTTTAATCAAGACATATACTTTAAAATAAAATGCCACCATTTCTTTTAGTGCATCGAGACTATCTAAAACTTTTCTGTGATAAAAGTGCAATTTCACCACCAATCAAAACTGTTAATAGCTACCTTTGATTATCTCATGAACATCCTTTTTGGCAAATGTATACAGTAACAGTGAAAATCACAGCATGTTGAATCAAAGGCAAGTCTTTCCTAAACTTTCAAATTCTAGGCGATGTATTATCTTTTATTGTTTCAATTCCTCTGAGACCAGACACAACTAGATTTAAGTCCACAGAAACAACTCAATGGTCTTGTCAGCAGTACTGAAATATACAAGCTAAACATAAGCCTTGGTTTCTGGGCTGCTATACTATTTTTTTTTCAGAGCAAAGATCTCTTGCCTTCCACAGTGAAGATATAAAATTTGGTAATAAGTCAATAATAATAATAATAATAATAATAATAATAATAATAATAATATCAACTACAAATAGTCTTAGGGCATTTCTTCAATAGTTGTCACAATTCACTTTCTTTTTGGCAAATCTTAATTATTTTGAAACATAAGGTTGCTAAAAGCCAAAACATAAACTACTTACCTTTAACTGGTGATCTTATAAATTCTATCAAATGGATTGATCTTCTAACCCACTAACATTAACAAGATAGTATATATATGATTTATATCTTAGGAGACAGTATCAGTGATTGATCAATAAATATAACTCTACAAAAAATCCAACCAAAGCTTCAAAAAAGTATAAAACAAAGTAATACCATCCAAAAATAAAATATGGAAGTGCTAAAGTATCTTATAATTTGGATAAATTCCTTCAGTTCTCGCTTCTTCCATTTGTGCCTGATTTTGTTATTTTCATAAAAATAGTCAGACTATGTTTAATCCACTTAAAAGAAAGTGGATTTCACTCTAAATGTTGAATAAGAACAGCACTTTAAAATGTTTGTCACATGTTACTTCATTTTGTATATTGACATTTTGCTTTTCCTTAAAGATATATTTCACCTGCAATCACTCACTAGTAAACTGATAAACAAAAAGCTGAAGGTAGAATAAACCAAAGAACTCATTGTCTTACTTCTAGAATATTTGATTTTCCTGAATAACATTGCCTCATTTCTTTCCCCAATTCTGTAGTGAAATTTCAGACATATGTAGTAAACCTTATAGTAATAAAAGGTTTAGCTAATACATAATAAAATAAACCTATAAAAATGACATCCACAATAGAAGTAAATAAAATAATAATAATGGGACATCTGTGGTACTTAAGAACAAAATACAAAAATGGTTGTGGGTTTAGGAATTAAACTTCACCTGTTATTTTCACTAGTTTTTACCACCCAAACTAAAAGGTGAGCTAGATAATTGTCAACAGCAAAAGAGAATAGAACGATCTTGTTGATAAACCCTGAGACATGTGGATAAGCTGGTACCAATTGCTAGCTACAATAAGGCCAAATCCATAAAAAAAATGCTTAACACAGCTGCCTTCTGGAGAGATGTTCTCTCTTCTAAGAACAAAACTATGATGAGAAATCCGAAGATACTGTCCCAAATGTCTATTGGCTACTTTCACTAAGTAATTGAAACTGAGATTTAATTTTTGAATTCAGAGGGAAACTCTCCCTCCTGGTATACAAGCTCCTCCAGGTGAGCGTCCCAGGTAAGCCTCATCACATTTTCACTGTGGCCGACTTTTTAACTTTGATAGCTTGTAGTGGAGAGATATACAACTGAGGTGTTTGCTGGCACACAGGAATCCTTGAAGCACAGAGACTGTGGAGAGTCACAGGAAGGGTTGGGCTGGAAGCTGTCAGCTAGTAGCTAGTGTCTGAACTAGAGAAATGGTGGAGATAGAAGCAAACTGCCTACCATTCTACATGCTCATTAAACTGTTCTTCTGGAGGTAGATAAATGAAGTTAAAGTCACCGTGGATCACTTCCTATGATCTGGGGACATTAGGTGACAAATGTGAGACCAAGATTGCTAAGTTCTATCCATTTCCTTATATTCTACTTTTAGAAGATGCTGCCATATTATATAGTCATAAAAAAGAATTTCTATATAATTAGCTCCTTCAATTTCCATTTTTCAACTGACATGCCAAATTAAAAAGTTAAATCCCTCTTCAGAACTTTCTAGAAAGCCTCTCTGAGCACTTCCCTTCTCTGCACTCCCACAGAAGCCCCACACTCTGGAGCCTCAAGCCCTGTGCACTACCACATAGCATGGATCTCCACTGATTTGTAGGAAAGGCATGCTCTCTCCCTTTCCTGCCTTCAAAGCAAACAGTATTGACTCAAATGTAATCAAATACTGGTTTATAATTGGTCTGTCCAGGGCCTGATTTGGGAACGTTTTATCTGCCAGACCTTCATCAGTTCAAGTGGCCCATAAACTATTTTATCATGTTAGAGACTTCATTTCAACACTGCCTTTATGCAGTGTGTGAACACCAAAGACAGTGTTTAGTTTCTNTTTCAGTCATTCTGAGAAATTCCCAGTCATCTCCTTCCNGTGTTCTCCCTGAACGAACCAGCATAGTTAGTCGTTAGGGGATGAAGCAGTTGGGACAGAAGTCTTTGGTGAATTCTACAGTTTAACAGTCCTCAGAGCTTTTATACTGGGGACTTCTCACATTAAACCTCCTAATTAGTATTTGCTTCCTCTCTTTATGTATAATGTAAGGCCAACAATTTATTGTTTAGATTATGTGTTGTTAAGCATGTCCAGGATGCTAAAACACCTGCCAGATTCTCTATAACTCAATTGGATTTAAAGTTTAAGGGCAGAATGCCACATGCAGAGAAAGAGGCAAATTACTTTTACTTTTAGGCTCCTTTGTCTTCATAGATCTACATGTAAATAAATTATGGAGAGGGAAAACAAAACAGAAATGATCCCAGAATTATGAAGATGGAAGACAAAATTTTAAGAGGGTTGAAAAAGG
>LZPO01098485.1:0-11893 GCA_001675575.1 Neotoma lepida | reverse complement strand
GTTTGGTTGTTTTAATTCCCATGGGTGTAGTTAATCTTCTTTGGTTGGAGTTTTCCTTCTAGTATCTTCTGTAGGGCTGGATTTGGAGATAGATACTGTTCATATTTGACTTTATCACAGGATATCTTGCTTTCTCCATCTATGATGATTGAAAGTTTTGCTGGGTATAGAGGTCTGGGCTGGTATCTGTGGTCTCCTAGAGTCTGCAAGACATCTGTCCAGGCCTTTCTTGGTTTTATAGTCTCTACTGAGATGTTGTGTGTAATTCTAATAGGTCTACATTTTTTATGCTACTTTCTCTTTTTCTCTTGTAGCTTTTAATATTTTCCTTTGTTCTGTATGCTTAGTGTTTTCATTATTATGTGATGAGGGACTTTCTATTCTGTTGCAATGCATTTGGTATTCTGTATGCTTTTTGTGTCTTTATTGGCATCTCCTTCTGTGGGGCAATTTTCTTCTATGATTTTTTTGAAAATGTTTTCTCAGTCTTTGAGCTGGGATTCTTCTTCTTCTAGTCTTCTTCTTAGGTTTGGTCTTTTTATAGTGTTCCAGATTCCCTGGATCTTTTGTGACAGGAATTTTTTAGATTTAACATTCTNGTTGATTGATGCATCTCTCTCTTCTACTGTATTTTCAATACCTGAGACTGTCTCTTCCATCTATTGTATTTTATTGGTGATTCTTGCATCTGTAGATCCTGTTAGCTTATCTAGATTTTCCATTTCTATAATTCTTTTTGTGTTTTCTTTATTGCTTCTATTTCCATTTTCAGGCCCTGAACTTTTATTCATTTCTTTCAACATTTTTTTTTTTTTGCTTTTTAAGTGATTTACTTATTTCCTCCAAATTTTGGTTTGTCTTCACTCAATTTCTTTAGGAGATTTATTCACTTTAAGGATATCTATCCTCTTCATAAAGTTGTTTTTAAGATCTTTTGTTTTGTGCTGCATCTCTCTTGGAATATTCAGGGCTTGCTGTAAGGTAGATGGGCTTTGATGGTGACATATTACCCTCACTACTGTTGATTGTGCTCTTACACTGGCATCTAGGCATCTGGGTTTGAGAGGATTATGGGCCTACGTGCCCATTTCTGGGTTTGTTTTTGTTGGATGGGTGTTTTGTTCCTTGGTTTCTCTTTCTTCTCTGGTTCTTCTGGCACTTGTGACCTGTGGTTGAGTAGGAGACTTCTGGTAGTCTGTGTAGCCTCTGATCGAGCTAGGAGTATCGGCCCAAATTCAAGGCTGGAAGTCTTGTGGCTGATGTGGCCTCTGGTCCAGTTGGGGGCCTCTGCCTGAATTGCTGGCTAGGATATGGCTACGAGGAGGGGAGGGGGATTGGGAATAGTGTGTGTGTGTGTGTGTGTGTGTGTGTGTGTGTGTGTGTGTGTCTGTGTGTGTGTCTGTGTCTGTGTCTCTGTGTATGTGTGTATACTAAGAGAGTGGAGGAGGTCCAGGGGTGGACAGCCTACCTGGTCTTTTCACAAGATTGGCCTGTGTTTGGCAGGAGCTGTCGGCTGGATTTTGGGGCTGGAATATAACAAAGAAGTGGGGAGAGACAACTGAGGATCAAGTCTGTTAGAAGCTAGAGAGTGGAGAAAGTCAGCTGTGTGTGGCCTATCAGAAGCCTACCTGGTCTTCTGTTAAGTATAGTCTGTGTAAACCAATTCTTTTGAAGAGATGCATAATTTATTTCCTAAAAAAGAGTAATGAAAAACAGGACTCAAGAATAGACAAAGTTTTACTGAAGGTTTAAATTGTGAAAAATGGAACAGTAAAAGATCCCTTACAAAATAGACATACAACACACACACACACACATTTTAACAGGATTAGAGCATCTTACAGATGAATTTAAAAGTTCTTTAAAGAATATAATTGCTATCTAATTTAAATTCTCTTTGAGCATCAAAACTGGAAAACTATTCAAAATTTTCTTCTTGAGAGTGGCATAATGATAATGTTAAAACCAGGAAACCCAGAAAAAGTAAGCAATAAAGTAAAAAGCAAGCCAGAAAAAAATTACTTGTTGCTCAATTTAGTTTATCAAGCAACACAATATTTATAAATAACATGTTAACAAATTAAATATAATGGTACATTATAACCTAGTAAACTCTATCTTAAGGTTATAATCCAGAATATACAAAAAACTAAAAGAACTCCAAAGAGTCAGGGGCAACAAATTAGTCTATTAAAAATNTGTTGGGTCATCTGCACCCTGACAACAGGGTCAGCGCTAGTGTGCTGCTCAGGTGGGGTGCAGGGCCTGCTTACTTTCCTGTGTGCTGCAGCTGTTGAGGGGCAGGGCTAGTTTTTTCACTCTCATGACCCTTGGGGCCAGCTGCAGGTAGCAAGGAGTGGAGGGACCCTGCCTGCCCCCTACAGCAATCAGGAAAGAGGGTCATGTCACCTGAGTAAAACAGTAGAGCTGGTCCTGGTGATGTGAGTCCCACTGAGCTGGATCTGATGACATGAGAGCAGGAGAAATAGCCCTGTTCCTTGATGTCTGCTGCAGTGGGTGCGATAACCTAGGCAGTGATGGAGAACTCACCTGGGTAGTGACAATGAACAAAAGTTGATGTGCTGACCAACCCAGCTACCACCAAGGTCTAAAACCAGGGCTATGAATTAGGCCACCCCAACATACACCTCATCTATGAACTGCTGTTGGAGCATGTGAAGGGCATGAACCTACAGATCCAAAACAGATCTCCATGACACAGGGTAACAACAGGATACCCAAGCAGAGCCCCACTGAGAGTCCATTACTGATAGTGGAGCAGTCATCAGAAGCCTCAAACCAGACTAATGAATCACAGAAACGAACACTTACAAGTAAAGATGAATGAACTAAAGGGTATATTGTGTGACTCAACAGGCCACACTACAGCTTCTACAATGAGATTTCTTCTTCCTCTTATTTTTTCTCTTTTTCTCCCTCTTCTCCTTCTTTGTTTGCTTGTTTGGGCTTTTGATTTTTCTTTTAAACTTTTTTTTTTTGTTGGGGAGGTTTCAAAGGGCAGAGGGTGGATTCGAGGGGGTGGGGATATAAGTGGGATCAGGATGCATGATGTGAAAGCCACAGAGAATCAATAAAAATTAAAAGAATTAAAAAATGTGTCTGAGATTTAAGCAGAGTGTTTTCAATAAAAGGAATAAAAATGGCCAAGAAATACTTCAAAAAGGGTTCATCAACATTATCAATTAGGGAAATATAAATTAAAACCATGTTGATATTTCATCTCATCCCAGTCAGAATGGCTAAGACCAAGACCAACAAAACAACTGACAACAAATGCTGGCNGGGCTATGGGGATGGAGGAATCCTCATTCACTCTTGCTGGGAATGCTAATTGGGAGAGTCTTTCTGAAAATCAGTGTGGAGAATCCTCAAAAATCTGAAAATAAACCTACCATATTATCAAGCTGTATCATCCTTGGTATATGCCCAAGAACTGACATCCCACTCCACAGACATTTGATAAGTGCTAATCAAAATAGCTAGGAAACAGAGATAACCTAAATGTCCTTCAACAGAAGAAAGGATAATGAAAATGTGCCTATGTACACAATGAAATACAATTCAACTATAAAAGAAAATGAAATAATAGGTAAATGGATGGACTTATAAAAGATTATTTTGAGTGAGGTAACCCAGACCCAGAAAGACAAATGTTGCTTGCTCTCTCAACTGTGGTTTCTAGCCTCAGATTCTCAGATATCCTCAGATATGTGTGTACAACATGGAGGAAGCATAGAAACCAGGAAAGTATAAAGGAACCATAGATGGGAGTTGTGAGGGAATCGAGAAGGGAATAGCAGTACACAACTTATATGAGGTGAAATTGAATAATGGGGAGGAGGTCTCAACTGGGGAGCAGGGAGGGAGGTGAACATAGAAGTAAAAGCAAGAATGAGTGACAGATAACATCAAGGTTATTTAATAAAGGAAACATTTTATACTTACCTAAATTATACATAATGCATGTAAATGTATGCATATTATACATACCATGCGCAAACATATATATGAATATGTAGTCTATGTGACTCCCCAAATAATATAGGTTATTACTGTAGCCTGTTGTAAAATACAAGTTTAAGCCGTGTTACATTCATTTATGCTGTGGAATATTTGTTTAATGATGCAAAGATGAATTNCATTTGTTTAACTCTGTAAAACTATATTGCTTTGTCTGTCTTTAAAACACCTAATTGGTCTACTAAAGAGCTGAACAGTCAATAGTTAGGTAGGAGAGGGATAGGATAGACAGGGCTGCCAGGCAGAGAGAATAAATGGGAGGAGAAATCTAGGCTTTGGGGAAGAGGGAGGAACTAGAAAAGGAGTAGAGGAGGACACCAGGGGCCATCTACCCAGCCACACAGCCAGCCACAGAGTAAGAAGGAAAGAAAGATGTATAGAAGAAAGACAGGTTAAAAAGTCCAGAGGCAAAACTTTGTTAAAGAGAAATGGGATAATTTAAGTTAAATTAGAAAAGCTGGCAAGAAACAAGCTATGTTGAGGCCAGTCATTCATAAGTATGAATAAGTCTCTGTGTAATTTATTTGGGAGCTGGGTAGTGGGCCCCCAAGGAGTTAAAAAAAACAAAACAAAACAAAAACTGACTATAGTAGTTCTTCATTGCCTCTCAGAGGTTCAAGGTAAGCCCCTGTTGCCGCAGACTTCTCACACTTAGGACACAGAACTCAGACTATTTGATCTGGATCTAACCTGAAAGCCTCCTTCCTGCTGTCTTAGCTTCCAAGGTTGCAGAAAATTCTATGCAAGCTGCCAAGGGAGGGAAACAATTAGTAGCCATTTCCAACAGTGATGCCTGTGAACCACAACAATAACCAGGAAGGCAAACATGCATGCACATGCTGTTCACAACACTCTTCACACTGAACAAGATAGAGAATCACCTCCAGACCCATCAACAGATGAACACCAAATGGGATGTCCTATAAATATACAGCCCAGTATTGTTTAGTTATAAAAAAATGAAATCCTTTCATTACAAGAAGCAAATGGAAATATAAGACATCATAGTAACCAAAATAAGTCAGACACAGAAAGATGAAAATCTCTTCTTCTTTTCTATCATATGCAGAACATAAAATAAGGAAGAAAATTAAATATAATCTGCAACTAGAAGAATGTTGGAAAGGAGGGCATTAGGGGAAAAGTAAGAGGGTAGACATAATTAATGTACTATATATATATATACACTATTATTATATATATTATAAATATATTTTATATATTTGTACAATTAATATGTGTTAATAGAGTTTCAAAGCAGACATATGAGAAGTATTCACCTATCTACTTTGTGCATCTATATGCCTATAAATATAAAATAATGTAATTTCTCAAAATATTCAAATAAGCTACATAAATTAGGAAAATAGATTCTTTCTACAAATAATTAAACATGGTTATGTCTCATACTGGAACATTTGTTACCTCAAGAATAACAAAACTCTTAGAATTGGAAATACAGAGAGCTATAGTGTATTACAGACATGTGAATAGAGTAAGAAGGCAGAAAATGTCTCAACCTCACTAGTGTTAGCTACCTATTAACAACTTATGATGGATTCCTAATTTTGGTACTATGATCAAAGTGCCTGATAGGAACAAATGAAGGAAAGGATTTATTTTGTTCTAGGTACAGAAGGTCATGGTGACACAGCTTGCAGTGGTTGGGCAGAACATCACTGTATTGAAAGCGTGTGATGAAAAGAACTCTTCATCAGCAAGCAGTCAATGCGACCTGAAAGGACTTGGGTGAGTACCTTTAGGGAACTATCTCCAGTGACCTACTTCTCCCAGCCATGATCTACATTCTGAAGTTTCTAGAACTTGCTCAAACAGTGCTAATAGCTGGAAGCTAACTTTTCAACTCATGAGAATTGTGGGGGAACATGATACCAGACCATAACAAATATTCATATATCTTTTTGCTATATTGAATTTGTAATCAATTAAATTTCTAATAACACAAGATGTCCATAAAATAATTGGAAATATGGAATATAGACACTGATGAGAGCGTCCCAGAACTAACACAGATTAAACACTAAAATCTTTTTTGGAGAAGGCACTTACTTCTAGAGACTCATTCTTTAGGTAGGAATCCAGAAGGGACACAACAAAACACCAACAAAGTCAAGACTACAACAATCTAAGCGTTTTTCAGTGAGAGTCACTAAATAAATGTGAGTCATTCATAAAATTGCATATAAATCTTTAAAGGACTGGACTTTTGGAGAGTGTTTCCATAATTATTCCTTGGATACCAGCGTATAGAACCCAAAGGATATAGTCTGGCTAGTTTGTTACCCAAAACAAACAAGATTAGATNGACCCCAGCAAACCTCTACTGATATTTGAAGAATATCCCAGTTGATATTTCAGATGTAAAGAAGTATGTAGTTATTTTGTGTTTTCAATCTGATTATCNCTCTTGTTCTACTCATCTGAAGGTCATTCTTTGTCCCTGAAATGGGCTTCACTCTGCTTTTCACTGGATCCTGCTATATTTATTGGTGAAGCTCTGATCTCCAGTCCTTCATGGCTAAGTCTGAGCCTGTAACAAAGCCTGGAACTCTTTTTTATTAAAAAAATTATGTATTTTACATACCAACCACAGATCCCTCTCTCATTCCTCCTCCTGCTCCCTCTACCCCGCCTTCCCACCCCCCATCTCTCATCCCCTCCTATATAACAGGGTAACTTCTTCCATGAAGGGGACAGGTAAGTCTGGTACATTCAATTGAGGCAAGACCAAGCCTCCCCCACTTCATCAAGGGTGAGCAAGGTGTCCGACCATAGGTAATGGAATCCAGAAAACCAGCTCATGCACCAGGGATAGACCATGATCACACTGCCAGGGACCCCTCAAACAGACCCAGCTATACAACTGTCTCCTGTATGCAGAGGATCCAGTCCAGTTCAATGCAGGTTCCACAGCTATTGGTTCAAAGTTTGTGAGTTCCTTTGAGCTTGGTTCAATTGTCTCTGTAGATTTCAACATCATGAGTTTGACCTCCCTTTCTCATACAGTCCCTCTTCCCTCTCTTCTACTGGACTCCTGGAACTTGGCCTGATGCTTGATTGTGGATCTCTGCATCTGCTTCCATCTGTTACTGGATCAAGGCTCTATGATGACAGTTAGGGTATACATCAATTTGATTGCCAGGGTAGGCCAGTTTAGGCACCCTCACCATTGCCGCTAGTAATCTAAACTGGGGTCATCCTTGTGGATTCCTGGGAACTTCCCTAGCACTAGGTTTCTCCCTTACCCTATAATGTCTCCCTCTATCATGGTATCTCTTTCACTGCTCTTCCACTCCTTCCCTCCCCCAGCTCAACCATCCCATTCCCTCATATTCTCATCTCCCATCCCCTACCCTCTGTTGCCTTCCCTCATCCCCAGTTTACTCATGGGGATCTCTGTTTCCCTTTTCCAAGGTGATCTGTACATCCCTCTTAGGACCTCCTTGTTTCTTAGCTTCTCTGGCACTGTGAGTTGTAGTCTGATTATCCTTTGCTTTACCTCTATTGTCCACGTATGAGTGAGTACATACTGTATTTGTCTTTCTGAGTCTGGGTTACCTCACTCAGGATGATATTTTCTAGTTCCATCTATTTGCCTGCATATTTCATGATGCCATTGTTTTTTACAGCTGAGTAACACTCCATTGTGTATATGTACCATGTTTTCCTTATCCATTCTTTGGCTGAGGGGCATCTAGGTTGCTTCCAGGTTTGGGCTATTATGAATAATGCTGCTATGAACACAGCTGAGCAAATGTCCTTGTGGTATGATTCAGCATCCCTTGGATATATGCCCAAGAGTGATATCATAGGGTCTTGAGGTAGATTGATTTCCAGTTTTCTGAGAAACCACCATATTGATTTCCAAAGTAAGCCTGGAACTCTTATCTCTCTCCACTTTGCATGTTTCAGCAGTCCAGGGTCTTTTGTTGAGCAAAGCATCCTGATTCAGGACTAGGCATTCTTTATGGAGAGTCATACAGTTATCCTGTGGGGAGTCCTTCCACCCAGATGATACACCTACAATAGCCCGACTTTACTCTCATGTGTTCTTTAGACTTCCTTCCTCTGGTTTAATCTAAAATCATGCTCTCACCCCTGATGGACTTCACAAATCCCCTTCCATTCCTCCAGCCTATTGTAAGATAGCTAATATAACTTTCACAGGATATAAAGCTAGTATAAAAAACTGAAGGGGCATGACTTGGAGTTAGCATCCTTTTGAAGACACAATAAAGCATAGAGTAAGAGAAATAGAAAATTTATATACTTGGATGAATTGGAGAATATAGGAAGGGTTGGATGATAGAACAAAGGAAGGGAGAACAGGGAAGATAATTTTGTCATTAATGCATACTCAAAGTCTAATTTAGTGTGCATTCAGAAAAGACAACAAGTGATACTCATCAAAAAGCTAAAATAGTTAAATCTGATCATAGATACTCAGTAGTGAGTCATACATTAAGATATGAATATCTAAAATATGTACAAGAGGTTGTGCTTTGATTATCAGAAAAAATATTCAAGACAAAAAGGAGGCCAAATGAATGAGGATTTTCTGTGGAATTCAGTTTATAATTATTAGTGATACAATGTCAGGAAACTCCCTACACTAAGAGCCTATGCCCATTCCCTGACATAGAGCTAGAGAGGAAAACATGGAGGGTTATGTTAATCAAGCTCATTATTTCTATATACACTACCTGAAAAACAAAACCCTAATGTGTGAAAAATGCGACTGTAACATACACTTCCAAAGCAAAGCAGAGAGGACTGAATACATTACTCTGGAGCTTTGAAAACTCTGGGCAAAAGAAGAAATGCAGATAAAAACGTTTATGCTTTCCTGAGGAAAAAGATAGAATGAACATATACAGTCGTTGAGGGTGCAGAGGTATGTGTTAAGCCATTGACATGTTATTTGTTAGGAATGCAACGAGAATGCTTCTGAGAAGGCAGGTTAGTTTGAATTTCCTTTAGAAAGCTTACTCATACATTTCAGAGTTCTTTAATCTTGGAACTAGGAGAGGCAAAAAGACCATAAGAAAAAGTCATTCTTCTAACAGCAATAGGGATATTGTGGGTCCTAAACCAAAGGCTTGGAAGTACTGATGTTCATGAATTGGGAATGTGAAAGATTTCATTTAAGAAAATATATTTATTTTGTCTTTTACATTAATTCTGAGTCATTAACTTGGACGGTTAAGAAAACCAACTCAAATACTAGATGTTGCTTGGTCCAAACAGCTCTCTCATGGGAGGAGGTGAGAAGGTGCAGCATCAATGACACAGACACTGGAAGTCAGTTGAAGGCAAACAGCAGTCTCATTTATTCAGTAACAGGGAAGGACTTATATACCCTCCTCCCAGGACCCATGCTGTGTCCCAATCTGGTGGCATTGCGGTGGTCACCCTTCATTGGCTGGGCATGATCAAGAACTCTGACAGCAATCAAGAATTCTGACAGCACCTGTTGCTAGGCCCTCAGGCAGACTCAAGGTTGGCTCATAAGGAAATATGTTACGTGCATGCCTTGGCAACTGGTTTGAGCCAATTTCCTTGACTCTATGGGCCTGTCATACTACAACTAAAAACTGTTTTCTTCAAGGTATTGGATATTGAATCCAGACACTCATGCATACTAGAAGTACCTTCTGCCACTAAACTATATCCACAAACTTTTAGTTTTGGTATTGTGATAGTACCACATGAAGGTATACAGCCTGGCACTGAACTTCTGAATCTTCTGTCTCAGCCTCTTGAGAAGCGGGGATCACCAGCCCTTCACTAACAGATTTGTCTAGAAAATTATCATTAGCATTGTATTTGACAAGTGCTGAGCCAACGAGCCACTATGGACAAGGAAGGTACATGCAATTCACTGTAAATTAACTGGAGTGATGTATTCTTCCATCATCAAATTTAATCAGCCAAATTGTGTCTCAACATCATGACAGAGGGAGAAAGTAGGGTACTCTACATACAGTATCAGTTCAATGCTTTCAGACTCATGCTTTTCCAAAGGTTTAGATTTCCTTCCTAAATTGAGAATGAAATAATTTTTGGTTATTATGTTTTGGTTCTGGTGCCTGCTTTCCATGACTATTACATTTCCCTCCAAAGCTCTCCTCGATCTGTACTCCTAGGCTTGCTCCATTCTCTGCACTGACTGAGATATAATCTGCCTACAATGTGGCACACTTAAAACACAGTAAAAGAAAAAATGCAAATACAGGTTGCATTATGTGTATATATTTTATTATTTGAGAATTTCATACATGCATATAATGTATTTTGATCAAATCTACCCATTCCCTCCCTGTAAACACCTCACTTCTCCCTATTATCACTTTTGCCTCTTAACTTCATGTTTTCCCTTTTTCAATCTGTCAGGTCCACTTAGTGCTACCTGTAGGGGTATGTGTGTTTAACCATTTACTGGAGCATGGGTAGCATTTCGGGGGACAATGACTTCTTCCTCCAGCAGCCATCAAATATCAATAGTTCTTCAGCAGTGAGTGGGCCTTCATGAGCCTCTTCTTAGTGCATGTTGGGATTTGACAGGATTGACCTTGTGCTGATTTTAGCTATGCAGTCATTGTTATGGGCCCATCTATGAAATAGCACTTTTATATCCAAGAACTACTATATGTTTTTTCCCCCTGCGTATTTACCAGTTATTGGTCTCGGCATTACTCCCTAGCTACTGCAACAAATACATTCCTCTGATGGTGGCTGAGAGATGCACTAACCTATGGATGTGAAGATTAGAGTTTGGGGGAAGTTTATTACTATGTACATTTACCTGGATAATAGACTAACAGTAGTTAATCCACCTCTAGGGCCTATGACTTAACCAGCTACAGGGTTTGACTCAGTTAATGGAATAAGGTATAGGTTCCATCTTGTGGAGCTGGGCTTAGATACAATCGAAAGTGGTTGGTTTCTCTCAGAGCATTCCTGCCGGTTTTGCATCAGTGAGCATATTTTTCCATGTCAGTCACTATTTTACTTCACAGTGCTCATAGCTAGGTGAGACTGTTGATTGCTTTTCTCACCTAGTAGTATGTACAGCACTTTCTAGCACTATGAAAGCTATCCGATAGGTGTAAGACTTCCAGGATGGTATCAGCTTTATTTCTCCACGTCCCATAACTCAAAGACATGGTATTTCAGTAGTAGGATCTTACCATTAAGTTCTGGAGTACAACCAATAGCAATGGTTAATGGTGGGTGTGTCTATAGGCCCTACTGACCTACAACCTAAAAAAAAAAAAAGATGTACCCCTTACCTGATGCTGGCTTCTTATTTGATAGCCTATGGTATTTGAGAGAGCCTATTTGAGAGATAGCCTACGGCATTGTCTACTCAATATAGGGCAACTTTATTTAACTCCTATATAAGTCTATATTTTAAGGAACATCTACAGTAGTAATATTGCTTATAGCATGTTCAAAGCCCTTAAGTATTATTTACTCCTCCCTGTGCTCCCATTTGCACTCTGCCCTCAGATCTCACATGTCATTTAATACTTACTTTCTGTGTATTAGTTCCCTTTTCCCACTTCACTCTTTCTTCTGCCTATTATTTCCTTTTATCCCTTCATACCATCTCTCCTTGTTTCCTTGCCTCCTCACCCATGACTGCTTTCTAATTCCTAACCTCTATGGGTACTGCAATTTAAACACACAGGTCTAAAGATTCAATGCTAGCATCCACATATGAGAGAGCATCTCAGCATTTGTCTTTATGTGTCTAGGTTACCTCACTCTGAATGATTATTTCAAGTTCTGTCCATTAACTTACAAATTTCATAGTTACATTTATCTT
>LZPO01098484.1:9180-23163 GCA_001675575.1 Neotoma lepida | reverse complement strand
CACGCAGCTTGTGGCTTACCGGTATCTTTACATCTTCTTCTTGTGGCAGCTAGCAGCATCTGCTCAGCTCTCCTTTCCTTTTTCTTCTCTGTCTAGTTAGAATGTCCTGCCTAACCTTATTTTGCCTCACCATTTGCCACACAGCTTCATTTATCAACCAATCAGAGCAACACATTTTCGCAACATATAGAACATAACCCATCAGGGTACCATCACTTGTCCTTAAAATCTCATGTTGCTCTCATAGTGTTATGTGTATCTCTGCTTCAGCTTACCTTAGTGAGATATCTCACAGTCCAAGATCTCTATTACATTGGATCTCCAATGAAACTTAGTCTTCCCCTTCACATCTTCATACAATTGCATCTTTGCAGAGAATTTGAACCTGCCATGTATTATGTATTATGGACTTAACAGCATTTTGGAATCTTGGTTGCAAAAAAAATCTGTTACTATATACTCTTGTAATTTGCATCTTAATAAAACCACACCATGTGAATAATCCTTCCATGTCTTCTGCCCTCAGTAGATGTTGTATCTATCTTTCTACTACAGCTGTAGTGGTCTTATGAGACTTCATGACTTAGGAAATAATTACTTACATTTTTTTTGAGTAGGGAATCTCTTCAGGAACATCTTAGTTGTGTCTTGTTTCAAATTCATGCTGGCAAATTCCACAGGCTAAGTCTTGATTTCAGACAACCTTTACTATTGTTTCAAAAGCACATTTTTCTATATAATTGTATCAAATTCTTCAAAGATTATAACTATTTTCTCTTACTCATCTTTACTGCAATTTTAAACAGGCACATTCTACTTTATTCACTAAAGTGTACCTTTTAATATGATTTTATTATCTCTGTACATATCTGATTTAAAGTAATCAGCACTAGCCATGTAACATACTAAACATTATTCTGCCTTGAAATTTCCTTCAATAAAGAACTTAGTATATCATTTCAAAAGTAATACCCACTCAAATTTTCAGGACCTGGCAAAGACACTGCTACAGTTTTCAGCAGAATGTTATATGATTGGCCTCTACCCCAGTTCTTGACACTTCCTGGTCCCCTCTGGAATCTCATGAGCACAATATTCACTGTTTGCATTTCTTTGGGCATTTTGGCCTTCTAAACTCTCATCAGAAGCACCTATCAACCTCAGCCTGTGTTTTGTTTTTTCTAACTGGGAACTCAGAATTCTGCTACAATCTTCAAGAAAACATTGCAAACATTCGTGGAAGCCATATTGATTTCCAAACTGGCTGTATAAGTTTGTACTACCACCAGCAATAGAGGACTGTTTCCCTTCCTCTACATCCTTTCCAGCATGAGCTGTCACTTGTGTTTTTGATCTTAGTCATTCTGACAGGTATAAGATGAAAACTTACAGTTGTTTTGGTTGGCATTTACCTGATGGCTCCTAAAATAGGGGATATGTAGCCTGAACTGACCATCTCCAGTAATCAGGCAAGATTTCTAATGTAGGGATTGGGACACAACCCAGTCACATATCCTTTGACGTATAGTTTGTCCTGCTTACAAGATGTACTGGTGTAAAGATAGAACAGATTGTGGAAATGACAAACCAATGACTGGTCCAGCCTGAGAGGATGCCACTAGAAAGAGCCATCCCCTTGACACTGCCTGGAGCTCCAGGATCCAGAGGATGGGTAACCTAGAGGTATATGACAGAACCAAACAAGACTGCAAAAAAAGTAACTGTAATGATGCCCAATGATATTCTGCTATACTCATAGATTGGTGGCTAAACCCCAATTGTCATTAGAGAGGCTTCACTTAGCAACTGATGGAAAAAGATCCACAGTCACATATTAGACATAGCTAAGCGAATTCTGTAGAAGAGGGGAGAGAAGGATTGTATGAGCCAGAGAGGACAAGGACTCCACAAGAAAACCCACAGAGTCAATTACCTAGGTTCATAGTGACTCACAGAGACTGAATTGATAACCAGGGAGCCTGCACGGGACTGACCTAGTCTTACTGCAACTTGATAAGCCATGTTTTGTTGATATTCTTGGGAGATCTGCCCTTTTTGAATAGAAATGGAAGAGCAATGGATTGGGAGCATAGTGCAAAGGTGGGGGGATTGACTGAGAATAGACGAGAGAGGGAAAACTGTGGACATATCTTGAAAAAATTAATAATAAAAATCATTTTAAAAATAAGAAATAGATTTTTCTCTCATACCATACATCCCAAGCACAGGTTCCCTCTCTCTACTTTCTCCAGCTACTCCTTATCTCCTCTCTCCCCCATTTACTCCCTTTTCATTTCCTCTTCATAAAAGAGCAGACATCCAAGAGAAACAACCAAACAGGATAAAGCAGAATACAATAAGACAATGCAAAGACCCTCATTTTGGGGCTGGACAAGACAACCCAACAGGAGGAAACGAGTCCCAAGAGCAGCCAAAATAGTAAAAAATACATCATCTCCTACTGTTAAGAGTTCTACAAAAACATTAATCTAACAGTCATAACGTATATGCAGAGGACCTGGTGCAAAACCATGCAGGCCCCATAATTGCTGCTTCAATTTGTGTGATCCCATGTGAGTCATACTTAGCTAATTTGGTTGGTTGTTTCCTTCTGGTGTCCTCAATCCCTTCTGACTTCTACTATCTTCCTCCTCCTTTTCCATGGAGTTTCCTGATCTCTGCAGTGAAGGATCTAATGGAGACCTCCAATTTATACTCTCTTCACATAATGTCTAACTGTGGTTCTATGCACCTACTCTCATCTGTTGTCAAAGGAAGCCTCTCTGATGACAACTGGAAAAGGCTGTTTCATTTTATATTTTAATACTTAAAACAAATTATAAATAAAAATTTATGCATTTCCCAGCTACAGCACGATGTTACAAAACATACAAACATTGTAAACATGCTAGAAAATAAATTCAATAGCTCACATAGTTTCCATTTCTGTTGTGCAAAGATCTATAAATGTAACACACTGTCCTTAACTATTATGAGGATGTTGTACCATAAATCTCTTGAAGTTNTCCCCTTTAGAACTATAACAATATCATGTGAAGAATTTCTATACTTCCCTAATTTCTTCTCTGGCCACACCAGATTCTTCAAAACAATCTACTCTCTTTATTAATGAGACTATCTTTTCTATTTCCCAAATATGGGTGAAATTATGAGGATGTGGGACACCTTCTATCAACAAAAACATTTTATTTGGTATTTGTCTGGCTCATTTTACATAACATAAAGTTCTCCAGATTTATCCATGTTGTCACAAACGACAAGGCTTTGTTTTTTCTATGCTTTAAAAATATTCAATTTTTTGAATGTGTAATATCACATGTATGTTGCATATTTGTTTGTTTGTGTATAGTTAAATTTTTCCTGAATCTTAGATTTTCTGAACACTGATGATATTATCACTGGAATCTAAACATATTTTCAACATTCTGGTTTAGTTTTCTGTTAATATGTATACCTAACAGTAGATTATAATATTATTTATATTTCAAAGAATTTTCATATGGGAAGCATACACTTTAAGCATCAAACTATCTGTCCTCAAAGTTTACTATAAAGTTATAGCTACCGAAATAGCATACTACTAGTATATAAACACCAACATTGATTGAACAAAATAATTATCCCAGAAATAACCTGAGATAAGAGAAGATATTGTCTATTCCTGAACAGACATGTTGAGGGCATGTCAAAGTATCCACTTTCTATAGAAACTGTTTTGATGACTTAAAGAAAATATAGTATGAACTCCCTCCTATGGCCCCAAATCCAATCACCATGTTAGCTCTAACACTAATGGCCATATCTTGTCAGGCAATCTGGTCTTGTGTGCAAGATCTAACACTGGATAAGAGCACTGATGTCTTTTCTCCCTCCAGCGTGATAAAAGCCTCTCCTGGCTCTATATAATGTAACTGCCATAGATAGAAACCACTAGTTAGTGTAAAGTTTATTACTCTAGAATCTATATCCAAAGTGAGTGGTGTTTTTACCAGGAGGTTCATACCATGTAGGTAATGTGGACAACCAAGAGCAATGGCAAGAAATTGTGTTGTTTTGGCTTGCTCTAGGATCTCCATTGCAAAATCTTGTAGGGATGTATTCTATATTTTCTAATGAGATTTTCATTTAATTACTTAAGTTTTCTGAGAAAGTGTTACTGGGTACAGTAAATATAGACAAAGCCCATGGTTATGGAAAACACAAGCCCTGGAGTCTAACTCAATATGGTGTTTTACTAAATACTTGTGTTGTCAAATTGCCTTCTTCATACTGGTGCCTATAATCATAGATTTATGGTGTCCTCAATCTTGATATGAGAAATTTCTCATTGAAGGAGACAGCAGTTAATGCTTTACTGAACAAAAAGCTGAGAGTAAGTGGCTAAGTTTGCTAAACTATCAATGAAATGTCTATATGTATAAATCATATATCATTATGCTGCCCACCCCTAATCTTTAAATAACATTGCATAAGGGATGTCATGAAAATAAACAAAGAGTTGTATGGTAGGAAGGAATGCTGCCTGCTGGGTATGATGTGACTGTTTCACACATGAACTGATTGGAGCTGTGGTTACATGAACAGAATCAAGACACCTAAAATTCCATCAAAGATAGGGTTAGAGTCTTTTGATGCTCCACCATTAGTTCAGGAACTATGGCCATTTTGTAGCTATTGGAAAGGAGAAACTCTTTATGGTGTCTTCTGGCAGGTTGCTTATACTCCATACCCATGGAATCAGTGGGTTAAAAATAATAAAAATATTTTGAAATTAGAATATGAAGTAGTGAGTGAGATATTTTGGGGGAAGATTTTTAGGAGTGGGTTAGACAGACAAGTTGGTTACACCCAAGCAAAATTCACTGAAATTTTCAGATAATAAATAAAAATATTATAAAAAGAAAATATAGTTAACAAAGGAAATAGGAAAAATTACAATTGTTAAAATGGTAAGATATCTCCTCTTTAACCATCCTAAAGTATTCAGGAAATTCTTCCCAGTAACCATTCTGATCTCCATGAGAGTTTTAATTTATTTAAATATTACATCAAAATGTTAAATCACTTGGGATCCAAAGAAAATGTCACTTCTCCCTTTTCAAAAGCTGACACCTTAGCCAACAACATGACACATGAAAGGTTTGATGTTTTTGCCCTCAATGTTTCAGATTACGAAGACGTGGCATTTTGTCTAATAATATTCTTTCAGAGAATGTAGTGGATTAGCTATCAACCTTCTCTCATTTAAGTCTCTCATAATGAGAAATGAGATAGAGTAGAAAATAGTAAACCATCTCCTTAAACCATTTAGCATCACATAAGCATAATATTTTCCTAAGCTCTGAGGCAAATTATTTGGTATTTTACTTACAATGTATCATTTAGTATTAGTCATAGTTATAGACAAAGCTGATTAAAAGGATATTATGGCTTGTTTCCTTAAGCTTGACTAAGATAGTAAGATGCCTCAAATATTTGCATGATATATGCATACTAATTATTATGCTTGTTATCATCATAAATCATTCTTTTCTTTAATGATCTACTCTTCACACTAATAACTGAAAATTACTAAAGCATACATACTAATGTACAATAGTAAGGCACTTGACAATTCAGTAAATTAAATGATGGTGGGGTTTTTATATCTAACAACTTTCTGCTATTTAGTTCTATCCCCTTGGCCACAAATAGCACAAGGTAACTGTAGAGTCCAAGAACAAAGGGAACTGGGCTACTAAGAGACACAGTTGATATATCCAAGAGGTTAGGAAATGTACTTTCACAGAATTGCAGAATATGTTGCCAATAAATTATACCCAAGAATATTGGAATACAAATGTACTGCTACATCTTTAGAATCAGATATAGGAGATTTNTAGCAGGAAATACAATATCTTCCTTCTACTTGACTTATATCCCCAGAATTTAGAAATGGCTTTCCAAACTTGTTTATTAATTCTGATGATTAATCTTCATCATCTACTTGACAGGATTTAGAATCACTGAAAAGACCTACCCCTGGATATGATTGTCTTGATGGTTCTGTAGAAGTTTAATTGAAGAAGGAAGACATAGTCTGTGAGTGGCATTATTCCCTGTACACATGTCNTAGACTAAATAAAAAAAGGTTTTAAAATCAATCAAGTACACAATTCCCCTTTCTTTGCTTCCTTGTTGGAACAATGTGCCAAGTTGCTCCTACCACCATGCTTTCCCTACCATGATAGTGTACATTCTTCTCTTGATTTGTTTCCTTTCAGAAATTCAATTACATCAAAGAGAAAAGTAACTAATACAAAATATTTGCATTAAGAAGTAGGGCATTTGCTGAAATATACCTGATTGTTGGTTCTCAGATAATTGGATATCAACCTACCTCAAGACCCAGATATACACAACTCCTGGGTATATATGCAAAGGTCGATCAATCATACCACAGGGACACTTGCTCAACTATATGCATAGCAGCTATAGTAGTAATAGCCAGAACCTGTAAACAACCGAGATGTTCCTCAACTGAAGAATGGATTTTAAAAAAGTGATATATTTATAAAATGGAGTAATATTCAGCTGTTAAAAATAATGAAATTTGAAGGCAAATGGATGGAATTAGGAAAAAAAAATCCTTAGTGAGGTGTTGATTATTTTTTCTCCAGCTCCCCAAAAAANCACACAAGGAAGCTTATTCTTAGTTATAAATGCGCAGCCTTAGCTTGGCTTCTTTCTTGTCAGCTTTTCTTAACTTTAAATTATCCCATCTATCCTTTGCCTCTGGGCCTTTTCCTGAGTGCCTGTGTGGTTGTGTGGCTGTGTGGTTGTGTGGCTGTGTGGTTGTGTGGCTGTGTGGCTGTGTGGCTGGGTGGTTGGCCCCTTCTTTTATTGCTCCTACATCTCTCTTGTTTTTCCCCCAGATTTCTCCTTTTATTTATTCTCTCTGCATTCTAGCCCCACATATCCTTTCCCCTGCCTCCAATTGGCCATTCAACTCTTTATTAGGCCATCAGGTGTTTTTGACAGGCGAAGTAACACAGCTTCACAGAGTCAAACAAATGCACCATAAAAGAATGCAANACATCATTGCATCATTAAACAAATGTTCCACTGCATAAACGAATGTAACACATCTTAAAATAATACAGTACAACAGTGAGGAAACACAGACCCAGAAAGAGAAACATGGTATGTCTTACTTAAGAGTGGATATTAGCTGTAAAGTAAAGGATAACCACGCTACAATCAACAGACACAGAGAGACTAGTAAATAAAGAGGGCTAAGTAACAAAGAGGGCCCTTGGTTCTCCATGGGAAGAGGAAATAGAATATATTTCAAATGTAGACTGGGCATGCTTAGAGATGGAAACAGGAGGGATTAGGTGGAGGGGGATGGAAGGGATGAGTATTGAAAGAGACTGAGAAAAGGGGGGCATTTGGGGAGTTAGGTAGAAACCTAGTGTCATGGAAATTCCCAGGAATCTACAAGGGTGACACAAGTTAAGAGCCTATTTTCAATGGGAAAATACAAAGAAAAGAAAGGAAAAAAAAGTGAGCAAATTGAAATTGAGATCAATAATATTTTAATAAGACTCATATTACTTGATTAATGTGACCAATACTTAAAGGAGAAAAACAATTATTTCTGCTTCTACAAGAAATCTCTTTCCATCTACTTTATTCAAAATAAGGGATTCCTGTGGCTTCTAACTTACTTTGGTTCTGAATTTCATATAATTACATTTCCATACACAGGCATTGATGATTGTGTTTTGAATGTGGCTTTCATTACTTCATATGTGGTTTGTGTAGTCCACCCATGTAGTTTAGATGTAATCACATCCTTCCCATGTATTTCCATTGATTGAGTATAGTATGATATTAATTTAGGCAAATGAATTGAACACTTCATGAGTCTGTGGACATTTATAATTTTCCTCAATTTTGGTACTTTGAAATATTGCTTCAAAGAATACAAATATAAATATTCCTAGTGAGTATTTACATGTCCTTCCTTGGAAATTAATTTATTCCAAGGATGTTGCTAGATGACAAGAATACATATTTTTAACTTTATGAATGGTTCCAAATTGTTCAGTGCAGATAGGCCAAATTGTATTTCCAACTAACACAGTGTAGGATATCTGGATGTTTCTGTGTTCTGGCAAAGTTGTTACTATCTTTATCCTGCATAACTATTCATGATATTTTTAATTTCATTATACCTGTAGTTATGAAGTTGAACAATTTTAATGTATGACTTAATCATTTGATCTCTTCTTTCAGAAAAGTTTTATGTAATGTGATTACTAATTACTTTATTTATGCCTTTGTTTTAGTCTTACTAATTTGAAGAGCTATAAATTTCATTAAAGTCATTGAATATATTTTTAAAATATAACTCCGATGCTTTGGCTTACGATTTAACTTAGTGATGAGTTGTTATAAACAGATTTACTAATTTCACTAAAATCTAGACATATCTTCAAATTATATTTAGTTCTTTTTACATTCTACTAAAATTAGGTTCCTGTCTGAAGGACATAAAGATATCTAATGATTTCTTTTAAAATATTTATTATTATTCACTATAAGCATATGAGTTAGCAATAAATATGTAATTATTCTACATACATGTGTAAATCTGAATCAACATTAATTTTGCTCCTTTTATAAATGTAACTCTGTAAAAGTTTATTTCCAGACTTTTTACATTGTATTACTACTGAATTTATCAACTCTTGACCTATAACCACAGTTTCTGAATTAATGTTGGTACACTCAGCCTCTACACATGATCATTTAAGGAACATAGTTTTATTCTTTAAGATAACTTAGCTGTTTCACAACCTCTATCTCCATGCTTACTTCATATATTGTGATCATTATTCTTGGTTGTCAACTTGACTGTGCATGGAACTAACTAAACTCAAAATGACTGGGCATACTCATGAGGGATTTTTTTTTTTCTTAAATAATGTGAGACGGGGAAAATACAACTTTTATTCATACCTTTTGATGTGCACAGGTCCACCTTTAATCTGGACAATGCCATCTGCTGGAAGTCCTTATAAAGGATATGGAAGAAGGAAGCTAGCTCTTTCTTTGCCTGTTTACTGGTACTCTCACTAGCAAGTCTGTTCCTTCATTAGCATTAGAGCCTACTTCTTACAAATTCTGGCATATAATGAAGACCAGCTGAGACGTCCAGCCTCATGGGCTGAACAACTACTGGGTTCTCAGACCTTCTGTTTTTAGCCATTGTTGAACCAGCTGGATCACAATCCATACTCCATTCTGTTAAATATATATATATATATATGTATATGTATATGTATATATATTCTATGTACGACAAATTTCTAAACGGTCTTAATAAACATATGGAACAAGAAATAGGGGTGAAAAATCTGACAGAGATCAGAGGAATTAGGAACAAGCCACCAGCTAGCCTCACCTCACCAACACTGCTGCTTCCAAAGAGAGCAAAGCAAAGAGAAGAGAGCAACTCCCTGTCTAACCCGGCTTTTTATGCCTGTCCATTCTGCTAACTCATTTCCTATCTCCACCAAGCTACATCACTTCCTGTCTGTCTGCAAAGACCTCCAGAACTCTATGGCTGATGCTGGGATTAAAGGCATGTGTCACCACTGCCTTCTGATAGTTCCCTAATGTGACCTTGGACTCACAGAGAACCAGACAGATTAAGGGCATGTACTAATTTGCATGACTTTTGTTTTTACTACTAGCAGCTGGCTGCCCATTTTTCCTCCAATCCTCAGATAAATTTTATTAGGAGACACAGATAAAAATATCACCACAGTTCTATGAGTTCTTTCCTCTAGAGAACACTGACTGATACAATATTTAATTCATTATTTTGCACATCGATTCAATTTTGATATAGAAGATTTGATTTCTTAGATCAATTTAGAAAAAGTAGGATTTTTAAAAATTTTTTGTATCTTTAAATTTTCTTCAAATGAAATGTTAGTTTTTTTTCAATGTTATGTGTTTCAGCATTTCCCTACATGTATTCATATGCATCATGTGCATACCTGATTTCTGAAGCAACCAGATGAGGAGAAAAGATGCCCTTGAATTGGAGTTACAGACAGTAGTGAGTCATCATAGGGATGGACCCAACAAAATTCAGATCCTCTGCAAGAGCAGCAAGTTCTCTTAGCCATTAAGCTATCTCTCTAGCAACCACAACTTCAGTATTTAAACCCTGAATTTTGTTATTGCTGTATACTTATTTTGGTGCTCTCCCAAATGGCATGGCATTTAAAATTGAATTTTTTGCTTTTTTTGTTCTAGTGCTTGTTATGCTCAGATTAGGACCCCCAAAAAGACCACCGGAGACTAAGGATGTCCAGAATGCAACAGCAAGGTTTACTCTCTCGAAATACAAGCCAGGCAGGGAGATTCCTGTCCGCAGTGCCCTGAGGCAAGACATAGAGGAGATCTGTCCCTGCTCTGTGAGCTTAGTTTTTAAAGGCAAAAGTCACAAGATTTCTCAAAGGGGAGGGGGTTTAGTACGGGTTTATTTTTTTACTAGCTTACTCTTAGGAATTTTTACAGTTCCTGCGGNTTATCTCTGCTTACTTTTAGGTTCCTGAGTTATCTAGTTATTTCATCCTTAAGTTTGACCTGTTTGTTTGTCACAAGACCTCTCCTAAAGACTATCATCGGAGTTGGGACATTCTGTGGTTAATCAGTTGCTTTCAGATAGTCCTCTGGGCATCCTGACCTTTGTGACTTTTACTATTTCAATTCCCTGAGCCTCTTGTCAGCATTTCTAGGAAGCTCAGATCTCAGGCCTATTCAAGCAGGCTGTTAGTTTAAAATTATTTTTGAGTGAGGGTCTTATTTTTAAATGAGGTTACTTCAGTGCACAGTGGTAGATTTTCTTCTATTGATTTTGTAACTAAGATTTTACTAGTTTTGCTTAATCATTTTAAAGTTTTGTCTGTGGATATTTTATTCATCCTTATTAAGAAACACATTGAATTATTTACTTACAGTAATAAAGTACAGTGTGATATGTTAGTACTTAAAAGAGTATGAAATAATTCCTTTGAAGATAATGTACATATCTATCTTTTAACATACTTATCTTTTTGTGCGAACAAAAATGTCATTATTATTTTTTCTTAATTCTTATTTTTTGAAGTAGTTTATTTTTTTTAACTTTTTGATTCTTTGTGGATTTTATATCATTCCTCCTGATCCTGCTCACCTTTCATGCCCTTGCCTTTGCTCTCTGTCCTATGACCTCCACCCCAAAACAAAACAAATTTTAAAAGTATAGCCAAAACAACAACAACAACAAAAACAAAAAAGGAAAGAAAAAAAAAAAAAACAAGCAAAACTCAGTGTAGAAGCTGTAGTGTGACCCAGTTAGTCACAGTATATCCCTTAGTCCGTATATATTTGCTTGTAAGTGTTCATTGCAATGGATCCTTGGTCACTATCTAGGCCTCTGGTTTCTGCTTACATATTGATAGTGGGCTCTCACTGGGACACCTCTTGGATATCTTGTTGTTGTCCTGTGTCATGGAAATCCTGCAGCTTTGGATCTGCAGATCTGGCCCCTTCACACACTCTAGCAGTTCATAGATGAGGTGAATGTTTATGTAGGCTAACTCATTGCCCTGGTTCTATGCCTGGGTGGTAGCTGGGTTTGCCAGCCACCAGCTTTTCCTTATTGTCACCACTAGGGCAAGCTCTCCATCACTGCCTGAACTAGCTTACCAAATGTAAGGAAGCAAGAAGCAGGGCCAGTTCTCCTGCTCTGACATCCTTGGGGCCAGCTCACCCACATTAATACCACCAAACCAGCTGTACAGTTTCTCCCAGGCAAGGTGTATGGCCTGCTTTCCTGATTTCTGCATCTGGTGAGGCATAGGACTGGCTCTTCAGTTCTCATGCCCCTGAGGCCAGCTCTTCTGCCTGCCATAGTTGGCAAGAGGAGAGGACATACTTTGCTCACCCATGCCACCACATGGCAACCGAAAGAGGGGGCAGCTATTTCACTCTTGCTCTCGCGTCCACAGAACCACTGGCTCACCTGAACCACTGCCAACAGGGTCAGGTCTAACGTGCTCCCCAGGCAAGGTGCAGGGTCTGCTGCCCTGCGTGCTACAGCAGGTGATGGGAAGGACTGCTCTCCTGGTGCAGGTGGCAAGGGGTGAGGGGTGAGGGCTTCTTTCCCTCACCCATGCCACCACATGGCAGATGAGGGGAAGCAAGGGTCAGTCAGCTGTCCTGCTCTCACACCCTCTAGGTTGGGCCACTTGTGCCCCTGCCAAGAGGGTCAGCTCTTGGCAGGGGCAGGCAGCACAGACCTTGAGAACCCTCCTGGTCCAAGGTGACAGCTAAGACCCCAGGCATCCACACAGCCCTCAGTTGCAACAAGAACCTTGGACGTCAATGCAGGCCTGTCCTGCCTGGGTAAGGTGCAGCAACAGTTTTCCCACTCTTGTGACCTTGGCCCAGCTTTCCCAACTGCCACAGATGGCAAGGGATGAGGGAGGGTGAAAGTCTTCTCTCTCTTGCCGACTCCACTATATGACAGATGAGGAGTTGGGCCAGATCTCCCATGTGCTTTCATGAGGGTAGGGTTGACCACTTGTGCCTCTGTCAACAGGGTCAGCTCTACAGTGCTTCCTGGTAAGATGCAGGGTCTTGCTCTTCCGAGTGCTGCAGCCAGCGTGGTTCAGGATCAGCTATCTACTCTCATGACCCCAGGCCCAGCTTTTCTTAGCTGCTGTAGGAGGTGAGGGATGATGGGCAAGGAGAGTATCTCTCCCTTGCCTATGCTACTGTATGTCAGACAGTGGGGCCAGCTCTCACACTCTCACACCTTCAGAGGCAGTTCATTTGCACCCCCACCAACAGGGACAACTCTACTGTGCTGCCCAGTTAAGGTACAGGATGTGCTCTGGATAGTGCTACAGTTGGTGAGGGGTGCGGCAAACTCTGTACAACCCTATCCTCACTGCTTTCAGTGGCAACAGGAGCCACGAGACCTACCATAGACAGCAGCAGTAGGGCCACGGACCCAGAGACGGCCCCCAGCAGCAACCAAGACCTGGGTGACACCATGGCCCGGAGTGGCAGTGGATGTCTCTCAGATCTGCATGGGCCAGCAGAGGTTCAGCCCTTGGAATAACATGGCCCCAGGTGGAAGCCTAGATGCCTGATGTGTGTGACCTTTGGTGGCAATACAGGCCATAGATAATCACACAGACTCCAGTTGCAGATGGCCCATGGATCTAAACATGGCTTTCGTTAGCACCCCGGGCCTGGATGTCACCAGGGCCCAGTTGTCAGAGCAGGTCAGTCAAAACAGAATGGACCCAGTGGCAGCACAGACCTTGAGAACCCTCCTGGCCCAAGGTGACAGCTAAGACCCCAGGCATACACACAGCCCTCAGTTGCAACAAGAACCTTGGACGTCAATGCAGGCCTGGCTGCAGCAAAGCTCCAGACCCATACATGCTCCAGCCAAACATGGGGCCCATAAGATGCCATGATGGCAGCGTATGAGATCAGCTTTCTGTTGTTTGTCTCTATTGATATCCAAATTTAATCTGTAGGTAGTTGGATAAGAGGCAGGGTATTATTTCAATTTTCTTTTATCTGTTCAGACTTGCTTTGTGTTCAAGTATGTAGTCAGTTTTGGAGAATGTTCCATGAACTACTGAGAGGTAGGTATATACTTTTTTTGTGGATTCTTTTTTTTTTAATTAAAAGATTTTCGTATTTTACATACTAACCAGAGAACCCCCTCTCCTCCCTCCTCCAGCTCCCCAGCCTTGCTCCTCAACCCACCCACCCCAATCCCACATCCTCCAGCACAAGGTGTCCTATGGAAAGTCCCCAGAGCCTGGTAATTTTACTTGAGGCAGGTCCAAGACCCTCGTCCCTGTGCCTAGGCTGTACCAGGTGTCCCACCATAGG
>LZPO01098482.1:9240-23221 GCA_001675575.1 Neotoma lepida | reverse complement strand
GGGGTGGTCAAAGTGGGAGAAGGGGCTAGCTGGAGGAAGTTGTCACTGGGGAGGGCTTTGGAAAGATGTAGCCTGCTTTCTGGTCCCCTTTCCCTTCCAGTTCACTGTGAGGTTATGGTCTCTATCACACAGTCCACTGCAAGGTAAACGGTAGCACCACAGGCCCAGAAATAGGAAGTCTAAGGCCCATGGCTGAAGACACTGAAAAGTTATACTTGAAAAGCGCTTTCCTCTCTTCAAATGCTTCCTCCAGGTAATTGTAAGAGTGACAAAAAACTGACTACTACAGACACCTTGTCCTTCCTTTCTGCCTTCTGCTCTGAGGACATCTGTAAACCAGGTAGCCAGCCCTCACTTTGCACTGGACCCACTGGATCCTTCAATTGGACTTCATTTCTATAGCTGTGAAGAATAAATGCTTGCAGTTCAAGCCATTTGTCTCAAATACCTGCACAGACTGAGCGAGCTTCCTACCTAGAGTTCTGACTCCATTCCACTCTATAGAAGCTTGGCAACTCAGACCCTCTACTCTTGATCAAGCAGAGCTGCTTCAAAACCATCAACTTCTCTGGAATCAGTTCTAGGTTCCTGGATGCATATCTTTAGATACAGATCTCTTCACCTCCTATATTTGTGCTGTTCCTAAAACCTCTTGTATCTACTAGCTTTGAGACCAGGGGGCACAGATCCTGAAGTAGACCTTAAAAGTGATACAATATGATGTTTGGGACTTTCTAATTCTGGTCTAACATTTTTCACAATATACTGAGAGATGTAGACTAAACAATTATGAAAGATGTTATACCTGTTTCATGACCAAGTCTTCCCTTAATTCTGTCAGCTTTAGATCCACAAAAGTGTTTTAAATTCCATTTATTTATATACAAATACAAGGGTTGGGTTAGAACCCAGGATTCTGTCTGGGTGACCTCCCAAGACCCCATTGGAGCAACATAGGTCTACACAGTAGCCAGCTAACAGGCAGATATATTAGGAGAAGTTTCTTACAATGCTCTTTCCACTCTGACTGGAGGATTGACAACCAGCAAGACAAGCTGACACATATGTGATTCCATTGTCCCCACACATGGGCTCCCATTTTGATTCTGAACATTTACATCTTGAGTTGCAATCTGAAAAGAGAGCTCGTTCATGATAAGAGACAGGTTTGGTTCTGAAAAGAAACGTAAGAGTATAAAATATTACCTCTTAGCAGGCAAGATCCTAATTTAAAAATGTCAATGCTCTTGAGTCATATAAACGCTGTGATATTGGCAACTGTTTATCTTTTGAAAATACAATTGTGTTAAAGATCTTAGCATCTAAGT
Source organism: Neotoma lepida (assembly GCA_001675575.1). Lineage (NCBI taxonomy): Eukaryota > Metazoa > Chordata > Mammalia > Rodentia > Cricetidae > Neotoma > Neotoma lepida. The sequence continues at coordinate 21,893 of LZPO01098482.1, read as the reverse complement.
TTTAAATACAAGCCAACTGTTAACTGACTCTCGCTTAAACCCTGTCTTAGAAGGTTTGCCCATTCTAGTCACATCTACTGCTTAGCTTAAAGGTCTATTTAAAGTCTCCTGCTTCCTGGGTCCTGTAATGAATTTCTGAGCAAAGGTGGTTTTGCACATGGTTACAAGACAGAAAAGTGAAATTCAAGGTCTATTTATAACATAATACATGCTACCTTTTATAATTGTGTGGACATCAGTATGATGGATATTGCTGATAGTAATGAATGAGAGCAGCTAACAGTGAACATTCTTCTTGCATCCATTGGGATCATATATCTAGTTGCATATGTCTTTCAAATAATGCACCATGAATCCTTTGTCTCTATATTCTCGCATGTAGAGAGGTCAGCTACATCCTTCATCATCTTTGCTTACATAGTCCCATATTATTTAATGAATTTACAACTCATTTAGCCACAAAAATGTATTGGAACACTCTGAAGTGCTAGCTTTGGAAAGATGGAAGATATTTATAAATATTAATGAATAATAATTATCTTCCAAGAGTCTTTTTTTTTTGTCTTTCTCCAGTCTCTCCATAGGGCACTTACTCATTAGTATATCATTTTGGCGTCATGTTATCTGTAAAGCCCATAGACCTTCCATAATTCAATTTCTTCCCTTATTTCATTTTCTTTTGTGTTGATCTCTCTCACCTTGAAGAATTTTTTTATGCAGGTATTTTAGAGACTTAAATGAGCAAACAATATTTTGAAATGTGCATTTGGTGGAGGCCAGATCAGTTTGTTTATTTATTCTAATGATGCTAGTGTCAAATATAACTCTTAGCACATAGTAGAGTAAGAAACATGGTTTATGGGAACACAATCATCAAAGAAAAAAATGTCTTTCCATTTGAGTCTTGCTATATAGCCTGGGTGGGGCTTGATCTCTCAGACCACCTGTTTCAGTCTCCCTAATGTTAGTAGTATTTAAAACACGTTAGTATTGAAACCACATTCATCAAAAGGTGGTATTTAGAGAAAGAACCAGTGCTTCAGGCTCTTGCTTCTAATGTGTATTTCTTATATGATTACAGCAGTAATTTCTTAATTAAGGTAACAGTCCATCTACTCGGGCTGCTGTGGATTGGACCATCTCAAAGGTCATGCCAAACAGAACAAAAGGGCATTTAAATGGGTCTCTGGGAAGTCTTCTGGGACCATTTAATCTTCTCTTCCATGAAGTGTTAACTGCTGGCTGAGACGAATGGTTTCATCTGAAGTTGTAATGACAATAATGTCTTTGAAAGCCCAACATTAGTCCCCATAGGTCCTTTAAGGTCAAGGTCACAGATGATTGGACCGCCAATGAACCTTGATGTGATGGAGGCCACCCACTCACACACCTATCAGGAAGGTCAGGTTAGACTGGGCACTTGCTCAAACTCAGACTGTTTGTTAGTGACAAACCTGGGCCTGTTGCATCTAAATTCTTGTTCTCATATCAGCACTATTCTCCTTACTGGAAAAGAGATATTCCCTCAGTTGTCATATCTCAAGCTTGTCAATAAAGGACCGCTTGGGTGTCTACAATCAAAATAACCTTTCAAACAAAGCAACACAGGACAATCTCAGGGGAAGCATTTTGCATTAAAGTTAATTATTTTACATTACTACGGATATGTTTACTTTGCCATCTAGGGAAGATTTTAATTGCAAACACATCTTATGAAGGATGTGTTTGACAGTAGGGTTGTGGTTTAAATTTTTAATTATAAGAAGAGTTTCAACAAACATGTTAGAGTGTTTATTCCGCAATGAGACTTCTTTCAGAGAGCTGTGCTGAGAAGTGAGGTGCTTTCCTCGTGGTGTTGCCCTTCTTTGATTGCTTCCAATGGTACAGCTATTCTCAAAGGCTAAATCTTTGTCATTGTGGGGGATGTTTTAAAAGTATGGAAAGCAATTTTGAAAGAGGAGTTTTAGAATGCAGCAAACAATGACAGCATGACTGCAATTCAGCTACAGTCTCTCAAGGTGACTGTGTTGAAGAGGCTAGTACTCAATGGTTATATTATCTTTTATTTCTTTAAAATATTTTATCTTTTATCATGGAAACATTCATAAAAGAACCTCAAAAGTTTGCAGCTGTTGTCTATGTATTCGTTTTGCCTTAGAAACAGAATAATGTAGGAAGAACAGTATACTTTGAGTCATACCTGTGTGCAAGGTCAAGATCTGCCTTTGACAGACATTAAGTTTGGGGAAGCAAATAGACTTTTTAAAACTTACTTTCCTTCAAAGAAGTTCAGCAAAACTAACTTGTATCAGGGTGTAGAGGATATGCATTAGAAAATGAAACTTATGATGCTTTATAAATTGAAAACTACAAATGATTCTACCATGCTGGTCTATAATGAAAATAAAAGGTAAAGCCAAAGATAGCACAAGGCTTCTATTCTCTGCAGAGTCTTCTAGCAATTCATAGTTACCATTAACATTCTTAATTCCCATTGCTGACCCCAGCGGACTCTTCAGCCTCACAACCCTGTTAGGCATACATTTCTATTTAACTTTGCATTCAGTTTCCATTTTAAATGGGAGAAATTATAGTGTGCGCTTAATTACAAGCAGAAGACATCATGTTGGTGAGGAAAATGGAGGCTAGAATGTGGAGACAAGGCAGATGATGGGACAGAGCAAGAGGCTGTCAAAGGACTGCAGAATAGAGGAGAGAGAGAGGATTAAAAATGTCCTCTATAAACTTACGTGCCTGAATACTAGACTCTACCACTAGGTGGTGGTGTTTTGGGAGGCTGTGGAAGCTTTGGAAGGTGGCCTCTGTAGGTCACTGGGTCAGAAAGCCTTGAGGTTTGTAACACAGCTCTCCTTCCTGTCCCAGCTCTGTCTCCTGGTCTGATGAGATGTGAGCAAGCAGTTCCAATGCACTCACAAAGCCATGGGGCCACCTGCTGCTGTGCCTTCCCCTCCATGATGGGCTGTATATGTCCCTTCAAACTGCAAGCCCAAATAAACACCACCTTTCTTAAATTGCTTCTTGTTAGGTATTTGGTCACAGGCATTGAAAACAGGAAACTAATGAATACAAGACCTGGAGAGCCTGCCTTTCTGCCTCTGCAGGGCTTCAAGCAGTCTGGTAGATTTAATCTAGATCCTTTCTGGTACATGGTAGAGGTTCAGTAACATCTGTAGATGAGCAGTGTAGAATAATCGAAAGGATGCAGACACTCCCTCTGGTGGAGTGATNAGAAGGATTCTTAAATGGGATAGTGAAATAGGTCTTGCAAGATCCAGCCTTGCATTAAAAAAGAAGCTAGAAAAGACACAAACAAATCACCTACCACATAAGGGATGGCAGAGGAACGAGGGCAAAATCAGGAAATGTAAATTATTCATGTTCTTCAGACTCAGTGCAAGATGGACAGGTAAAGACAGCTGCTGTGAGATAACTTTTTCTCCTTTGCTGTGTTTTTAACACAGCAGAGACTAGGAAGAATGGCCTAAAGACCAATCCACTTAACTAAGAGTGANAAGGCAACTGCTTGCAGCTATTTTATGGCAGGCTAGTGCTAATCACTATCATGTATATGACATTACTTAGGACTTCCACAATCTTAAAAGACAGTTATTGTCCTGTTTTTAAGATAGGAACATTATAGCCAAATTGATTCAACCCATAAATCATCACTTTATTAAGAATTCAAGCTCTGTATTCCCATGATTACATTGTTTCATTTGTCAGGTTAATTTTCTAACATAAGATTTATCAATTTTTATATTTGTATAAGGCATTCAAATTCAAATTTGGGATAAACTACAAATTTGGGTGACAATAACAGATTCTAAGATTTAAGTAGTATCAGCTATTCCATTAAAATTTCCTTTCTATGGAAGTTATGAGACTTAAAACATTAAATTAATCTTATTAGAAAACTATTGACAATTGAATTAAACAATCCCATCTCCTCAAATGATGTCACGAAGGAACATACCCTTGGTAGGACACAGTCAGTCCAGCCACACCAGGATTTTCACATCCTAGGGCAAACAGAGAGAGGAAGAGGAGGTAGCCAAAGACAGATGATCCCAAGTAGAGTTTTGTAGCTTCGAATACACCCAGCCTGAATTTTTTCATAACTATTCCCCCAGAGAATATTCCAAGGGCCACTGCAGGAATGTTGATGAGCCCTGAGGAACAAGAAAAACAGGTCACTCAGTGATTGCCTGCAAGAGTCTCACATTCTACATAACACAATGTTCAACTCCATTAATACTTAATGAGTTGATGAAATGATGTCTTTTCTGGTAGATACCAGAACATTCTCAATCAGGTGGCAGTTGGGTAGACATTAATGTTCCTTAACACTGTCCACTTTATAATAGGCACAGAGAATGAAGGGAAGTTTGTTGTTATTTATGTTTTACTTTCTGTTTTCTGGCTCAAACAAAATCTTGCTGATTCAGCCTCTCAGTCTCTTGTTCTGAAGCTCTCCTTACAGCTGAAGTGGCAGATGTCATCATTTGTATATGTGCCAGGTGCTCAGTTAAGTATTTGACACACCATCTGTCACATTTAGTCTTCACTGCAATCTTAAGAGTAGGCATATTATTATCCTCTATTAAGAGAGAAATTTCTTCATGGTTATGATTAGTAACTGTTAAGACTCAATTGAAATGCAAGGAGGCTAAAGTCAAGTCCTCTTTCTTCCATCACTTGGCTGTATTGGTCACATCTTCTTCAAGGTATTGGGAAATGGAATCCTAGACACAGAGTTATGCAACCTCACTAGTCATCAAGTAAACATGATTTAAAACCAGCAGAGGGAGTGGTCCCACCAGATGATGGACAGTATGTACTAAGACACCTTGGTACCTTGGTTTAGGTATCTTCAGTTCAGCCATTTACCAGCTATATTACTGCAGGCAATTTTCCAAATGTCTCTAAACCTGCCCACTCTCAACTATCCATTAAAGCCTGAGTATTCCTTACCTAAATGCTTGGGAATAGTGTATTTTGAATTTTGGACAATTTTAGAGTATACACATATAATGAGATGTCCTGGAGATGAGATCCACATCTCAATATACAAATTTAATTTTATATATCAGATACATAACACTATATAACACAGTGTGAAGATAATTTTATATAATACCTTCAGTGTGCTTTTATTCTGAATGAACTCAACCACTGAAGATCAGGAGTCAACTTTCCCACTTGTGGTACCATTTGGCATTTTTTATTTCTGGTTTGGGATGTTGAACCTGAAATGGTGTTGAGGTGATGAAATGATATTATTCATGAGTGTCTCTTAGCACAATATCTAACACAGAAGTATTCATTTCCACCAGATTGGCAAAGATGAAAATAATATATGGGAGTGGGGAGTACACCCTCTGTATTAAAGGAAGACCAGGCCTAGAATATAGATAGAATATAGATATGTGGTCCCATGCAGAAGACAGATACAGGGAGGTTATGAGGTCTGAGTTGGATAGAGAGACAGTTCAAGGCCAACATGAGCACTTTAGTTGGATGCTATACATGAAATGAAAGAAAGGGATTGGGGATGTTGCTCATTGGTCGAATGCTTGGGGCATGTGCAGGTACCTGTATTCAACCTTACACATCACAAAATAAATATAAATAAATAAAGGTATCATTAATTCTCTATACTTTCTTTTATTTTATAATTTATATACTTAATCTTTTAACTAATCTTCATGGAATTAAAAGAAATTACCTTGCTGGCTTACTCTTATATTACCTTAATTTTAAAAAATGTATCTACTATGTATCTATGGATGAAAGGGTATTTAATCCATTTTTTATTTGACTATCGGTTGTAAGTCTTAATATTAAAATTGACACATTAGAGACCAGACCAGCCTGGCTAAGGACATAGCTCCAGGGTAGAGTTTAGGATAGAAATGGGCTCATCTTCACAAGGGCATGATTGTGAACTTACTAAAATGGAATACAGGAGGTACTACCTTTGCTCTCCAGCTAAACTGAGATTTGTGGGGTGTGGCAAGTGAAGGAGATGAAAGTGTCCTGGGACTTTGGAGAGGTAATAATCAGCTAAAAGACATACGATTGCCAATTTTAAAATGAAGAACATACGCTGGGAAGAATGTAGCAGATCTGGCCACTGTGTTTCAAATTCATTCACACTAACAGTTTCTCCTAATTAAAAGAAAAAGTCTAAGTGTGAAAATAGAATTAGCTCTATGTGTGTGTGTGTGTGTGTATGTGTGTGTGTGTGCATGTGTGTGTGTGTGTCACCTTCCATTCTCCATCCTGGAAGTCAGCTCTGCTATGGATTCTGAGTCTATTCTGTTAGTCCTTGTGGTAACGTGAATGAGAAGTGTTCCCCATAGACTCAGACATTCGAATATTTAGGCTCCAGTTCGTGGAGCTGTTTGGAGAAGTTACAAGGAGGTGCAGCCTTGCAGGAGGAGGTGCAGCCTTGCAGGAGGAGGTGCAGCCTTGCAGGAGGAGGTGCAGCCTTGCAGGAGGAAGTACTTCACTGGAAGAAGGCTTTGAGAGTTGAAAGCCTCATTCCACTTCCAGTTCTCTCTTTGTTTTGTGTTTATATTTGAAGATGTAAGCTCTCAGCTTCCTGCTCCTGACATCACACCCGCCACTTGCTGCCATGCCTCTACCCAGCTAAGATGGGCTCACTCCTCTGGAAACATCCAAAATAAATAAACTCTCTCTTCTTTAAGTTACCTTCGGGGATGGTATTTTATAACAGCAACAGAAAAGTAAATAATACAATCCCTGTTTTTATCAACACACGTATAATAAATACATAAAACACTGTGCTGTTGAGGATGTTGAGAAATTCTCAGTTATCAGTCTTCTGGACATGACAAGACCCTGTACTCATGAACTCACAGCTGCCATGGTTACTTGCATAAGATCAAAGTAGCCAAAATTCCAGCATGTATGACAGAAGGACTCAGGAGCCCCGCTCCTAACTGAGGAGCTATTGACTGTTGATGGGTGCTAGGGGAAGGACAGTCGGTTTTCTTAAAAAGTACAGATGCTTGTGGTGGACCATGCTTTAGTGGATGGTCCCATATCCATAAATGTATGGGCAGCATAAATTGCACTCAGTGGGATATATATTGGCACACACACACACACACACACACACACACACACTATCTATCAATCTATCTATCTATCTATCTATCTATCTATCTATCTATCTATGTACATATATGAACATATATACACACATAATCACTATCCAGTGAATATATTGAATATTGAATATGTGATTTAGTGAATCTAGGGGAAGCTTCAGGCTGGAGTGATGGTGTCTATTATCAAAGTAAACTGCATGCATACATGAAAATCTCAAAGAACAGCAGAGGCCTCTGAGGCCGTCATGGCCAGCAGAGTGAAAATCGGCAGTAGGAGAGGGGAGATAAAGTAGTTAAGTTTTTTAGTTCAGCACAACTCAGTAGCTGGTACTGGTTCAAACTAAAAGAGTCCTACTCCAAGTAGTTTATTTTAGGCATATTTAAGCCCAGCACAATTTGCTGAAAAGTTTCCTGGTGATAATTAACTCAATCTCATGTACACAACAAAGTTTAAGATGTGACTACATTGAAACTCTTTGTAATGNNTATATGTGACATCTTCCATGAAGATGAGTTCTATAGATTAACTGAGAAAAACAAGCTCCAGGTAAAAGTCTGGGGGAGGATCTGTTGAGGTCTTGGTCACACAGGTAGTGCAAAAGTCATCAGGCTGTTAACCACTTCTGCTCCTAGCCTTCGGGGCAGATAACAGGTTGTATATTTTGAAGGGCAACCCTGTGCGTTTAAGGTTTCTGGTTCCCTTAGTACTTACCCNTGAGCACAAGAACCTCTGTGTCTCCCACAAAAAAACTAGTAAAAATTTTGTTTAAAAGTATCCCAGGAATCCTCCACAGGTCTTCAGACCTTTTGCAAGTGCAGTGCCTCTGCCCACTGAGCCATCTCTCCAGCTCTAGCTGTCTATTGTGGACATCTCTTTCTAAATAATGTTCTTAATTTTCCTTTATGAAAAACAGGTTTCAATTTGAAATTTTAAGAAATCTCATTCATGACTCCAGTATGTGAGAGATTAAGTACCCAGATGCAATGTTGTATGATACTGAATAATGAAGAACAAGCACACCTTCAAAGACACGGGCCTTCATGCAAATTCCTGGGAAGAGGTTTTGGGTTTGTTTCTTCGGTTTTTTTTTCCTCTCTTTATTCTGATTGAACCTTGTCTTTCATACTATATAAAAACTTGATTAAACATGGATTTATCCAATAATTGAAAACTGAAACAATTAACATTACAAGTATTAGGAAATATAGTATAAATTAGTATATAGTAATATTAACATTACAAGTATTAGGAAAACATTTCAGTGATTTGGGAGCTTAGTGTACAGTTTTAAAAAGAGAATCAAAATAACACAAGAAAGAAAAAGACTAAAAATTGGGCTTAATTAAAATGATGATCATGACCATTATCAAAATTAAAAGGTCTTATTTATCAAATCAGATAGGAAGGAACTGGGAGTAGAGGGTGAGGAAAATGTATTCAGATTATATTGTCTGAGGGAAAAAAATCTATGCTTAATAAAAGGGAAAAATTAAAAAGCAAGGTAAAGTATATGAGAAATACTTGCAACACACACATTCAATGAATAATTTGTATCAAGTAAAATATACAGTAACCAGAAGTCACCAAGTGAAAGACTGCCAATCAAAATAAATAAATAACATGGGCAAGTGACTCAAACGAGTTAGTAGAAGGGAATATTGAAGTGACTAATGAGCCTCTACAGACATACTCAACATAAATGGTCATCAGGTAAATGACATCACAATGAAAAAGTCTGACAACATCAAGGTCTGGTAAAAATGTGGGGTGATTAGCATGCATTCACACATCCAGTGCATGTTTAAATGTGCTCAGCNGTGTTGTTTCTCAGCAACTACTGTATCTATCACAGACTGCCTATGATCTAGTATTTGCACACCATGAGCTAGTCAAAGAAAATGAATATACCCATAGAATGATCATAGCTATGAGATCTACAGTAGCCAAAAGAATGAAACTACCCAAAAGGCCATCAACACTAAAGTGACTAAATATAAATAATTCATGGTACATTGATATCACAGACTAGTCCATGGCAGTGAAGAAGGGCCAAACATGGGTATTCAGAGCCCTGAATGAATCTGAATGTCAATTGCCCAATTTTTATGAGGCTCAAGAACAGGTAAGACTGGCTAATGAAGATTGAGTTTACAACAATTCTAGCAATTAGGGAAAGTATGTGTTGATAATAATCTTCTTGGGTAATAGGATGCTCTAGATGGTGGCTATGTTACACATGCACACACGAACACACACACATGCCCATACACATATATATATAATTCATTCAGTTAAGCTATACAAGAAGCATTTTCAGACTTAACTGTTGAGTATAAATTATATCTTGACATATAAAACTACATATAAGATGAAAAAGACTATCTCAAACTTCCATTGGTTATTTATTTATTCTCCTTAAACTTAGTATACAACACTGATAGATATGGATGAAGTTCTGAGGGGAATTATTAAAAATATTTCTTTTGCTCAGCCAGTAAATGATACAAGTGAGCTTTTGAATCAATTAATATTAGAAACAAAAAATATCAGTGATCTAATCTTGAAACTGCTACAATGTTGGAGAATAGACTAAACAAGCCAGTCACTTTAACATATAAGTGCCCATTATTTAGAATTTGTTATAGGAAAATTACATCTTCCAAGATATACTCAGCTTTTCTCTTCTCTTTTCAGGGATCGATAAATGGAGTGATTTTTAAAATATTCTGTAAAGAGGGGCTGGAGAGATGGCTCAGAAGCCCAGGTTTGTTCCCAGAATACACATGGGATGGCTCACAACCACCTGTAGCTTCAGGTTTGGGAGATTTGCCAGTCTCTTCTGACCTACATAGATGCATGCACTCATGTGCACAAATGAACACACCCACCACACACTCATCCACCCATACCCACACACCCCCATAACACATCCATGCCATACAAAATATTAATAATAGAATAAATCCTTTAACAATTTTTATGAAGAAAGAAATTATTTTAGAGTCTTATATCTTAAAGGAATATGTCCCAAGAAACAGAATAAATGTAATGTCTCAAAATGGTGATGTTTTTAATGAAATATTCTTGGATAGAAGGAGCCAATTCATATTTTAATTCTCTAATTTTATACAGGATAATAGCCCTGTGTTTAAATATTATTTTCTCTCTTTTCCTTCTTTGTTCTTGTTTTGGTCCTTGAGTGATGTTCTTGTTATTGGCTACATTAATATGCTATAAATACAATCCCTTTAAAAAACATATTCTCCAGAAGTCAAAAATATCCTTTGACTCTGAGTCAAACATCAGCTTTGTTATGGAAAGCACAGTTATACTGTCTAAATGCCTGCTGCATGGAATCCCAGACACCATGTGTGCAATATTGCCAATGTTGTAAGGCATCAACAAAGCCTAAAACACAGGTACCTAATATTAGCAATAATCTAATTTAAAAAATCCATGATAGACTCACTTCTTTGTACTTCTTAAAGAACTGTGGGGGAATTCTCTCAAAGCCAACCAGTCACAGTCACAAATAATTCTTGTTGCAAAATAATAATACACACCCACCGTATACATATTTACCATGCTAGAGTTTTTAAAAGCTTGCTATTTTATTTAATCTAAAATACCCTAATTACTTTAGGTTAAAAACTGGATCAATCTAGTATTACTAAGAATGTGCAAGTTTCATCAGAGATAGTTTCTATGGGAACACATGACAGGCAGGCAGACATACCAATGACAAAGTTGGCTTTGGAGGATGACTGCCCATACTGCTGCTCAATGTACTTTGGTTTATATGTCACCATGCCAAATAGAGAATTGAACTGAACAGTGCTTGCACACAGGTATAAGATGTATACTGGATTTCTAAGAAGAGTCTTCAGTGATGGAAGAAAATCTGTAAGACAAAAACAATATGGAGTCCTTGAAGACAGGGTCTCAGGTGGTAGACATTGCAATCTTCAGGGCTACAGTCTGCATGGGTTTGAATGTAGGCACACGCAATCCTACAGGAAGACTATATAGGACCCATAAGAGAGACAGGGACAGATCCCACCAGCTGATGTGTCAGTGACAAGGGCAGAGCATTTCTCCTCATTCCCCCTCATCCCCCCTAGGCTGGGCATCAAGAATTTCCAGTGTGAGACTCTTTCTCCCAACATAGTTGATAGCTGTCTCCTTTAGTGTTAAAAGGACCTTTCTCCTACTCTCTTCCTCCTGTGACTCAGGCAATTAACTTCAACAAGTTGAAGAATGTCTATAAACATAAATACAGGATTACTTGAAAAGAAAGAGATGGGGACAATTTCTCAGTCACCAACTTCCCTGAAGAGAACTCCTGAGAACATGCCTGGCCTTTGCTTGACTCCCACTTACAACCTTGCTGAGACACACATTTCTGTATATTCTTCAAACAGGTGGATCTTATGTGTGAAAGGCTCTCAGACATGGAGTTATAGCTCTTCTTTTCTGTCCACTCAGACTTACATATGAGCAGCTGCTATGGAGAGGAACAATGGTGGAGCCACCCAACAGGAAAATATGCAGGACTGTTGCTTATCCACTTTATCAATAAGAAGGACTTCCCGACCACAAGGTAACGGGATCCAGAAAACCAGCTCATGCACCAGGGATAGATCCTGATCACACTGCCTGATAAAGCGGGGAGAGGCTTGGTCCTGCCTCAACTGAATATATCAGGCTTAGCTGTCCCCTCATGGCTGAACTTACCCTGTTGGAGGAGGGGATGAGGGATCAGGGAGGGAGAGGGGGTAGCAGGAGAATGAAGAAGGGATGAGAGGGGGATCTGTGGTTGGTATGTAAAATGAATAGAAAATCTTAATAATAATAATAATAATAATAATAATAATAATAATAAAGCTTCTGGAATAAATGGGGAAATCAGGAATAAAAGAAAGACTTCCCCTCTCCATTTCTGCTTCCTGTATGGTTTCTTAATGTTTCTTTCAGACACAGGAGCCAAGTAGTATTATTCATACATTTCCTCAAGTCCTACTAGGAAGATGGACAGTAGTAGCCCATGATCAAAGAGAATCTGACTTACTTCTTGCCATTTCCATGATTTTCATTTCTTCTCCAGGGGTCATTTGGTAATTAATAGGGTCATCTGTGATGAACTTGGACTTCTCAGATGAGGATCCAGAGTCCTCTCTACTTTGGGATCTTGGTAGAGTCTTCGGTAAGCACCAGAAAGGCACAGCTGCAAGGAGACTTAGGAGCCCTGCTATTAGGTAACCAAGCCACCAGGCCCCAACCCACTGGGGATCCTTCGGGGTGATGGTTATGTGTTCTGAAAGACAGAGGTTTGTTAAGTAGCAACTTTTTCAAGGTTAGGGTGTTGAAATGAGTTACTGCAGAAAACAAGTTCTAGCAACAGTTCTACCACATCATAAAAAACTACCCAACAGGTCAGAGAGATGGCTCAGAGAATGAGAACCAAAGCTCAGAGTCACCAGAACACACACACGCAC
>LZPO01098480.1:6431-23275 GCA_001675575.1 Neotoma lepida | reverse complement strand
AGGAGATAAGAGTCTTAGTACAAAGCATCAGCCCTCCATACTGTAAAACCTGTTTTTATACTTAGATATCTTCCTAACTTAATTTTTCTTCTAAACATTAAACATAGAGTCAAGAATCCAATGCTGTACATAGGGACATCACAATCTAGTTAAATGGTTTGCAATTAAAGAGATAAAACATGACAAAATAACACAAAAGAGGCACTTACACATTCCACTCTGTAACTTTACAAGCACTAACTTCTTAACATTTTGATGGATTTAATTCTGTTCCAAGTCAATGAGGGTAGAACTCATATTTTCTCTTCTTCACAGATGATGGAAGGAGACTCAGTTTCTAATTTTTTTATAACTGTAATGTGTTGGTACCAGAATTCAAACTGAGTATATAACTCTGCACTAGAGCGTTACACCAGAGTAATTCACACACTTGTAGCATCAGTCTGTCTAATGGTAAGTGAACCATGGAAATAATTGGTTCCAGCTCAAATATCCCAACTCATGTGTGTAGGAGCGATGCCTAGAAAAAGACATTTTTATAAGCACCAAGGAGACTGACACTGATGACTCTTACTCTACATGATAGGAAGTAACCCAATTGTCCATACTACTTCCCATGCACAATGGTTATAACTATGTAACAAGTAACATTTATTTTAAATAAGAATTGATTTAAAGTTTAGTATTAGAAAGACTTAGACAGCCTCATTCTTTAAATGTTATAACTTTTGAACTTTCTGGATAGCTACTGTTAACTCACTTTCCAGTCAGAGATAGTCTCTGTTTAAAAAAAAATATTTATGGAAAGCAAAAGACTAAAAAATAATATGAATAGAGAATGAAAAATCTACTACTTAAAATGAAAATTATGGAAATATTTTTCTTCATGATTTTCTAATAGATAGTTTATCTACAAGTTACCCATCTCTATATTGCTTACAAAGACAACGTCAGAAGGAAACTATTCCATTCAGTCTGGTTAGTTTAAAGGAAAGGTATTTCAACTTATATAGTTAAAAGACCACTAATAGCTGTGAAACCCGAGAGGGTTCTCTCAATAAGGAGCCATTTTCTCCTCAGCCAATTAAGAGTCACGGACTTGATTTATAAACTTAAATTTTATTAAGCATATAATATGGATAGAATTTTGTGTCGACTGCTATTACCCATTACAACAATGTTGATTCATGCATATGTGTGTGTGTGTGTGTGTGTGTGTGTGTGGTTTGGATAAGGAAAATATTTGATAAGGTTACAAGAAGTAAATATGGACACACCTTAGTTCAATTAGTCATTTCATTATAACACCTATGTTCCAGCAATTGTTATACATGAAAGTGAGGAATCGATTCCTTCTCATCTCTAGACATATATACAAAATAGTTTAGTTTAACAATTTCACTAAATATATCCTAATTATCTCAAAATGTGTCTATTTAAAACAGAACTTACTATTCTTTCTTCAATCTACCCCCTGCCTAGGATTTTCAGGGTAACGTGTAAGATCTTTTTCACATGATTACTGAGACAGAACCTACAGTGTCCATTCAGTAACATTTTCACCTCAACTGATCCTTCTTTTATTTTTTGTAGTATAAGTCCATTCTTCACAAATCATTCTAGATCTTCTCTGTGAAAGTCAGAGCATAAAACTCACCTGCTTAAAGTCCTTTTGTTTAACATGTTTTCTACCATGTGTAGAAAACCCCAAATCCACACTCCAACTGAAGAAGTTTTGCTAAAATATTTCCACATTGTTTTCTAACTTTAAGAATCTCCCTTCCATCTGCTATTCCCTTGCCCTCCCCTGCTCTCTCCCCCTCTTTCCCTCCCCTTCCTGTCTTTTCTTGTTTAAAATGAAAGAAGTACATATTAGTACTTTTGACTAGATCCAAGGAAAGGCTAAGATGTAGAGAAGGTTTATCTTTCCTGTTCTATATTCACTGTCTCAGTTCTGCTGTCCATTGTTGGCCATGATTCCTTCTTCCTTATTGAGATATCTCTTAACCACTCAATCTAGCACACACTCCCTTGTCATTTTCTTTCTGGTCAACACTTTTATTCTTCCCTAATAGTAGAAACTGCAATCATTATTTGCCATGTTTATCTTTAGGTTCTATATATGACCTGACTGTATACTGGTATATGAGTGAATGGCTCTATTTGATGTTTCATTCATATCTTATATCATACTAATGAGTATATGTTAATATTTCAAGAATCTATCTGTGTTATAAATAAATTAATAAGCAACAATCCCTCAACACCTCTTTGTTTGAGAGGTCAGCTTCCCTCATCACATAGAGGAAAATCAAGAACATATGAATCGTATACATTTCTGAACTTCATAGATGACTCCTTGTTGAATTAAACTGGAAAAAAACCCACTTTTTCTTGCTATTTGCTAATGGAAATGTTAAAAATTATTTTAGTGCTTCTTTTTAATGAAATATTCACATATCTGATTGTTATTTGGAAAATACAATAAGAAACAAAAGCAAATCATACAGGTATTAGGTAAAAATACCATTGCTATGTTTATGCAGGTTGTTGAACTAACCTGTGCAGTCACAAATTCATTTTCTAATTAACTGATACAAACAGTTCAAGTACAGCCTAGTAGTTCATTGCTGCAGGTCAGAATGTCTCAGTGGATGTGCAATTCTACAAATGGTTCTGCAATTACAGTAGTTTTATGTATTCACAGGCATTTAAAGCAACCAGCATCTATAATTGCCAGTGGAGAAAGACCTGCCTTGTCCCAGCTTCTCCTGTTCTGACCTAATTGCACAACACACATTGTCACTTCCGACAAGAAGAGTGAGACCAATCACAAATAATATGTGACAAAATAAACTGATTCATGTGCACAAGGTCATATGGATGCATTGAAGAAAAATGCTTTGTTCAGAAGATTTGAAAATTTCTGTTAGAGTCATATGAACATTGTTGAATGTGAAATGTAGCATATAAACTTTATAAAATGTGACTATCACATGTGGTCTGCATGAATAGAATTACTGGTACTGGCAAAGGTAAGCTGTCAGACAACTACTGTAAGAGAAGTAACCTATTTAAACAAAGACATAGAAAATTTCATGTAAAAACAATAATTAAAGACATAGATTAAGGTACTTTCAAAAATTCTCTTACAAATAGTTAATAATCTACTTAGAGCATAAATTTTTACTAGAATTCAGGTAGATTTAATATTTGGTTACATGATGCCAAGTATTTGAGTGAGAAAAGAAAATTTCCATTTGTTAGCTTATTGAAATTATATGCAGAGCTTTGTGCAGAAAGTGTGCCCAAGGGAAAAATGATACCTTCTACCAAAATCTTAAAGTTGTCCTCCAAATATATATATAATATATATACATATATATTATATATATTTCTAAATTAAAATTTGGAAAACCACATGGAAATATTTTTAAGTCCAGTTTTTAATGGGTTGCATTATATTTCAGAATGAATAATACTCTGTTTTGTTCTTAATAACATAAATGTGTCCAAAGAATAATTATCCTTTTTAGGAATATTGGACATAGGAGAGGGTGTGTGATAAACAGAATATCATTAGGGCAGAGTCAGTCAAAGTAATAGGTTATACCCAGCTTCATTATTCTGGAATTTTTAAACATTAAGTTTAGGAACTATTACACTTGAATAACTTATCTATTCTAATAACAAACTTGTGTTCAGGTTTTCTGCTTTTAGGAAGAAACAAAATTGGTTAAAGAGTACAGAATTGAGCATAACATTTATTTAAAAAGAGTATATAAAGTGTATAGACCTTGTCTGCAATTCAGAAATTCTGTATAACCACCAGAAGCCAATGTTTGCATTTACATACATGATCAGTATAGAAATAAATAAAATTTTTGTTATAAAAATAAGTAAAATAAAGAAAAAAATTCTAGTTTCTTTTACTTTCTTTAAAAGCCCAATAAAGCAAGTTAAAACACCCTGAAATGTGATACTACCTTTTTTTAAGAAGATAGTAATTTATTTGTGCCCAATGCTAGCCAATGTGATAGTTTGAATAAGATGACCCCCATAGACTCACATATTAGAATGCTTGGTCACCAGGGAGCAGAACTACTTGAACAGATTGGAAGGATTAGGAGGTGTGGTTCTGTTAGAGGAAGTGTGTAATGGGGCTTTGAGGTTTCAAAANTTCACACTAGGCCTAGTGTTCTCTCTCTGCCTACAGATCAGGATGTAGCTTTCAGCTAATGATTCAGAACCTGCCTATATGCTGCCATGATCATTGCCATGACGAAAATAAACTAAAACTCCGTAACTGTAAGCAAGCCCTAGTTTAATGCTTTCTCTTATGATAGTCACCTTGGTCATTGTGACTCTTCATGACAATAGAAAATGACAAAGATAACCATATCTTCTTTTATGACATATGCTGAAAATTTTCTTTCTCAAGTTTGTATCTTCTAAGCAATACATATATTAGAAAAATATATATATATATATATAACAGAATTATTTTCTGAAAAACAAGTGTGAATATGTTAGCATGTGTATGTGCATGTGTGTGTGTAAAAAAGCAGATGCTAAACACATACACAGAAACCACCACTAAGAACATGACATTTGTCTTCACCAAAATATGTATTTATACCACTTTTAATCTTGGAAGATATTTAATTGACCACACCATACATGAAATGACACTGTTTCCATTGTCCCCAAAATCTACTTATTCTCCTTATTGAGAAGTCTTTATGGTTCTTATATATCCCGTTTGTGTAAGAAAAAGTTTTCTGTGTCCTGCCCGGGCTCCTGTGGCAGCTCAGTAAACACACAGAGGCTTATATCATTTACAAACTTATGGCCTAATGGCTCAGGCTTCCCATTAGGTAGCTCTTACATCTTAAATTAACCCACTTCCATAAATCTATACTTGCCACGTGGCTTGTGGCTTACCAATACCTTTACATCTTCTCCTGGCGGTGGCTAGCAGTGTCTGCTCAGCTCTCCTTTCTACTTTCTCTCTCTAGTTAGAATATCCCACCTAACCTTATTTTGCCTCAGCATTGGCCAAACAGCTTTATTTATCAACCAATCAGAGCAACACACATTTACAGCATACAGAAAGGCATNCCCATCATGTTTGTTTTATCAAACTAGATAATACCAAAATATTTTCTTGTTTTGATAGTTTATAAGAATTTACTCTGACATGTCTCAATTTATAATTCTTTTCTTGTAGGTATTGTTTAGTAATAAGTAGTTTGCTGAACCTGATAAATATTTCCTTTTAGTTTGAGGACATCCTCAGCCATTACACTTCTGAATTCCAAAAGAATCAAAGATATCACCATAAGACCACATACAGTGAATCTTATAGAAGAGAATGTGAGGAATAGCCTTGAACTCATTGGCACAGGCAAAGACTTTCCAAACAGAACAATATTAGTATAGGCACTAAGATCAAGAAATAATAATGGACCTCTTGGAATTTAAATCTTCCACATGGCAAAAGACAGCTTCTTTTGAACAAAATTGCAGGGTATAGAATGGGGAAATAATTTTTTACCAACTACACACATGATAAGTGGCTAATATCAAAAATGTATAAATAATATAAAAACTGAATATGAAGAAAGAAGATAACTAAACTGAAAAATGGAGTACAGATCTAAACAGAGAATTCTCAAAAAAAAAAAAAAAGAAAACTTAAATGGCTGAGAAGTAATTAAAAATATGTTCAACATCTATAGCCATTGAGGAAAAACAAACCAAAACTACTTTGAGATTTCTTCTTATACCAGTCATGGGAATGGCTAAGCTTAATCAAACAAATGACATCTCACGCTGACAAGGATTTGGAGAGAGGAGAACACTGTCCATTGTTAGGGGAGGGGAAACTTGCACAGACATTGTGGAATTCAGTTTAGTAGTTCCTCAGGAAGATGGGACTTGATCCATCTCAAGATCAAGCTATGTCACTCCTGGGCTATACCAAAAGAAGCATCATCCTATTACAGAGACACTTGTTCAGCTATGTTCATTGTTGCTCTATTCATAATAAACAGAAATGGAAACAACCTCAATGTCCATCAACAGACAAATGGATAAAGAAAATGTGGTACATTTACACAGTGAACTGTTACTTAGCCATTAAAAAAATGAAAGCATGAAATATGTAAGTAAATAAATACAACTAAAAAGAAATAATACTCAGTAAGGTAAGCCAGAACCAGAATGACAAATATGGTATGTTCTTTTACATGTGGGTGTTAGCTGTTAAGTCAAAGATAAGCAAGCTGCCATCAGCTTGTTGATTAGGTTAGGTTAGGTATAGAGTAAGGGATCAGGGGAAGTTAAGAGCTCCTTAGGAAGGTGAGATAAAATAGATAGTTATAGATGGACCAGGGGAGGGGAATGGAATGGAAGGATCAAACTGGGAAGGTCAGGGAAGAAGGAGATAGGGAGAGAATACAAGGAGTCAAAACTAAAATTAAGATGTATTTGAGTGGTCTTCTGAAAACCCAATTAATTTTCTGTAAGGGAGTCCAACTTGGAAAACAAATTACTCTCAAGGGTAAACCCCATGCTCTGTAGTAGATGGCCAACAGAAAATGAATTCAATGCTGTCTTTGGAGGCTTGTCTCTAATCTCATATTTTAGCTTTTTTTCTTTCACAATAATTTTAATCCTATTTTATTTATTTATTCACTTATTATGTTTTTTTGTTTTTAGTATATAGTATAGTGTTTTGATGGGATTAACAAATGTGGGAAGAAGTGTGTCAAGCCTATATCTGTTTCTTTTGCTTTTTTGTGGGCTCTTTTCCTTCTTTTTGTTTTCTCATATTCTGATTTGTTTGTTTTGTTTTATCACATTATATTTTATTTTAACTTATTAGTCTTTAGATGCCTTCTTATTTTCTAATTAGAGATAGAAAGGGTCTTGATACCACTAAGAGGGAGGTGGGGAGGAACTGGAAGGAATAAGGGGAGGAGAAAGGGTAATCAGATTATATTATATATAAATATATATATTATATATATTATACATAAAAAATCTACTTTCAATGAAAGAAAAATNAAAAAGTCTAAAAATTAATTTAAAAAGTATTCATCCTCATAATCCAATTTGTACATTTATTGATTCCTTTATGTATTTCCTTAGATCATTCATAAATACACATCATTCAGTATTCATATTTCAATTATTTTCTTTACTTGTATAAATATATGTCTTTCTGTTGCAGGCTGGTTGCTTGTTTTGTAAGAACAATATCTACATTGTATTTTGAAAGCAATGTCTGTCTTTATTTCTCTAAAGTTTTCCCCTAATGGTTTTCTTTCTTTTTTCTTTTTTTTAATTGTTGGTTGGATGTTTGTTTCAACGATGGTTTTATTTCTGCTGTAACTTTATCTATGGTATTTTGTAAAACCTGGCTGAAAGCAATGCTCCAGAGAGGACTTGCATTTGTTTCTGCCTAGTGCCTGAGGGTGCTTACCCTGGATTACTTAAAAATAAATTCTCAACTTGAGAGATTTGGATTACTACCTGCAAGCCAATATGGGGCCAGGTTGTGAGTATCAAATTTCATGAGAGATTTTTGTTTCTACCTTTGCCAAGATATCAACACATATATTATTTTTTCATTTCTCTATGAAGATGACTCACTTCTCTTTTAATTCATGATACCAATAGAATTTCAATTAAGTACAATTGACTTGAGACTTTTATTATTATTAGCATTAAATATTCTTTTTTTATTTGGTTCATTAATGGAAATTCTGTTCTTTGAACATATTTCACAGAAATATATATATATATATATATATATTGGTGCAAGGATATACACAAAAATATTGATGCATTTTGTAGTTTTACAGAAAAAATTAGATTAAATTAAATACCCAAACTAAATAATAAATTGAAGCACAGTCAGAATATATAATAATCTTCAGAAAATAAATAAATGAGCCACTGACCTATATAGAAACATAGTATTTAAAAATAAACCAAACATAAGAATATTTGATATATAGTAACTGTATTTGGAATTTTGAGAACATTTGGTAATCTGAAGTGATGGGGAAAGGACAATGCCCATCCCTACAGAGGATACCAGGTTAAAGACAAGACATGGGTACAGTAAATCTCTGGCAATAGGTTCAGATTACAAGGGAAAACTCAGTTGGATACAGTTCTTTGAATATTTTCTTATGAATTGTCTACTTTCTACTTCAATATGCTTTAAAGAAAACAGTAAAGGAATAAATAATATGTATTGTATCACACTTTGAGCTCCTTTACACTGGTACCGACACGGCAGAGGATGCAAGGCATACCTCACTCTGGTGACATTTTCCTGCTCAATTCTTCTCTGTCTCAGGCAGGGTCAAGGTCTCTCACTGGAAAGTAGAAAGACTAATTTTCAGTCTACTCTAACTTTAAGAAGTTTTACCTAATACTTCTTTCTAGAATTTCCCTGCCCGTATTTGAACTCTATTAGAATATTACTCAGTTTTAACACTCTGAAAAAAAAATGCCACTTTAAGAGGACATCTTTATGGACCCCATTTTAAGCTATTGTCTGTTAGATCCTGAGTTTTCTTCCCACATTCTGTATTATATTCTTCTTTAATAGCTCTTAAAGTGATATTTACTTATTAATAATAAACATTTAATTATTATTTAATTGCACACACACACACACACACACACACACACACCTCCACATATTTTGTGGAAGTCTCATGGTGACAGGATATACTTTCCTTTTCTTCTCTATGGTATTCACCATTCATCCAATTCTAACTGGACACAATGTTTTCTGAAAGAATAAAAGTTTGATTAATGTTTACTGTGATAGAAAATAAATGCAGGATAAGAAGCATATATTAATTGGCTATCTCTGATGATTTTTTCTCCTTAGTAACTGTTTATTTTGATTCTAAGAATCAAACCCAGAATCTAAATAATGCTAAACATGTACCCTCCCTAGTCACTGTAGCTAGAGCTTCATGAAACCAGAATGGACATTATGAGTATTCGCCAGTCTTTAAGTCTTTATTTCCATTATGTTTTCTTTTTCTGAAGCTCAAAGCTATAGTAGCACGAGAATATATGCTGTGCATTATTTAGGTGCAGTATAAAATTGTGAAGCAAAGGCTTGTCATGCAGCATTTATAACAATGTCCCTAACATTAGAATGTTTGTTGTAGTGATTATCCAACAGTAGTTTTGTATAATCTTGAGGAAGAAGGAGAGTTTAATATAAATTGGGTATGAAATTCAGGAGAAAATTCAAATGTTATGTATATGTATATATGAAAATATATATATAATATATATATAATATATAAATACATAGCAAATATATATAAACAAATATGTATGTATATACATATTTATATATTCAGCCTGAAGACTTCAGTTTAACCCACACACTCAATAATCTCATATTTTGGGAAAAAATGACTACCAGTTTCCACAGATACATGAATAATCCTATATAATATTTTCAAATACCCATCCCTTAAGCAATAACCACACTTTTTCTTGTCAATCATCAACTTACTGGGCTTTAGTTTGGTTTCAGTGGTGTCATTCCTGGTAAAATGTGAAAATCTTAAATATGAACATCCAAGGTGCTTTTGAGTACAAGCTGTATCATTGTTAGAGTTCTTAGAGTTTCATCACCATGTTTCATTTCATGGTAGAAAAAAGAGAAGACAGTAAGACAAAGGAAGAGGAGGAGAGGTAGAGAAGCAATGCAGAAGGAAAAAGTAGTGAGCAGTTATATTCTACTGCTGAGACCACATCTCAGGAATCACATGTACCATCTCTGTTTTACATCAGATTCAGACATTGCTTATGGGCAATGTTCCAACCAATTTACACACACACACACACATCATTAATCCATAAGCATTTAGTGAATATGTATATGTATATATTTTTGTATATATACATATCAGTTAAATACATATATGATAAATACATATATGTAAATAGTTGAGTCCTGAGTACCCAAAGCTATGTACACTGAAATACAAATTATTATGTTCCACTTATTCCCTCCATGCAGTCTGTTTAATTAATGATATAATGAAATAATTTTCAATCTACTTGGGCCCATTCTAATTTAAAGACTTTTTCATTGTGAAATAATCAAGTTGACATTTTTTAAGAGAAAGGGGAAGGGTTAAAGGACATGCTTTAGTCTGCAGACATTTTACATGACACGCATATTAAAAACTCATTACATTCAAAATGTGTAATTAAGTTACCTATGGTGAGGGCATAGCCTTTTGGAATGGACTTGCTAACCAGGCTTATGTCAAAAACAATGACTTGTTGGAGTGATGAAAATTTTGAATGGAATTATGATGAGAGACTTGAACAACCAACCCTCCTTTAAATAATGCTGTGGACACATGCACTATGAGAATTTTCTGAGTATTCTTCCTCTATCTCTGGATTTTTAGAAGAAATTTGATCCTTTAATACAAAGATGTTAGCACTAATTGATGAGGATGAAATGAAATGGTAATTAAGGCACTTTGGCCATTTGCCCACATCAAGCACAGGACACAAATGAATTCACTGCTGAGGAAGGGAGGATGGAGCAATTGTAGGAGCCAAAGGGTCAGAGACTTTGCTGTCAGATTGTGTCTCCTAGAAACATTGGAAACAGTGCCCATAAAGTCTCACCAACACTCCTGGCCAAACATGAACTAAACACGGCTAACACCAACAAACATGGGAAACTGCATTGGGAAAATTGACCCTACACAGAGCACTACAGTTAAATGAGTGAGGCTGGGAAATGGAGAGGTGGCTGTCCTCAGAGAAGAGCATACCATTTGCTTGTCCAGTGCTAAAGTATCATCTCTGAAAAGATACATACAATAACATTATGTGGACTCAACAGGTTATATTTAAGTATACACACACACATATACACAGAGGCATGCACGCTTATAGCTATTCACACAATTATAACTAATGAAAAGAAAAGGCTATGAATTTGAAAGATATAGCAGGGAGGAGTATATGGGAAAGTTTTGAGAGAGGACAGGGAAGAGAGAAATATTGTAATTAGAATACAAACTCAAATATAAACGAACAAAAACCACAATGTATTTTTCTGCAGAACCTTAAAGATAAGACTTAGATTAGATAAAGTATTTACATGTCCATCGAAGTAACAGATAACATGGAAATAAACAAATGAAAACCAAATGAATTGTTTAATGTGAATTTGCCCCTCTTCCTTCCTCCACTTTTATGCTTCCTTTCACCCTTTCCCCCTCTCTGCAATGTATCTTTGTGAGACAGTATAAATCAATAATTTTGCATACACTATTTATAATAAGATAAATCAGAATTTCTGCNTACAATCAATATATACCATTGTTATCTTCCAAAATTCATTTATGGTGCCAAAATATTTTCATTATAGTACTAAATTGTTGTTTATATTTACAAATATTTTGAAATTCCAAGTGATTGTGCAAAATGAAGTTTCCGTATATCTTCTTACCTTAGTACCACGCTGTCTAGTGTAGAGGCCCCACTGTTCTACTCATGCTAGTTAAAATTCAATGTTCCAATTTCACTTTCAGAAATCATAATTTATTATTTTAAATTTTAAATATTAACAGTAATACAATAAGATGAGAAGTACAAATAGAAAATTTGTGTTGCATATATATAATGGCCATTTGAAAGAACATTTGCCTTCAAGTATTTGACTCAAGACCTGAAATAACATTAGCTAGGACTTCACACTTTTATTTAGAAAAAAATGACTGATGCAAAAACCATGGTTATCCTGCTCTGAAATGTGAGTTATTTTTTGGAATATGTATAAGTTGAGTCTGCCAAATTAAGAAAAATCTATTAAAAAAAAACCAGGTTTTTAATTAGAATTATCATTAAGATAACTACTGTTCATTATACTCAACTTGGCATGTTGTCCATACTAAAATCTTTCTACTCTTTTGTGTGATTACATTAGCCAAATGACTTCATATATTTTACAAGCAATTATAACAAAAATGTGAAAAACCCTTAAAGTTTAGTTGTCTGATATTTTTAAATCAATCAAAAATACTATTTTGTTATTATACACAATAAAATTTTCAAATCTCTAGAAAGAAAGTTAATTTGAAGTATCAACATCTTGTGGAGTTCTAGTACAATACTAAAGAATTATAAGTAAATCCTCTGAAGGTCTATTAAACTGTTACTTCCTTACTTCCTTCGCCAACCACCTATCTGTGTGAATTAGACTTCCTTCATATACTGAAATCCAAAACAGCATTTTGTGAATCACTGTATGAGGATGCAAATAGAAAAATCGGCTGCCTCCTATTAAACTAGATTTATGGAAGTAATAAAATCTAATATTTTTTTATTTTTATATTTTNAAAATTATATTTAATTTTGTAAAAAATAATTTAATAATATATAATTTATCTATTGTTGTTATTTAAAGGAAGTGGATAATTTTAATTATTTCTAAGTGGTTTTAGTTTCCCAGAAATTACTTAAATATGTAAGCAATCCTGTTTATTTGAAATCTACCTTAGTTACTCTTCTATTGATGAGGTAAAGACATTCACCAAAGTCGATTTTGGGTGGAAAGGGTTTGTTTCTGCATACAGTTCCATATCACATTCCATCATCAAAGGAAGTCAAGGCGAAAATTCAAGGCAGAAGCCTAGAGACAAGAATTGAAGAAGAATCCATTGGGGAATGGTGCTGACTGGCTTGCTCCTCCTGCCTTGCTCAGGTGNCTTTCTTATTTAACTCAGACCACATGCCCAGGGGTGACATCCCCCACAACACTCCCCACCCCAGCAATCATTGATCGATAAAATGCCCCACATGTTGCCTACAGGCCAATCTTATGGAGGCATTTCCTAAACGGAGAGACCTTTCCAAATGACTCTAGCTTGTGTCAAGTTGATATAAAGCCAACCAAAGCAATATCTTTAGAAGTTGTAAACGTGAAAAGTTGCAGAATATCTGATAATAAATGCTATGTACTACTAGATATGAAATCTGAGTAAATGGGGGTATTGGAATTTCTGAGATGTACAACATTGCCTTATGCTAATGCAGAACAAGAAATTTTAAATATGTAATTCTGTATTTAACCTAAATGCTCAAAATCTGTTATTTTATTATGATTTCTTATCATTATGAATGTTTGAAGGGTAAATGTTGGTATTTCAAAAATCCAGAAAAGTGTTGGGTATTTTCAGAAGATACTGAAATCTTCAGATCCACCATATCTATCAAGAGAAATAATGAATGATAAGACTCTAGGAAGGGTAATGATTTAAAAACAAACAGAAACCTCTNAAAAAATAAGAGAATTTAAAAGAGCATAGTACATCAGTATTTTGCTGCCTTCTGCACTGCAGACCTGTGTAGGGCAGGAGGCACACCTTGGAGGCTTCTATGTTCTCTTTATGACTTAACCTAACCATGGAGTATAACTGATCACATGGCTTACAGGTGCATTGGGGGTATAGATGTCTCTTCTTCCTTAAGTAAGAGGAAAAAAAAGACACATAAATGATAATCTGTGCCCTTAGGTAATTCATATTCTATATTTTAATTGGTAGCTAAAACACATGCCATCTGTTATGGCATTAGCCATATCAAAACTACTATGAATTTGGGCCACTGTGANGCAAATAAATCATTGTTAAATTACTTAGGATATGAACAAAATAAACGAAATTAATTAAGCCAAGTCTTATACTGTGGATCTGAAATGCACTGCAATGACATATTTGTTAAGGAATTGGCCTCATGCATAGCACCACTGAATTTTGTGGGAAATTTAAATCTTTTGGTTATTAGATATGTTACCATGAATTGATTGGAATACATTGAATGAGATAATAGAGCCATTTCCTTCCTCTTTTCTCTGTCTATTTTTAGTGAAAATAGATTTGTATGCAATATATTCTGATTTCATGATTACCACTCTCTTTTCTCCCATATTTTCCCCATGTCCTGAACACCCCCACCCAACCTGTACCATTTCTTGTTCTCTCTAATTACAAAATAAACAGTAATATAAAAATCATAAAATAAAATANGATGAAAGAAAAACTAATAAACCAGATTAGGACAAAATAAACAAGCAAAGAGAAAATACAGAGCCAAAGAAAAAGTACAAGAAACACATATAGATGCAGAGACACAGGCATTCTTACAGACAAAAATGCCATTGAAGAACAAAAGAAGAAAACATAATAAATAATTGAAAGACCTGTAATACTTAAAAAATGCCTAGACAAAACATTACGAAACAAAAATTGATGAAAATAACATTGAGTTCATTTTGTGTTGTCTACACTGAGCATGGAGCCTGTCCTTAAGTGTGGTTTGTATACCTGTTAATACTGCTTTGAAGAAAACTAAGTTTTACATTGTAAGCAGTTATCAATTACAGACAGCTTCAGGTTTAGAGATGGGGGCCTGCAGTTACTTTCTCTCAGCACGTGGACCTCATTTAGCTCAGACTTGTGCTGTCCTGTGCGTGCTGCCACAATCTCTGTGAGTTCATGAACTTCAGTACAGCTNTGTTTAGAAGGCCTTGTGTCTTTGATGTCCTTCACTCCTGCTGTCTCTTATATTCTTTCTGATTCCTCTTCCCTAGGGTTCCCTGAGCCANGAGGGGAGGGATTTGATGGGGAGTCTCACTTAGGGTTGACCATTCCCAGGTCTCTCACTCTCTTCATATTGTCTAGCTGTGAGCCTCTATATTTATTCCCATCTACTGAAGGAGGAAGCATCTCTGAAGATGGCTTAGCAAGGCACTGAAATTTAAATATAGCAGAATGTCATTAGGAATCTTTTTATTGACACATTCCTTTAGCAGAAAATTACTATTTGGGTTNTCCCTAGGTCCACAGCCTATTTTGTCTAAGATTCTTAGCAACCTAAGAAGTGTCAGGCATAGAAATGATCTCATGGAGTGAGCCTTAAATCCAATCAGATAGTAGTTACNGGACAACTACTTGTGCAACTACTGCAACAATATATCTTACAGGTAGATCACCATTGTGGATCAAAGGATTTATAGCTGGGATAGTGTTTGCTTTTTCCTTTGTTAGCATGCAGAGTGCCTTCTAGTACCATGAGCAGTAGTCAGTAAGTGTGATGCCTCTAGGTTGGCATCAACTTGACTTCTCAACGTCCATTGAGTTATATAGGTGTTATCTTCTGCAATAATGCCTTCCTATCAGTTTTTGGAGTGCAACCAATATCCTTGACAATAGTCTAGATTGTTTAGAGGGGTTCTATGGGTATCCTTTGGTCAACAATTTGATTAGATGCAACCTATTCTCAGAACTGGAGGCTTCATTTGGTTCCATGAGGTGTCTATTGGGGGCTTTATCTCCCTTGTTATTTGGTGATTCTATTTAGATTTCTGTGGTGATATATTGTTTGTGATCTAACAAATAAAGGTTGCCTGAAGATATGAGTTTGGAGCCACTGTTAGCCATAGAGGCTAGGCAGTGGTGTCACAGCCCTTAATCCCTGCCCTTGGTATCTCATGCCTTTAATCCCAGCAATAGGAAGGTGGAAATAGAAAATGATATTGCTGGGTGGAGAGAGNAATATAGGACAGAAGAAGTCAGGAGCTCACCCTTTTTTTTAGGATGAGGATTCNGTAGACATAATAAGTCTCTCTAGTGCCTGGCTGNTCTGCTTCTCTGATCTTTCAGATTTCGTACTGATTTCTGACTCTAGGTTTTTATTATTAACCCCAGTTAGGATTTGTGCTACAGATTTCTATCACGTATTTACAGATTTNAAGTAACTTTCCCATATTAGATTTCCAATTTGATCTCAGTTTTAGCTTTCTCTCCCCTTGTTTCCTTCCTTATCCCCTTTTATTCCCACCCCCATTTGATCCTCTTGTTCCAGTCCCCCTGCCCCTGTTTATCTATAAATTGTCTAATTTATTTTTCCTTAGTAGTGTGGTCCTTCCTTCTCTCCTATCCCCTTGCCTTCCAACTATCCTCTGTGGTAAGAAGAATTGTAGCCTCCTTATAGGAAGTGAACAGATTTCCCTCCAACTTGCTCTTACCCTGAGAGGGAGCCTTGTATAAGGCATGAAAGCAACTGGGTCAACTGACTATTGAATGAAACCTTTGACATTGTGAATCAAGTAAACCTTCTGTTTATTATAATTTTATTTTCTCCAGTATTTATTATAGTAATGAAAATATAATAAACACAAGATAGTGGTAATTCACCAAACAGTGAGATTAGATGTTTGTTAGAGATTTGAGGGAAAATAGCATTAAGCTAGTAAATTCAGATGTAGAGAAGATGCAAAATAGCCAGTGAAAGTGTTCCTGGAGATGTTAAGGAAATATTTACTTACTAGAACCCAAGGCAGAAGAGCTTCCNGAGGGATGAGTTTCTGCCTGTCAGTCAAAGAACATTACTAAAAAATGGGTTTATAACAACAACAAAAGAATAAATATTGCACTAACAAACCATGTCTATGTAGATGTTTTAATGTTAATATAGGAAAAATTTAAAATATTAACAGTGTAGAATATAAACTATTCTTGATGTTTACCTATAGCCATTTTAAATTGGTGCCTATCTCATAAATGTGCGTAATATTATATGATCTTTTATAGCATAAGCCAAGCTTTTTACCAAGTATGTCTGAGATAATTTTAAAATAGGTAGAAAAAATATAAATTTAAAAATCTTTTAAATTTTTATCACTTTATGAAGCAAATAAATGTTGGCATAAATTTGATTTATTTTCACTTAGATTTTACAAATAAATAAATCGAAAAGATTTA
>LZPO01098478.1:0-12393 GCA_001675575.1 Neotoma lepida | reverse complement strand
TTAGAAGGAAAACATCAAGCATGAAAGAAGGAAATCACCAGGAAAATAAAGAATAGAGAATGCAAAAGAAGAATAAAGAAACAGTCTTAAGGAAACCATCAAGAGAGTGTGTGAGTGTCTTTTTCTCTCCCCCCACTCAGACAGAAAAGCCTTAGTATGCTCTGACTCCCTGGATTCGCTTTGAGCCCTGTGCTGCTGGAGCCTGGTCTCCCAGGCAGCGATAAAAACCAANGTCTGTTTTGTTTCTACTCTGTTTCATTGTTGAGACTTCCATTTTTATCATAACTTATGATATAATAGTTTCTTTTTCTGTATATACTGTAGGTGGAAGTTTCTGTCCCACCAGCAATTCCCAAAAACCCAGCAGCTGCTGCCCAAATAATTGACTCAGAGGCTTAATATTACTTATAAATGCTCAGCTAGTAGCTCAGGTTCATTACTAACTAGCTCTTACACTTAAATTAACCCATAATTCTTATCTATGTTTAGCCACATGGCTTGGTACCTTTTCTCAGTGTGACATTCTAATCTTGCTTTCTTTGCATCTGGCTGGCGACTCCTGATTCCACCCTTCCTCTTCCCAGAATTCTCTTAGTCTGGTTGCTCTGCCTATACTTCCTGCCTGCCTGTTGACAAATCAGCATTTTATTAAACCAATTAGAGTGACAAATCTTTATAATATACAACAGCATTATCACACAGCAATGTACTTTTTAAGGTATTCAATTTGCAGTGATTTAGCTGAATTTTATCTTGTTAAATTCACCTTGTTCTTGGTGTTTTCTTAGACATCTTCTGTGATAGTAGACCAATATGTACACATTNAGTTGTGCCATTTGTAGCACGGTACACTATGCCTCATATTTGAATTTCTTCTTATGTGCTTTTCTTGTTGTCTTCTCCCCAGTCCCTGTAAAACATTCAACATGGGTAGTTCCCTCCTTGTAGTTATAGCCTANAGTAGGTATAGCCTATATCTACTGGTAGATATTTATCCCACCTGAGGAGAAGAGCCATCATTGAGTTTTTGTTGCTGAATAGAACAGGCCTATTTAACATTCTAGCAGTTGGAATACAGTCACCAATTTAGTGGTATCTATGGTGGTCTTGTCAGCTTTTCCTGCATCCATCTTTGATTTCTTTTTGTTTCTTTCATGGAGTCATTTCTTTAAAGCTTTGACTAAGATGTCTAGCTTACAAAACAATGAGATAGCAACTTTCTTTTTTAATGCTAGCCAACTTGAAAATTTAAGTCANCCATCAAATAAAGCATCATATATAAAATTGTCATTATGATTGTCTAATTGGTGTTCCTATTTTAAGAGTGATTTACTTTTCTCATTTTGTCTATGTGTATATGCTTGTATGGAGCTATATGCACATGAGAAAAGGTACCCACAGGACCAAACAGAACCCCTAGAGATGAAATGACAGGAGGCTATGAGCCACTGACCACGGGTGTTAGTAATGGAACTCAGGTCCTCTGCACAAGCAACAAGCAGTCTTAAGAGCCATCTCTCCAACTCCTACTCATTATTTTTAAATTTACATGACATGCAACAGTTTTTCTGACAGCAAAGGGTATGTTTATTTTGTTCATAATTGTATTTCTTGTGTCAACTATAAAGTAGGACATATAATAGATACTCAGTAATAATACTTAATTGAATAGTATATTCTTCAAGAGAGAGTAGCCATTAAAATGGTCAGGGTAATTTTTCATAGAATTTATATGTCAAATTTTCCACTTGAAAATTCTAGGAAATGCAGGATTTCTGCTAATCTGTCCTTGACATGTTGAAAAAGGGAATCCCCTTGCTTTGGTGGGATGTATGTTTGATGAGAAGGGTCCCTTATTCTCACATAGGCTAAATTTACTGATTTGGGGTTAAACAGCATAGTATGTGCAGAAGCTTGGAAGCGGTGGGGAGAAGATGATGACAGCACCATATGGAAATTGTGTGGTGTCTGGAGAGCATGCTGTATTTTAATGTTTAATTTAAGACTATCTGATTTTGACAGCAAGAATTTAGGATTAAAAAATAGATCTTCAGGATAAATATGGAATAGAAGACTGTGATATTAAAAAAGTCTGTGGCTCAGGAACCCATTATAGATGTGTGGGTTGTTTTGCAGTGTGTGTATGTGTGTGTGTGTGTGTGTGTGTATAGATATAATGGTTCTTTGGCAAAAATAATATTTCATTCCTCTTACTCACTTAATCTCTATTCTAAATGTAAATTGTCATTTTACATGTGAGAACTCATTTTTCTGTATTATATATGTATATATTTTTTTTGAGTTTTTCTTATATTATTGTATTTCTTGAAGACAGTATTGTTAACTGTTTTTAATTTCAAATAAACATGGAATTTANATCATTGCAATGGCATTTTAGACATAATTGATTTATATGATTAGAGCATATGGATTGACATAAGGTGTTAGACAAAACAATGAGATAATGTCAGAGGAACAGGTCTTAT
This sequence comes from Neotoma lepida, assembly GCA_001675575.1. Taxonomy (NCBI): domain Eukaryota; kingdom Metazoa; phylum Chordata; class Mammalia; order Rodentia; family Cricetidae; genus Neotoma; species Neotoma lepida. The sequence continues at coordinate 9,907 of LZPO01098478.1, read as the reverse complement.
TTTAGTATCTCCTGTCACTAAGTAGATAAAATAATTCCATTAAAATACTTTTTAATGTTTGTTATAAAGGAATATTTTATTAGTGAGTATAGTAAATTTTTATGTTTTTCCATTGCTTGCCAACTAGTTATAGTTATTTAATGTAGTATTAGCATATCTATNTAAGTATGACATCATTTGATAAAACAAATTTAAGTAATATCTACAATACTTAAATTTAGAAACTGTTACAATATAAAATACATAGGCACACACACACATGTATCTCCAGTATTGTATGCTTTCAAAAATTGAGAAATTCAAATACATTTATTTTTAATGCATTTAGAAACAAAATTAGAAAACTTTTCTGTTAAGTACATTTACATACGTACATACACACACACACACACACACCACAAAAAGCTCACATATGTACTTTGGCAATTGCTAGTGACATCATTGAAATAAAATACAATGCTTTGGAAGCTACTATTGCCCAATATAATTGAAATTTGAGCTTGAATTCAACTCCTGAGAGATTTTGGTTCAAGGAAGATAATATCCATTTCTCTAAGGATAATTTAAAACAAATTTAAGTAGTTGTGGGTTAATGTGAATTTTATAACATCTTTACTAATACATTTGAAATGAAAATGAAAATTGAGTATTTTGCCTGCATGTATGACTGTATGCCATGTGTGTGCAGTGCCTATTGAGACCAGAAGAAAACATTGGGTCCCCTGGAATTGGAGTTTCAGATAGTCTCAACTGCTATGTGGGGACTGGAACTGAATCTGGATCCTCTATNAAAAGAAGCAAATGCTCTGACCACTTAGCAATCCCTACAACCCCTCATTTTCTCTACTTTCATAGGACAGATTTAGTGTTTGGAGTTGTTTCAGAAAGGAAACTATTATTACTATTTTTACTTTCTTTTTATTTATTCTATGTGTCTTTTGCATCATATATCTTGATCCCATTTATTTTTCCATCCCTTTGCATTCACTCTCTGCTTCTGTATCCCTCCCCCCAAAAATAAAACAAAATTTAAGAGAAAAAAAGTGGGGGAAAGGAAAAACATTAAAAATATCGTCATGGAAGCTGCAGTGTGACACAGTGAGTCACACAGTAAATCCCTTTATTCATCTATCTTTACTTGTCAGTGTTCATTGAAAATAATCATTGGTCTGGTTTGATGTCTCTGGTTTCTACTACATTATAGATGCTGGACCCTCACTAGGATTCTTCTTGGATATCCTGTTGTTGTACTGTGTTGTGGAGACCCTGAAGCATTGGGTCTGTGCGTCAGGTCCCTTTACATGCTCCGGCAGATCATAGATGGGGTGGATGTTGGGGCAGGCCAAGTCATAATCCTGGGTCTAGGACTGGCCAGCTGCTGGGTTGGTCAGCCTGCCCGTTCTCTCCTGTCCTCACCACCAGGGTGAGCTCTCCAGCTTTCATTAATTCACTTTTTTGNAGCAACGAGCACAGAATGGGGCCAATTCTCCCGCTTTCATATCCTCAGGGCTGGCTCTCCCACACCTACACCATCNGGATCAATCTCTGTTGTGTTGCCCAGGTAAGGTACAGGGGCGACTCTCCCAACTGCTGCAGCTGGTAAGGATCAGGAACATCCCTCCAGCTCTTATGACCCCAGGGCCAGCTCCTGCACCTGTCTCAGGTGTTAATGGATGGCAATTAAAGGGAGAGCATCTCTCCTCCACCTGTGCAGCCACATGTCATGAATAATGGGGACAGCCCTCCCTTGCTCACAATACTGGGGCTGTGTCACCCTCATCTTTGACCACTGGGCTGCTTTGCTGTGCTTTGTAGGTGAGTAACAGGACCCACTTTCCAGAGTGCTGCAGCTGATAAGTGGAAGGGTCAGCTCTTTTGTCCGTTGCAGGCAGTAAAGGGTGGAGGGGTAAGTGGAGGCATCTTTTCCCCTCCCACACTGCTGCATGGCAGATGAATAGTGGGGACANTTCTCCCACACTCACAACTTCAAGGCTGGCTCACCCACACCTCCCCCATCAAGGTTGACTCTATTGTGTTTTCCAAATGAGGTGTTGTAGCTGATGGTGGTGTTGTGGTTGAGGACAGCTCTCCTGCTCTTGTGACTTTTGAGCCAGTTCTCACATCTGCCTGAGGCGTTGATGGGCAGTGTGTATGTGTGTGTGTGTGTGTGTGTGTGTGTGTGTGTGTGTGTGTGTGTGTGTAGGAGGACAACTCTTCCCCACCCATGCCAGGACAGGACAGATAGGTGATGGGGACAGCTCTCTCTTGCTCACTCCTTCAGGGCTGGCTCACCCACACCTGGGCCAAGAGGGTTGGCTCCATTGTGTTACCCAGGCAAGGTGCAGGGCCTGCTCTCCCTAGTTTTACAGCTCGTGGGGGTCAGGGACAGCTCTCCAATTCTTATGACCACAGGGCCAGCTCTTCCACCTGCCTCAGGCATTGATGGGGTGATGGACAGGGAGGGCATCTCTCCCCAGTCCTTGTGGCCATATGGCAGATGAGGGGTGGGCTGGGACTCCTGTGCTTTCTACTTCCAGGCTGGCTCACCCACACCTCAGCCAACAATGTTGGCTCTATTGTTGTGTCCAGATGAGGTGAAGGACCTGTTCTCTCAAGTGTTGCAGCTGATTGGGGGCAGGGACAGCTCNCCTGCTCTTGTGACCTCAGGGCCAGTTCACACACCTGCCTCAAGCCAGAAAGGAAATTATTAACAAACAAAATCCCCACGGTCTAAGATATTACCAGGTATTTTCACTTCTTGTATTTTAAATGACCCAGAGTAATAAAGTAAGCCATTATCTTTGGAAATGTCACACTGAAATTTCAAAACAGTAGGAGTTAGAAAGATGAATCTTTACCTTGTGAATTATTAAACACATTAAGCCTTAGTTTAAGACACAAAGCACTCAGAAAAAAAAGATTAAAAAACCTCCCTGTATATTTCCAAGGAGTTTGTTGTTGCCTANGTCATCCCAGGCTAGAGACTAAACAGCAGAGATGAGGGTCGCTGTCATCAGTCATCAAGGGAGAAGACAAGCCAACAGGACAGAATGGGCTGCACTACCACCACTCTCCCCACAAACCGCTAAGGAGAAAACTCAGAGATGGCCATGAGCTTCATAGAGAAACCTGAATTAGGGATGAATGAAACTGATTTTTCCCTGTTGTATTTGTACTGATCTATTAATTGTACAATATTTTAGAAGACATATCATAGTCATAATATCTATCATTATCACTGTGACTAATCTTAAGAATGTAGTTGTACATGAAGGGTCTTAAAGTATAGTACACAGTAAATTCCCTCAGATTCTGTAGTATTTGAGACTAATACAACATACAGCANTAGGGACATTTTCCTCTCAATAAGGGAGAAACAGAGAAAAATTCCACACCATCCAACTACAGAGAACTCAGTTCACACAGCAGATTCAGCCTGGCATTGCCTTTCCTGTTCTGATGTCTGTGTGACACCCAGAACCTTAGCTCCTATATGGACAAAAACACTGAGGATCTGAGCTGGAACTGAGTTGCTATCATTGATTCATTCTTGTAAAATGGCAATCACTGGAGTGACTCAGGTGCTACTTAAGGTTTATGTTCACTACATTCACACTACTGCTTTTCTGTAAGGCACCAGGACAACAAATTTAACCCAGAACACACATGGATTGCTCATTTCAGTCACACTCAAGAAAAAGCACAACTGTGAAGTTACTGCCTAAAAATGCATCTGATACCCACAAGGGATACATAGGACCAAACTATTAACTGCAATAACAACTATGCAAGATTAATTCAGATAAGAATTCAAAACAAATAAGAAAATCTAAAGATGGTCTTCAAACCTAACATCCTTCATTTAGATACTAATGAAAACTGGTTAACAGTTTCCAAAATGGACCACAAAATAAATACAGCACAATTCCCAAATTATAAATAAATGAATAGCATTCATGGCTTGAGAACGAAGTACAGGTAAAAAGGACATATCTTCATAATTTTCCTGAAAGACTGTAGATAGGTTTTAGCGACTCTCCCATGAGAAAACTAAATCTATAAGGAAAAGTCTTAAGACACAGATCACAGAATGGCAAACACTAAGTGTTCCTAAACTGAAGAATGGTGAAAAGTATGTGCACAGGAGACAAACAGAGCAAAAGGGCAAGTTATCCATATTCAAATATGAATTTATCCAGCGATTTCAGAAATCACAGAGTTGGGAAACACACACCATCACACAATAGAAAATGTTCTTTTACTTCAAATACACATAAATATTTAAAAATCAGATAGCACAAACAGTGTTATCAAAAAGGCACAAAACTAGAGAGGGAGCCAATANTTAAAGTACCACAACATAAATTTTTTAAAAGCAAGTATGAAAATCTAGGCCAAATGGATGGGTTAGCAGAAATACAAAAGTTAATAGTACTAGTTTAAGAAAAAGCACACATAACTAGTAGTGAGCAACATGAAAATATTTAGCACATATACAAAAACCAACCTAATTAAGGTTTTTATTTAGCTATGATTGCATACATTCTTTTCAGGAGGTATGCTTTTCTGATTTTTGCATGAAATATTTCTATTTCTTGTGTCACTTGTGATCTGNATATATCATATTTACCAGTTGCAGTATCTTAAAATGTGACTTCCTTGTTACCTTATATTCTTGCAGCCTACACTCAGGACATTTAAGCTCTGTAATAATTGCCTGGGCTTTCAGTTCTGAATATATTACCCAAGAAGATTAAAATACATTTAAGGTACACACCTTCTATTTTGTTATAATTAGTACTAATTCGTTTTGTCTTCCTACTGATAGCTTGTTTGTACAAGCTGTAGGCTAGCACCCATGGACATTTCTGACCATTACTGAGCTTCCTATATTCTGTTGTATCTCACCAACTGACTGATGAAAACTCATTTATTTGAATTTTTTGCATGGATGGGAGAAGTTATTGGCAGTTGGTGGCTGTTGAGGAGGGGGAGAGTCACTCTTCTTTGAGAACATGACCTCTGGTAGATTGTTAGTGCCCTATATGCACATACCCATGCACATATAAGCAGCACTATATAAATATACAAAAATAAATAAATAAATAAAAAGACAATGAAGTTAGGAGGTGTTGGCATCAGAGGCATTAGAGAGGATTTGAAGGAAATAATGGAAAGATATAAATAACCATAATAAAAATGCATGTAACTTACAAAGAATGAAGGGGTATTATTGGAAAAAAAAACATTTGCTAGGGCTGCATATCAGCTAAGTGATGAAATGCTTGACTAGGGTGCACAAGACACTCAGTTCAGTCTACAGCATANAACACTAGCCTAATATCATGTTCTAAATGGCCTCACGGTCAATAAACTGGTTGTAAGTGGAGTTTTACATATTAAAGGTGGTTTCAGAAAACAGGGTTTCCAGTGCTTATTTTTCTCTTACAATGCTTATTATTTCTCATAAAGTACCACTATGCTCAATAATTCAAGAGACACAAGGATGAACACATGACGATAGGATTCAGAGACCAAGAATGAATGGACATGTGTCAAAAGAAACTAAATCTCATTGAGAAATTAAAGACAAGGTAATTGAAATATTATGATGAAAATTTCCATCTTAGGTAGTCTAACAAAATAACCACATTCACACACATTTAGAAGTACTAAAATTGGATTGCTATTTAGAAACTTAGTTTTCCAATTTGTGTTTCAAAATTAACATACCTTTGACCCAGGAGTCCTACTTGTAGGAATTTACCTAACCAACTCACTCAAACACCTACCCAGAGGAATTTTAGCGCATCTTTGTAATTAATATTTAAGTGATCTTAATTCTCATTAAGAGGTTCTAATTAGGTAAATTATGGGCAATTTAAACTATGAGATACTACCTCAGCAATCAGAAAAGGACCTGTAACCCATGGACACAAAAAGTGAAATATGATGAGAAAAGTTGGACATGATGGGAGTTCTCTGTTTATTAGGCTAAATTTTTATGATTAAATTAAACTGTAAAATTTTAAAGTCCAATAAAAATATTAAATCCATTTACAAATTTTGGATAAGTTATTATTGTGGGGTAAATACTAGAATAGGATGGAATGGAATGCACACACAAGTTCAGTTTGATTTGCTAATATTCCATTTATGATATTTTACTTCATGCTTAAAGTTGAAGTGGTTTTTTTAAACATACTTAAAACAGTATTTTCCTTCTATTTTTAAGAAACAACAAAAATATCAATATTAATCAATCTTAAAAGCCAAATGTCCTATCAAGATTTAGTTCTTTATATAAAAATAAGTAAACAATTCATCTCAGTGTGTGAATGTGTTTCATCTTGAATAAAATTTAAATTTATATGTATTCTAAATAATTTTTAAAATGTTTGAAGTAATTTATTATCAGTAAATGTTTGATTTGTATATCTATTTATATATTTATATTATCTAGAGTCATCTAAAAACTCCTGAGGCAAAAGGGGTTCTTGGTGGTAAAAATTTTTAAGACACCCTATTCTCAACAATACCTCCAGTCTTTACTTCCATAATATGTATGTGGACCCGGAAATTTTGAATTAACTTTCTTCTGTCTATACTGCTGGGATATCCTTGGACTTTATAACTAAGAAGGTTTCAGGTCACTGTCTCTAATGAGGCATCCTTGTGTTCCTGTTAGCACAGCCAAGGACTTTGCTTATCAACAGTCATTTCCCTGGGCACTCAGTTATGACTACGAAACAATTTCTTAAAAGGCTGTAACACGTGTATATCCCAGCAGCAAATTTACATAAAATTGGAGAAAATATGCTAAACTTAGGAAGGGCAAGAACGGAACAATAATGACATTAGTATTAGTGAAACTAACTCAATAACTTCTAATTATTCAACTTTGCAAAAGCATACATGAAACATAACTTTCTTTTAAGATTTCTATTGCAGTTATTTTAGTCAGTTAATGTGTGTAGGTGGGGGTGTATGTGCCATGGTGCCCATGATGGTCACGAGGTATCTTGCAGAAGTCTGTTGGTTCTCTCCATATCATTTGAGTCACCAGGGTCAACTTTGACCTTCAGGANTGCTATCGAGTACTTTCACCTTTTTGCCAGCTCTGAAGCACGATTTTCTAGTAACAGATGAACATGAGAAATTGGAAATCTGTCTATTATAGTTTCACACGCAGCAAGTTAACTTTCTTTCATTTATAACCTTCAAATGTTTAATACTTCAGTTTTATACCGACATTTTGTCAATATCCTAGAATTTATTAATTGCATAAAATGGATCTTCAGGTTTTACTTTTCTTTTAAGAATATAAATCTTATTTTTTTTTAATATATGCCAAACAAGAAACAAAACAACACTTTTCTCATGTGTCTTAAAAACATTCGGTTTATCTAACAAGACAAAACACATGGGAGGGATTTTCAATAAACTGTCTTTAGATCTGAAGGGTTAACATAAAAAGTTAATGTACCAAAATTTTTTCAGAGTCACTTATGACATAGTCAAAATTAATATGGTTAAGAGTTGGTCACATGTTCATGATGGCCACATGACTGCACTGGTATTTAGATTCACCATGAAGTTTTTTCCCACATCACAAAAAATACTTGTCACAATTTATTAGCATCATAATAAATATGAACAGCTTCAAATAGATATTTTGATAACAGATCACCAAATAAATTTATCTGTTAAAATAAACTAAAATTTAACATATAATTTTTTTTTGCATTGCCTAGAACTCTTCATGAAATCCAGGCTGTCCTCAAACTCATATCATCTTGCTGTTTCAGCCTTCCAGACACCTGCTATTCCCAGCTAATATATTTTAATTTAATTCATACCATGCCTTGTCTTTATAGAATACTTGCCTGCTTTGCTCTATTTTATTTTGAGGGAGTTTTGTTTAGTATAATTTTGGGATGAATAACTGATCTAGCAAATCTAGTTTGTCATTTTCAAAGGACAATATATGATTGGAAAGATATGGAAAAATATGAAAGAAATAGACGGTAAATATTGAAATAGTTAATCAAGTTTATAAATGGGGGCAAATATTCTGAAAGCAAACACCACTATTTCATTAGTTTGAAAGCCTTAGTTCTTATACAGTGTTTAATGAAATGAGTTTTGTCAGAAAACAACCTTTTTTGGCCTGGGTCCTATCAGATAAACCTCTAAACTGGTGTTTCTAAATAATGAACTTTCATTTAGCTTGGTCTGCTTGGGGTTTTATTCATCTAGTCCTATCATAATGGCTTCTCTTGATCTTCTATTTAAACCAAACCTTTTGTTTCCAAGGAACATGAAATTTAATTGTTATTATCACTTTTAATAACTAGCATTAGTTTTGTTCCTGTAAGTGATATTTGCATTTTTACAGAAATCAAAACTTTCATGTTAATAGTGAATTATTAGTACTCATCTAGTTGATTTCTTTGGAATAATTTCCTTTTTTCTTTAGGAATTATTTTTAAAGAACAGGTGATGGGTAACCTTGATATACTCCGTGTTTTACTCTGGTTCCTCTGTATGTGGATACAGAGGATAGGCAGAGTGATAGGCAGTCCTTGGACCTGCTATTATGTAAGAATAGCTAGTCTCTCCCATAATTACAGACCCGAGTTGTACAAAGTTCTCATTCTACAACTACAAAATTTTAATAGCTTTGGACACATATTGAGGCATAAATATGAATTAAAACACGTGGATAAAGATTAAATATTGGGTCCTCCACACACTGTGCACTAATTACATTTCTACTATACAGTTGCACAAATGAATGAGGGCTGTAACACGGGACTGATCTCACAAGGCCTCCACACTTAGTTTTTCAGCAAATAACTAGAGCTTTCGTACAGACTTTATATCAAGTCAGACTTTGAAATTCTAAATGCAGAGAGGCCAGAAAGATATATTGGGTACTATGTTGTAGGCAAGGCTGAAGCCTGGGACAGAGAGACTATTCTTTCTTTCTGGCTTATGATAAAGCAGCCAAGACCAGCCTGGGTCTCACCTACACTCCCTGACTTGTTTTACTGCCCATTCTCTTGCTAAAATTCTTTGTCACACATCCCACTAAAATCCTCACGAATTATTCCTTGAAAGATTTCTATCAGGTATAGTGGTAGACAGCTTTAACCCTGGCATTTGGGAGTTAATGGCAGGAGGATTCTTATTCAGTGCCCTTTGCTTAAGGCAGGGAAAAAGCAAAGACAAAACAAACAAACAAACAAACAAACAAATAATTTCTAATGCTTCACATTTTCCTCCAGCTACAGGGTACATGAGATTTATTAGAGCGTTGCTGATCGCACAAATAAAGTTCACAAATCCTAAAAGACAAAACCATTGTGACTTCCATGCCCACGACTGTCTCTGTGAGGTAAGGTAAAAATCCTCCTGTGTGTTCTGGAAAACCCAAAACAAATTGTAATATTTGTTTCTGTAAGAAAATATCTAAAGTTCAATTACCTTCAAGATGTTTTTCAAATATGATCCACTGGTGAGTTTGAGAAAACAACTTTAGAACTCAAATTCAAATAAAAAATTGTAGAAACACATTGTAATAATGTATAGAATATTGTTTCATTTGCTTTCTTGCACAAATATAAATTTAAGTCTAAGTTCAAGTATTTCCTTCACAATTTTTTATTTCTAATTAAATCAGTGGATTTTTCCCCCATGAAAATGTCCCTATCAACACAATGCTCAGGGATTGNATAGATCTTTTTTTTTTAATTTATTTTTGTATTTGCAACAATTTTTTATTGATAAATGGAATAAAACCAAAGGTAGATCCTGCTGAAGCACATTGGTTATTTTACTGTAATACAATTATTCCACCAGACCAGAGTTTTTGGAGTTTATTTGATTGGATTCTAATCCTGTA
>LZPO01098472.1:0-14203 GCA_001675575.1 Neotoma lepida | reverse complement strand
GAGACCGAGACTCTGAGACTGACTGTATAGAACAGTTGCCATCTATCTTAGGGTTTTACTGCTGTGATAAAACACCGTGACCAATAGTAACTTAGGGAGGAAAGAGTCTATTTCAGTTTGTAGTTTCACATCATAGTTCATCCCAGAGGGAAGGTAGGCCAGGAACTCAAACAGGACAGAAATCTGGAGGCAGGAGCTGATGCAGAGGCCCTCCTATATTAGTCAAGAAAATGCTCTGTAGACTTGCCTCCAGCCAATCCTAGGCGGGCATTTTCTTGATTCAGATTCTTTCTTCCGTGATGACCCTAACCTGTGTCAAGCTGACAAGAACTATCCAACACAAAACCACAGATTTACATCCACACCTCCAGTTCCCTCACATTACAGACTTTCTCTGTTCTGTTTATATAAATAGTAAGAACCTCATTCCCATTGTTCTCAATGTATTCAGTCATCTATCTACCAGATGGTGGGAAATTTTTCATCAAAGATAAGGCATCTGCTTACGTGCGGATTACATGGGAAATTGGAGTGGAGGTGATAACAGCTTAATTTTTAAGATAAACATCACATGTCATAATTAGCTTACAAGTCAATGATATGTAGTCATCACTGCAGTCAATTTTAGAATATTTTATCATTGTCCCTGGCCCTGCCCCAGTGCCCATAGCCTTCACAGCTACCTTCTGTTCTCCTCTCAGGCCGGAGCAAACACTCATCTGGTTTTGATCTCCATAGATTTATTTAGTACAGGGCAGTTCAGTTTTATAGACACTAAAATTTCTTCCAAATCAACAGTTCTATATTTGATTTAGTAGTTTTTAAACAATATTTTGTTTGCTGAAAGCTTGGACCAACTTTTCAGGAAAATGCATATATTATAGTCAACATAAGTAGCTCATGAACAAGAAGTATTCCAAGCACTTATTGCTTCATTGGTACCTCAAAACTCAGTAGCTTAATACAGCTATTGATTTACTTTATGTGGTTCTGGTAATAGATTTGATTTGTCTAGGCGCTTCTTAGGAGGATACATTTATGACTTGATAGTTAGATATGAGCTACTTAGCTACAGTTTCTGTTAAGTTTAATTGAACTAGATATTCGAAATGAGTTCCTCACTTCTGTATTTGGCACCCATCTCGATAGACAGAACACTATGAACTGTCTCAGAGTCTTTCCCTCTGTATGGCCTTTTCATGTGGCTGTCTTGAGTTTCCAGAAAGCATGACAATCTTGGGTAGTTGATGGCATTGTTGTCTTCCCCCAAAGTTTGACCCCCTAATGGAATTTGCATATGTTCTTAGGATTTGGAATGTAACCACATTAGTCCCAGAAAGTAATTTTTGTGTGTTTAATTATTATACCAAGTCACTCTGGCCAGCAGAAATTCAAGAAGGAAATGAAAATGTTGCTGAGGCTTTTCTTTTTGTTGCCATTTTAAAAAGTTGAAATATAATTACATAATTCCCTCCCTCTTGTAATTTGGATAAATACAGAAATTTGTTCATTTCTTTTAGATTTTCCAACTTAATGGAGTATTTTTTAAGTGTTCACTTATAATGTTAATTTCTTTGGTGTCAGTTATAATGTCTCCCTGTTCATTTCTGATTCTGTTAATTTGGGTCCTCTTTCTTTTGGATAGTTGAGTCAGGGGTCTGTCAATCTTGTTTATCTCCTCAGAGATCCACCACCTAGATTTGTTAATTCTTTTTTTTATTAAAAAAAATTTATTCATTTTACATACCAACCACAGATCCCCCTTTCATCCCTCCTCCCACTCGCCCACTCCTTGTCCACTCCTCCAAAAGGGTAAGACCTCCCATGGGGAATCAGCAAAACCTGGTACATTCATTTGAGGCAGGACCAAGATCCTCCCCCCTTCATCAAGGGTGAGGAAGGCTTCCATTCATAGGTAATGGGATCCAGAAAGCCAGCTCATGCACCAGGGATAGATCCTGATCCCACTGCCAGGGCCCCCTCAAATAGACCAAGCTACACAACTGTCTCCTGTATGCAGAGGGCTTAGTCCAGTCCCATGCAGGTTCCACAGCTGTCAGTCTAATGTTAGTGAGTTCCTACGAGCTTGGTTCAGTTGTCTCTGTAGGTTTCCCCATCCTGATCTTGACCCCCCTTGCTCATATAATCCCTCTTCCCTCTTTTTGACTGGACTCCTGGAGCTCTGCCTGGTGCATGGTTGTGGATCTCTATATCTGCTTCTATCAGTTACTGGATGAAAGCTCTATGGTAAAAGTCTCCCAACCCAAAAAAAGCCCAGAGCCAGATGGTTTTAGTGCAGAGTTCTACCAGAATTTCAAAGAAGAGCTAATACCAATACTCAAAATTGTTCCTCACAATAGAAACAGAAGGAACACCGCCAAACTCTTTTTATGAGGCTGCAGTTACCCTGATACCCAAAACACACAAAGATGNAACAAAGAAAGAATTACAGATCATTCTCCCTCATGAACACTGATGCAAAAATACTCAATAAAATACTGGCAAACCAAATCCAAGAACATATCAAGAAAATCATCCACTATGATCAAGTAGGCTTCATCCCAGAGATGCAGGGGTGGTTCAACATACAAAAAGCTGTCAATGTAATCCATCATATAAACAAACTGAAAGAAAAAAACCCACATGATCATCGCATTAGATGCTGAAAAAAACCTTTGACAAAATCCAACACCTCTTCATGATAAAGGTCTTAGAGAGATTAGGGATACAAGAAACATAAACAGCTCTTTAGAGCTGGTTTGGTGAACATGAATTGTTTTAGCCTTTTTATTTTATGGAACATTTTTCTTCTTTGACTATGACTAATAGTTTTGTTGGGTACTATAGTCTAGGTTGTCACCCATGATCTCTTAGAATGTCTAGTGCATTGCTCCAGGATCTTCTGCTCTTCAGTTTCCATTGAGAAATCAGCAGTTACTCTGATGTGTTTTCTTTATGTCAAATGTGGTTTTTTTTTTCATGTACCTTTAAATATTCTTTCTTTGTTCTGCATACTTAGTGTTTTAACTATATATCTGTATGGATATATTTTTTCTTAGTTTGGGGACATTTTGTTTTATTATCTTGTTAAAGATCTGGTCTATCCCATTGAATTGGGATTCTTATTCCTCATCTATGCCTATAATTTTTCTTTTTATGGTGTCCCACAGTTCCTGCATGTTCCTTTCCTGTAGGTTGGTTTTTTTTAATTTCTCATATTTTTTGCTTTTAATTTCTCATACTTCTTCTATTTTATCTTNGAGTCCTGATATTCTCTCTTCTTTTTGATTCATTCTACTTGTAAAGATTTCTCCTAAGTTTTCTTGTTGAGTTAAATTTTGTTTTTTAATTCATCTTCATTTCATCTTGAGTTTTCTTCAGCATACACCTCTTTATTGAATTTAGTGTTTGAATCCTGGGATGTCTTCATCATTTTCATCAGCCTCATCTTTGTGGTTTTATTTATCTATTTATTTATCTTGGCATCACTTAGGCATTTATTTTCTTTAAGTTCATTCAGCTGTTTCTTCTATAAAGTCCTTGAATTCTTTGAGGTTTATAGTAGTTCTTTTGAACTAGGTGTCCTAAAGTTCATGTACATAATTTATTTTGAGAACTCTTATGTAGGGCTGGTGGATTTAGAGGGAACATACTGTTTTGATTTTCATACTTTTATTTTGTGATAAAATGTGGGCATGTAGACTTTTTTCATAGGTTCTGTGTCTGATGTGGACACAGTAGACTGGGACAGAGCATAGCATGTGGAAGTTGGATATGGGGGGGGGTTGAAGTATTAGGGACACAGAGGATGCTGGGGTAGTTAGACATAGGATGCAATCCTGGCCCAAGCCTGGAGGTTGAGGAGAGCATGGGGCTGGGGCTGGGGGCTCAGCAAATTAAATTAGGCCTGGGCACTGAATGTAGGATTATGGCTGGATCTGAGGATTGGGAGTGTGGGTGCAGGGTAGACCAGGTGGACTCACCAGTTTGGGCACTTGCACAATATTGGGACTCTGCTTCTTAATAAAGATCACTTGTGTATATGATGGGGAAAAAAATTGAAGATAAAAAAATCTTTTGATGTTTTTGCACATTGCTAAGATGAGAACCTGGGAGTGATTTTATTATTAGAACTTTAAGAAGAAAGGTGTAGGTAGATTGTAGGTAACATTATTGCGTATTATTACTCACTGTTATGTCATGCATTTTTATTTGCTAGTGGCTTATTTACCATTCATGAATAATAGAGAATGTTTTTTGTTAATTTTAATGGTTGTGCTCTTTAAATATGTTTATTGTATCAAAGTGTAAAGAGATGTTATACTGTGTTTTCCTTAGTTTGTATTGTTTCTTAATGAAAGACGAAAGTATAGATTATAGTTTCAAGTTTAAACCTTATTTATAATACTTAGTGAAAGTTGACCAGATAGTAATTTAAGTCAATATAGAATTAGCAGCCATTGTTGCATTGTTTATAATACTTTCTTTTATATTTTGCAGATTTAAGAATAAGAAGTTCTGATGTGCCACCAGATAATAATATACAACATCACAAATTAGGTAAAATAATTTATTCTTACAATATTTCCATTGAAGAAAATGGTATTATTGAATCTCTTTATAAATATAACGTATTTTTTTAAAGCAGGAAAAATGCATCCCGATTAGTATTACGTATTTAGTTCTCAGCATTTTATAATGAATTATGAAATCTCAAAGTAGTTTTTTTAAAAATAATTTATTTAATTTTATTTTATGTACATTGGTGTGAGGATGTTAGATCCCCTTGACTGGAGTTACAGACAGTTGTGAGCTGCCATGTGGGTGCTGGGAATTGAACCTGGGTCCTCTGGAAGAGCAGCCAGTACTCTTAACTGNTGAGCCATCTCTCCAGCCCCCTCAAAGCAGTTTTAATTTATATTTCCTTGATTGTTAAGGATGCTGACCTTTTTAAAAGTATTTCTTAGCTATTTGTGTTTTATCTTTTCAGAACTCGGTTTAGTTGTATACCCCATTTTTAAAATTGGGTTAATTTGTTTTCTTGATGTTCAGTTTTTTATTTCTTAATATATTCTAGATATGAACCCTCTGTCAGATGCATAATTGGTAAAGATTTTTTTCCCCATTCTATTGACTGCCACTGTGCTCAAATTAATAGTGTCCTGTACCATACAGAAGCTTTTCAGTTTCATGAGAACTCATTTATTATTGGTCTTTGGCTTAGTTATTGTTCTGTTGCTGCAATGAAACACCATGAACAAAGCAATTAACAAAAGGAAGCATTTATTTGAGAGCTTGCTTACAGTGTCAAAGGGATAGTCCATTTCCACTATGGGGANCATGGCAGCAGGCAGGCAAGAATGGTGCTGAAGCAGTAGCTGAGAGCTTGCATCCTGATCCATAGTCTATAGACAGAGAGCAAGATGGCCTGGCATGGGCTTTTGAAACCTAAAGCTCACCCCCAGTGACACAATTCCTCCAACAAGGTCCCATCTCCTAATCCTTTCTAAATAGTTCCCCAACTGAGAACCAATCATTCAAATATATGAGTCTTTGGGGGCCATTTTCATTTAAACCACCACAGTCTTAGTCCCTATGCTTTTGGTATCTTGTTCAGAAAGTCTTTTCCGCTACCAATAAGTTCAAGCTTATTTCCCGTGTTCTCTATCAGATTCAGGGTGTCTGGTTTTATATTGAGGTCTTTTTTACATTTGGAGTTGAATTTTTGTGCAGGGTGAGATAGAGATCTATTTTCATTGTACATGTAGCTATCCAATTTGACCAGCACCATTTAGAGAAGATGCTCTCTTTTCTCTATTGTGTGTTTTTGGCTTGTAAAATCAAGTGTTCATAGGTGAGTGAACTTATGGCTGGGTCTTCAATTTGATTCCATTGATCAGTGTGTCTATTTTTATGCCAATACCATGCTGTATTTATTACTGTAGTTCTGTATAGTACAACTTGAAATCTGGGATTGTGATAACTCCAGAACTTCTTTTATTATTCAGGATTCTTTTAACTATCCTGCATTTTTTTGTTTTTTGTTTTCGTTTTGTTTTGTTTGTTTCCATATGAAGTTGAAGGGTGTTTAATTCTGTCAAGAATTGTGTTGGAATTTTGAGGGACACTGCATTGAAACTGTCGATTGCTTTTGGTAAGATGACCCCTTTCACAACATTAATCCTACAGATCCATTAGCTTGGGAGATCTTTCCATCTTCTGATATCTTGTTTCTTTCTTCAATGTCTTAAAATTTGCATCGTCTTTGACTGCTAGTTATCCCAATTTTGTTGTTGTTGTTTTGAGAATACTGTGGAAAGCACTGTTTCCCTGATTTCTTTCTTAGTCTTTTTGTCATTTGTATATAGAAAAGTTACTGATTTTTGTGTGTTACTTTTATATCCTGCTACTTTGCTGAAGATTGTCAACTGTAGGAGTTTCCTGGTGGAATCTTTAGGGTCTCTTATATATAACATCTTAACATCTACAAATAAAGATACTTTGACTTCTTCCTGTCCTATTTGTATCCCCTTTATCTCCTTCAGTTATCTTATTGATATTTCTAAGATTTTAAGTTCTATACTAAATAGGTGTGGGGAGAGTAGACATTTTTGTCTTGTTCCCGATTTTAGTGGAGATGCTTTGAGCTTCTCTCCATTTAGTTGATGTTAGCTGTGGGCTTGCTTTTAATTGGCTTTATTATGTTGAGTTATGGCCCTTGGATCTTTAGTGTCTCCCTGATTTTTATCACACATACACACATACATACAAATACACATACACACACATATACACCACACACACGTACACATATATATACACATACAAACATACACACACTTATACATACACATATACACATATACACACATACATATACACACACATATATGTTAGATGTTTGTTAAAGGTCTTTTCATGTAATGAGATGATCTTGTGATTTCTTTTTTTGTCTTCTAGTCTGTTTGTGTGGTAGATTACATTTATGTTGAACCACCCCAACATCTCTGGGATGAATATCACTTGATCACGGTGGATAATCTTTTTGATGTGTTCTTGAATTTGATTTGCAAGTATTTCATTGAGAATTTTTGTAACTATGTTCATAAAAGAGATTGGTCTTTAATTTTCTTTGTTTGTTAAGTCTTTATATAATTTTGGTATCAGGGTAATATATTGGCTTTGTATGATGAATTAGGAAATATTCCTTCAGTTTCTATTTTGTGGAATAATTTGAGGAATTTTGGTGTTCATTCTTACAATTTGTGGTAGAATTCTGCATCCGTTTGTCCATGGGCTTGTTGTTGTTGTTATTTGGATATGAGGCTTTAAATTATTCCTTCTAATTTACTTGGTGATATGTATCTGTTGAAATTGTTTCATCTCAGTTTTACTTTGGTAGGTTGTATGTATCAAGAGCTTGTCTTTTAGGTTTTCTGGTTTGAATTTCTTTTCTGGTCCCACGTATTTGGTATTCTATGTGCTTCTTGTACATTGATAGGTATTTCTCTCTAGATTGGGGACATTTTCTTCTATGGTTTCGTTAAAAATATTTTTTGTGCTTTTGACCTGGGTTTCATCTCTTTCCTCTACACCTATTATTTGTACATTTGGTCTTTTTGTCGTGTCCCATGTTTCCTGGCTGTTTTGTGCCTGGCTTTTTTAGATTTCACATTTTCTTTGACTGAGCTCTGTCTTCTATTTGTTCTTCATCACCTGAGACTCTCTCTTCCATGTCTTTTTTTGGTGAGGCTTACTTCTGAGGATTCTGTTTGACATCCTAAGCTTTTTATTTACAGTTTTATTTTTGTTTGGGTCTTCTCTTGTGATTCTTTTTTGTTAAAGTCTACCTTCATGTCTTGTTGTTTTCATGTCTTGAGTTGTTTTCATTATTTCATTCAACTGGTTATGTTCTCATGGTCTTAATCAACACATTTATTCATATCCTCATTAACATCTTTGAACATATTTGTTTGTTGCCATTTTGGAGTTATTTTCTTGTGCTACAGCTAAAACGCTTTTCTTGGAGCCTATTATAATAATGGGGTTACTGGCTTCTGAAAGAGGCATATACTGTCTTGTATTGCCTTGGTTATTCATATTCCTTTTTTTTTTGTCCTGGGATCTAGCTTCTGAAGTTAATGACTTTTGAAGTGATACTTGGCATAGCTACCTCTTTTTGTCTTTGTTGTGTAGTGGATGTTCTGTTGGTTGCTATTGTCCATTCTGGGTCCTAGCCAAGTGTGGTTTCTTTGGAGTCCCCGNTTCCCAGTTAAGTGTGGTGACTGGGGTCTCTGGTGGTTCTGTGGGTCAGTGAGAAGGCTCAGTGGAATGGAGATGGGATAGAAGGAAAGGCTGAGGGATGTGGTAAGGAAGAACTCTGCACCAAGANGCTGAGTCTGAAGGGCTTGGAAGAGGGCTAGGAGGTGTTACTCAGGTGGGCAAGCTGCAGCAGGCCTAAAAGTTGGTCTAAAGAAACTGGAATGGAGAGCAGGAAGGAAGATAAAGTTCATACACTTGGGACCTAGCCACTCATTGTGACTGGGGGTCCCTGGTAGAAGTGATTCTGCAGGTTAGCGGGAGTCATAAACTAATGGAATCTCAAATTATAACAACAAATTCTGTTTAATATATGGAGTGTAGCATTGTTCAGATAATACCATTAACATTCTCACACGTGGGTATTAGCAAACTTTTTATTTATTAGCCAATCTAGAGGCTTCATTTTTCATGGACTTTTATTTATTTGCACAAACATCTAAAAATTTGGGGATTTTGTCTCATCATTGAAACGTTATGTTTTAAGAGTTGGTATGCATCTTTACTATGTTTACACAACCTTTGAATTTTTGTTTAACTTTTGGCAGTACTGCCCTCCAACTCACCAAATGTTCGTAGAACAAAGAGAATACGTTTGAAACCTCTGGAATATTGGAGAGGGGAACGGATAGATTATCAAGAAAGGCCATCAGGTAAGACCTAATTTAGATGATAATGTCTTATAAATGAAGGAATTATTGCTCTAATTAATTTTATGATATGACAGGCCCTATCCTCCACATTTCTATACTTACCTCATTTAATCATTACCTCCCACATACAAACATCTAAAAATTGGGTTTTCATTCAGATTCATCTCATTATTTTAGAGGTGTTGATTTTTTTCCCTTTTTTGTAACTAGCTATTTGACCCTGTGACTTTGTAGATATTGTCATTTAAATATCTGAGGTTTCTGATTGCATAAAGTGAGTCATTTTTAGCTTTTATTTTATTTTAAGTATATGTATGTGGGTGTGTGTGAGGATTATGCACAGAGGCAGAGAATCATTGGACCTCCTTGGAGCTGGAGTGATGAGGTGGTTGTGAGGCACCCATCATGGGTACTGGGAACTGAACTCTGATCTTTTATAAGAGCAGTATAAACTCTTTACTGGTGAACTGTCCTTCCAGCCTAAAATGAAACATATTAGAACATATCTGATAAAATGATGTCTTTCTCATTCTTAGCATCTGTTCTCTTTATAGAGAGTTAACAAGGAACTAAGTACTAAAGCTATTTCTCTATGTAGATGGATGTAGCTATGTTAAAGGGCACTTACATGTGGCTTACTACTTCAAGTTCATTACTAGTTTCTGCAGCGTTCTCTTTTGTTTTTAACCCTCCAGTGACAACTGTTCATTTCAGGTGAGTAATAGTTCATTGAGTCTTGTCTCATCAGTGCTTCTAGATGTAGTGTTAGAGGCACAAATGAAATTGGTTAATATTTGTGTCACTTTAACAGCTGTAACATGTAGTAACAGCATATCCCTTGGTACTTTGAAAAGAAATATATTTAATGTTTGCTTTTAGCTTTTGAAGTCCCCAGGAATGTTATTTTTACCTTTTTTTGTTAAATTTTAGGAAGAATTGTGATTGGAATAGTATCCCCAGCTCCAGTATCACCCAGAAAAAAGGCAAAAAGAAACCTGGGCAAAGTCAACAAAAAAGCTAACAGGAGGAAATGGATCCGTCATGATAACCATGAAAGTATGAACTTAGATTTCATACCTCTTAAAAACTTGAGACATAGTACTCTCATCAGTAAAAAATCACTTTATAATGTCACACTCCCCCCAAATTTAGAATGTAGTACAATTTTATTCTTATAAAAATAGCTGTATAGTATAGTATAGTATACAATATTTCCATATGAGTGCATTATCTAATGGTCATATGACCCTTCCCTTTTTCATGCTCAAAATATGGTTACAGTAGACATTTAATGAACTTTTTCAGAACTTTGTCATGATTGCAGCTATGAAGGAATATGCAAGTCATCATTTAGTCTTTTGTTGAAATGAAAGTTTACATACTGGCTCACAGAGGTATTGGTTTTACATTAGCTATGTCTTAGAATTTGAAATTTTGTTTATTAGCATGCTAACATATGATCAGAAAGAGTTTGCTAAATCTTTGTCAGCTTTCTTTACAACTTATCTCTAATTATATTTTGTACTGATTTTTTTATAATGGAGATGAATTAAGTAAGTTTTATTTCAATGGTATTTGTTTTGCAGAGGATAGGTTAGTGGTGAATCTGGATATAAATCTAGGAGATCCCTTTCAGGCAACATTGGCAAAGGACCCAGAAACAAGAGAGATTGTTCCTATGGGTAAGCTTGGGAATGACACCGAAAATAATTTAACAGAAGCTATTGAATGGTTGGTTTGTGTGTGTGTACTCTCTCTTCCTCCCTCCTTCCCTCCCTCCCTCTTCTCCCTTTCTCCCTTTCCCTCCCTCTTTCTCCTCTTCTCTNAGCACTAAAGTCTATTCCAATAAACAGCCTCTGTGAGAATAATTATGGATGAGCATTTATGTCAAATACAGTATCATGTGTTTGTGTTCTGAATTCTGGAGTTCAAGTGGTGCTATTACCTACCAGGTATGTTATCTCCTCTAGCAGGCCTAGGCCTTCTGTAACTGGGAAGATATATGAGGAACTTTCTATGGGAAATTATGGAAAGTTAACTGGTAGTCCATGTGACCAAGCAGAATTTGGGCCAGGGCACACAGTATCTTCTGAACCTTTGGACACCAATAATGGTATCTGGGACATGAAACCTTTGTGAAGATGACTGTTAATAGCATCAATCAGCCATACAGATATTAGCATTAATGTTAAGAACCTAGAAGCCTCATACTGTATTACGTAGATGTTAAACATTTAGTTTCCGGGAGGCCATGCACAATTCTGAGGAATAAACTCTGGTGGTATAGGGGTTTAGGGAATACTTAGGTGTTTACCAACTGTCTTAGTTAGGTTTCTGTTGCTGTGAAGAGATACTGTGATCATAGCAACTCTAATAAAGAACATTTAATTGAAATGGTGGCTCAGTTTCAGAAGTTTAGTCCATTATCATCATAGTGGGGAGCATGGCAGCATGCAGGCAGACATGGTGCTAGAGAAGGAACTGCTACATGTTGATATGCAGGCAATAGGAATTAGACTGTCTCACTGGGTGTGGCTTGAGCAAATATGAGACCTCAAAGTCTGCCCCTTCAGTGACACACTTCTTCCAACAATACCACACCTACTCTAATAAGACCACACCTCCTAATAGTGCCACTCCCTTTGGGGCCATTTTCTTTCAAACCACCATACCAACCGAGCAGTAGTTACATACAGGAAGTACTTAAATATCTTAATAACTATAAGGACTGTGTCTTAGTTACTATCCAATTAGGGTGAAGAGAAACCATAACCAAGATAACTCTTATAAAAGAAAGCACTTTGTTGGGAGCTTGCTCATAGTTTCATTTGTTATTATGGTTCAGTCCATTATCATTATGGCAGCAAGCATGTCAGGAAGCATTGCAGGCATGGTGCTAGAGAAGTAGTTGAGCTACATCCTGATCTGCAGGCAGAGAGACACTGGACTTGTCATTAGCATTTGAAACCTCAGAGCCCACCCCTAGTGTCACACCTCCTCCAACAAGGCTGTACCTCCTAATCTTTTCAAACAGTCCCACTCCCTGGTGACTAAGCATTCAAAATATATGAGCCTATGGGGGCCGTTCTTATTCAGACCACCACAGACTGTATCAAAAGTAATAACAACTATTCTCCAAGTCAAACAGAGTGGTCAAACTAGAAGTCACTAATGGTATTCCCACTTAAATTTTATCTAGGAAACTAGTTTACATTTACCATCTTTAGAGGCATTCTGTATTGACATGCGTATAAAGCATCAGAGGTTGAAATACAGAAGGCATTGTTTAGTGTAAAAACATAACTTGAGCCCTTCCAGACTAGAACAATTTTTTCAACTTTTGTCTGTTTCAATAGTCTATGCACTTTCTTTATTGCATTGTATATGTTGACCCCCAGCATTCTCAAATATCTAGTGATACAGAGCCAGAAGCTATGATAAATGAAAGCATTAAGAGGCTTGGAAAGGTTCATAAGTGTAAAGGAAACTGAAATGAGAGAGTGATTATTGAGCTAAGGCTTATATTCTGCTTTCTTGTAGTCTTTGCTTAATTAAATAAGAATGTTTCTGTTTAATCATCATCAAATGAACAAAAACCAATTTATTGTCATTGTGATGACAGATTTGTATCTTGGACTTTGTTAAGCTTTGTAAAAACATGGAGCTCTTTATTGTGTCTCCCCTAATATTATTGTCCTTCTTAGCCTCCATAGAAGTAAAAACAGCTCCATTATTGTTAAGCTAAGATAAATAACATAGTGCTTAGTTTGAGCCAGTTATTTCTTTTGGTTCCCATATATTAACACTTTGATATTCACAGAAGCTGTTTAAACACAGGCTGCTGCTCATTTTTAGGGAAAGGAAATTGAGGCTTAGAGAGAGAACTTAAGTAGTCCAAAGTCATGCAGTTTATGCTCCAAGCAGAATGTGACCTTTGGCATTCCAGCTCCAGAGTCAGTCATATTCACCCTGTGTGATAGTGCTTCCTCTGTGTATGCATGGTCTAGATGACTCTGCTGTAAATGTTGAATGGATCATTGAACACGACTATTACAATAGGGTTTCCCACGCGTAGCCCAGATGGACTTCCAATTTGTAACCCTCCTTAGTTCCCTAAGTGCTGAGATGACAGTTACAGGCTGTTATAGCTTGTGATGGCTTTATATTTGTATNATTGTTTTCCTCCTAGATCTTATAAGACCACGAGATACATACCAATTTTTTGTTGAGCAACATGGTTTGAAAGTTTTTAAAACATTGGATACAGCAGTTTTTTCTACTGGAAAATTGGTTTTAGGACCCCATGAAGAAAAAGGAAAGCAGCATGTTGGCCAAGATATATTGGTGAGTATATTTCTCTATTTGTTTCTGTTTTTCTAGAAGTACAACTGATTCTTTTTCTCTGATGATGCGTTAAAATTCTATTTAGTTGGTAGTGAAATCCCATTGTTATGCTGCACAAAGAAATCCTTTCCTTTATTAAATCTGTGGTGGTTAACCAATCAGTAATTATTTAAAAANACCTGTACTGTGCATAGTACAACCTTGAGGTTCAGTGGTTTAAGGTGTGATTGTTTCTTAAGAGAATCTTAGAATACAGATTTGCAAATAAAGAAATAGAATTTTAGAGCTGGAGGGGATTATAGAGATTAANTTTTGTGAATTTCTGTAATCATGTGGTTGAGAATCAGAGTTTAAAAATGACTTAACTANTTAAGAGTTCCCTGGAGACAAAGGGCTAGCTNCATCAGTCAGTGCCAATAGGCTGATGTACTTAACAGGGTCTGAAGTTACAGTGAGATGTATGATGAGTTAGTTTATGTCATTCTCTTCCTTCCTATCTCCCTTCTTCCCTCCTTTCTCTCCCTTTGTCTCAGTATCTGCTGTGCATATGTTCATGAGTGCTGATAACTTCATTCGAAACATGATAAGTGTAGAACTTATAAAGTGTATTTTAAGGATACTTAATATTATGCCATCATTTTAGCAATATTTTAAATAAGGGACATTGCAAGAATAATTTATTGTTGCATCATTGTAACTGGAATCAATTAAAATAATTTCAATCTTAATAGTCTCTAGCTCTCCAGATAGAGTTGTGTGTGCATATATGTATGTGTGGTATATGCACACATGGCAGGTGCAAAGACCAGATGCTGGCCTGCTAAATTACTCTCTCCACTTTATTCCCGTGAGACAGGCCCTCACTGACCATGGAGTTAAGCTGACAA
>LZPO01098471.1:0-14364 GCA_001675575.1 Neotoma lepida | reverse complement strand
AGGGGGATCTGAGGTTGGTATGTAAAAGGAGTGGAAGATCTTTTTAATTTAAAAATAAATAAATAAACTAAAAAAAAGAAAAAAGATAACAAGGGTGGGAAAGGAGGAAGGAATAAGGGAAGGAAAATTATGTCATTAAAATTTAATTAACTAACTAAATAAATAAATACAGAATTGTAAGCACTATGAAAATGGAAAGTAATGAGAATCACAAGACAGATACGAAAATGACATATAGGCATCAGTTTTAGATTTTACAGTCACAAAGGGATTCATAAATGTGATATCAAATACAAACCTGAAAAATATGTCAATCTCATATGAAAGGCAATAAATTCAAGGCAGTAGGAAGAATTTGAGGAAGACGGAGGGCACAAAGCACCATTGATATCCTTCTTGTCAAAAAATAATTCTGTTGATTGAGTGGCTATGTTAGAGGCAGAGTCTCTTGGTCGTTAAACTTATATATGGTTTGCACTAGAAATATTTGACATGAAATTTAGATTTTATAAAACACATAACTTAAATAGTTAATTTACTTTCCCAATCTGCTTCAAATGTACTTTAGGTTTTTCTAACAACTAAATTAAGATGGGATTTTTATATTTAAATTTAAAATAATACATGTTGAATATATTTTATACACATCTCATTTGATATATAAAAATGAAAAAAATACAAATGTACATAATTGTAAATTAGGGGGGAAATCATTTAATGGTCGAGGGTGGGTTTATTAGCTACTGGAAAGAAAATGTCACTACCATGAGAGCATAGCCCATGGAAAATCCACCATGCTCCAGAAGGATTGCACACATCCATTTTGGGCAGGACAAATTAGTCTTGAAAGACTAAAGAAAAAATGGATACAAAGTTTGGTGTATAGGGAAGGGGGATTGAATCTAAGAATAGTTGTAGGGCATGAAAATAGTCAAAACAAATTGTACAAAACTCTCAAACAAATAAATAAATAAATAAATAAATAAATAAATAAATAAATAAATAAATAAATACATGTATAAATAGGTAGTGGGACAGGGCTTATACCAGGTGCATGTACTGGCTTTTTGGAGCCCATCCCCTATAGTGGGNCACTTTGCTTATCCTTGATGCAGTGGGGAGGGACTAGGCCTGCTTCAACTTGGTATGCCAGACTTTGTTGACTTCCTAGGAGGCCTTACTACCTCTGAGGAGTAGATGGGGTGTGGAATAAGGGAGAAGTGGATGGGTGAGAGAAGGGAAGGGAGGGGGAACTGGGGAGAATACATAACATGAAAAAATAAGAAAGAAAAAGAATAAATAAATAGGGTAAATCACTATTCAAACTAAAGAGAATGTAAAATTTATATTTTTATTGTACTTCTATACAAGTAAACTTGTAACTCTGCATTATTTTATAACAAAATTTAGATTCTCAGAATTCATCCTATTTGAATCAGAAAGCTTAATTTGTCTAAGTCCACAGAAGGAAAACTAGCATGTCAGGGAGCACAACTACACCTAGCCCTCCTGATATCCTAGGTAAAGCTTCTGGGCAGTCAAAGGCCCCTCACTTTCATGCTCTACAACTTTGGAACTTCGAGTAGAAAACAAAGCATTTTAATTTCTTTCATGAAAAAAATAATACTGAAACTAGACAACAATTCTGCAGCATTAAGGAAAGAAAACCACAAGTCAATATCACCCAAGAATATTAATTTAAAGACTTAAATATTAACAGCCTGAGTGTAATACTGCATGGAGAAACTCATGACCAAATATCTTATTTCAAGAATGCGTGACTGGTTTAGTAATAGGGGTCCATCTACATCATACATGCTATTAACTGCTTACATGATACTTCCTAACTATCTTAATGAATGATGAAAATTACTTCAGAGTGAGGTATTATTTATGTTTATAAAATCTCATGGACATGGGACCTAATGGATTTTTAAACATAATGCATATTTTTGCAGTTGAAATTTTCTTTAGGCTGTCAACCACTTCCCAAATAAAGACACAGAGACTTATTATTAATTATGAGTGCCTGGCCTTAGCTTAGGCTTGTCCCACTAGCTCTTTTAACTTAATCTGTTTCTATTCATCTGCATTTTGCCTCTGAGCTTTTTACCTTTCTTTTATTTTGTATGTCCTATTTTCTTGCTTCCTCAGTGTCTAGCTGGCTGGGCCCTGGCATCTCCCTGTAGTCTCCTTTTCTTTCTTCCCAGAGCCTAAATTCCTCCTACTACTTACTCTCCTTGCCTGGAAGTTCCACCTATATCTCCTCCTTATTAACTGTTTAGCTTTTATTAGACTAATCAAATGCCTTAGGCAGGCAAGGTAAAACAACAACACATCTTTACATAATTAAACAACTGCAATACATCTTTACATAGTTAAACAAATATTCCACAATATATTTTACTATATTTATGTAGTGTTTGATTATCAAACATTAGAAATATTTTCAGATATAGACTTGAGGTCACACTATCACTACTACTACCACCACTTATTTTTCCACAAATAATGGTCAACTAAATTAGAGAACAAATATCATTTTAAGCCTAAGAAAATGGGTACAAAAGTGTAACCATCTTATTTTGAATTTGACAGAGTAGCATACCTTGATAACTCCATAAAATCAATGATAAAACTAAGAAAATATCCACATTTAGCTGGATATGGAACTAATAACATTCTCAAAACACACTAAAGAACACTAGCATTCTCAAAACACACTAAAGAACACTAAAATTAGAAAAAATGCGTTACATTCATTTTTTTTCCTTTCATATATTAAAAAAATATTTTTCTCTTATCATTAAGATAAGTTTCCCCCTCCCTTTTCTCTTTTAACACCTCCCCTTCTTTCTGTTTCACATTAGGAAACAAGGAAGCTTCTAAGGGATGATAGTAAGATAAAATAAAGTGAAAGACAAAATAGTAACTAATCAACCAGAATAAATCAAAACAAACAAGAAGAAGGTAAAGTGCCCAAGAAAAATCACAAGCCCTGACAGTATATTATGATATAAGGAACCTCCAAAGATGCCACTGAGTTCTTTTTCTATTGCCCATTTATCATTGGTCATGTAGCTAACCCTTAAGAGTAGTTTATTTCCACAGTAAAATGACCTTGGAGAAAACTTTTTCATTTGCAAGTGGTTATCAATTGGAGATAGCTTTTGCATCAAATGATTTAAAATTATAAGGATGTTAATTCTTTCCAAGTTGACTTACCTGATCAATACTAGCTTAATCAAGGTACTATAAATTATAAAATAAAGCAATTTAAAATTATTATAGAAAACTAAGTCTGCTAATAACCAGAAAAATATTTTTATTAAAGAAAAGCTTAGTTTTGTCAGAGATTGAAATATACTATGAAGAATCTATTTCAAATATGCAGTTGCAGACACAAGATACACAAATGGACCATAGAAATAAGAGATGTAGCAGTAGCTATGNATGTATATGAGAATTGAATATATGACCGTAGAGGCATCTCAAATCACTAAAACAGCTATAGATTTGTCAATAAATGGTGCTGGGACAAGTGGGAAAACATTTGGAAAAAAAGTAAATGTAGGCTTATAGACCATATTATATATAAGAATAATTTGAAGTGAATTGGAGTTTCAATTTAAAATATGAAATTCAAGTTAATATTTGGCTAAAGTATATTTTATAATCTTGATATAAAGAAAAACTTTCAATGATTCAAATTTTAAGCCATTAAATTTTGAATATTAAATTTTTATAAGTTTTTAAATTTTGCTGAAAATGTCAATTATCAACAAAATACAATATAACTGATGAAGCAGGAGAAAATATTGATGTTTCAAACATAAAAATGAATACCTCTTCTATCCCATCTCTCCTTTTTTCTTTCCTTCTTTTTTTCCCCTTTCCATATCTCTCTCTTTCTCAACTCATATTCAACTAAGAGTGCAATTTACCTGCTTTTACAAAAATCAGTCCAGGGATAAAGTTCTCAGTTTTCATAGAGTTCATTTTTAATTTAAAAAANCATTTATTTTACCTTACCTGGCTATCATTTTTTTAATGACAAGAAATGGACAAGTGGATTATTTATCAAAATGCATGCCCACTTCTTCACTAATTTCTCGATTGTCTTTCATAATTAGTAACAATGTCCATGTATGACATACTATTAATACGTGATGAGCTTGGCTATCATAAATCTGCAAAGCTTAAAATGTTCTTCACCAAATGAGGAACAGAATTAAACATTTGTTATTGTGACCTCAAGGGTTTCACAGAAAGTGAAGTTTTGCTTAACTCTCCCTTCTTCCAATTTCTCCTTGTGATGTAGTTCACTGTAATGACAGCCTCTTACTATTCTCCTCTCTGTTGTCTGACTTTGAGAAAACTCTTCAATCCTCCTTAACCCTTTAAAGATCAATTAATATCTACTTTCATAGGAAAGATCTACACCAGCAAATCCTAAATTAGTTCTTAAGTGTCTTTTAAATAAATAACTGCAGGTTAAGGAGGCTGTTATAATTTACAGTAGTCAGATTGGGGTGGGGGTGCCAACTCAAAAATAATGGCATGCAGACTTATTAATTATGAAAGCTTGGCCTTAGCTTAGGCTTGTTTTTAACTATCTCTATAACTTAAATTAACCTGTTTTTATTAATCTATGTTCTCTCACNTACTGCCCATCCTATTTCCTCTATGTCTCCTGACATCTCTCTCTATTGTGTCCAGATTTCTCCTAGACCACCTGTCTAGCTATTGGTTGTTCAGCTTTTTATTACACCACTCACAGCAATACACTTTCACACAGTGTACAAATATCCCACAACATTTGCATGCTGATATCCCTCAAAACTTAATGTATTAAGCACAAGATAGCACTTTTGTGAGGTGGTAGAAGCTTTGTAGTTATCATATGTTTNTGCTACATAGTGTTTTATATACTCAAAAGACATTTTAATACACACATNTTTTCCACTTTGATAATAATAACTTCCTTATACTTCCCCCTTTCTGACTTTCCTTCAGCTAATCCAGTAGATTTCCCATCTCATTTCTACTCTCATGTCATAAATATTCACACATATGTATATCTACACATGAATTTACATATATATGAATTTATGTATATACATAAATATAGTCCCCACAAATGAATAATCATTCTGGAATGGATAAATTACAAACTTTTGTAGTTTTTTTTTTCATTTTCCTAATGGCTAAAGATGTTGGAAAATATCTTCCTGTTTACTGGCTTTTTGGATTTCATCTTTGGAGAAGAGTTAGTGTGTGAGTAATTTTTTTTCTGCATTTAGTTTCTTGAATTCTTTATATAGTCAAGATACTAACATACATATATATATATATATATATATATATATAGCACTAATAGAGATTTTTCTCCAATACTTACACTGTCTCTTCAGTTCCTTTATTATATAGAAGCTTTTGAATGCCATGAAATCTCACTTGCAAAGTTTTGGGCTTATTTTCTGAATTATTGGAGTTCTCAGAAGCTTCTTGCCTATGCCTATTTCTTAAAATACTTCGCATAGTTTTCACTAATAGTTTTTGAGGCAATGTACTTTTTCAAAGTTTACACCTATGAGAAGGTCTTTAAACCATGAAGTATGGCCTTGAAGGCAACAACAATATCTTAATTTTAGATTCTTTCATTAGTAATGAGATGTGGGAATGTATTCTACTGCAGACTCAGTCTATAATCTGCATTGCTTGAGGCCCAAAGCAATGGAGCCAATTGGAGGCCTTGTACAAAAAAAATCTTCCTAGAGATGAGTCAAAACTAACCTTCCCTGCTAAATTTCATCAGTGTATTTTGTCATGGTTACACAAATCCGATAACAATGAAGACAATTGTAGTCTAGTGTAGTCAGCCTTCAACATGAAAAATAGACTGGATTTTCATTTCTTCCCCCATTGGGAGTAAATCATTGTTCTCTGTAATCAAGNTTCCTTTCATGTAAAGCAGAGGAGAGGAGGTGACTGGGAAAAATCTCCAATTGTCTTAACAACTATAGAATCATTTGTTTCTTAATATATATCAATATAAATTACTGTTCGAAAGAAAAACACTTTCATGAAATCAGTGTATGATAAGAAAGTATTGTTAATTCTATTTCCTTCACCATGTTCAACTTTTTCTTCCCCCCTTTCTAAAGCTAATTTTTGATTTATCTATTTATATATTCAAACATTTCATTTTGAAATTGGGAATCTAAAAATTTATCAGATCCTATTTTCAACTAACATACATTATGAGCAATCTCCATGTCATGAAGTATTTTTCTATAGGTTATTTTNATGGCTAGTTTAACCAAATAAGCACCATGTATCCTGTCATTATTTAAATAATTCTTGTTTTTTACAGTAGTTTTTATGTCCCTAAGGAAAATGAAGTGGTGACATAAGACAGAGGAAAAGACAGAGTCTATCTCAACAGGCTTGAGATTGTGATTTACAGAATGAAGGCCCTAAATTTCNAGCAGGATGGAGGTTGAGCTCTTGCNGAGCTCTTGGAGCAGACTTATATCAGGGAGTTTAGGGTTGGAGAGTTGCAGGTATTGACTTTGGGCCTTTTCAGTTTCTCTGAGAACAGTAGACTCCAAGAAAACTTAGTGTCAATGACCAGGATTTGTTGTGGGATGTCTTTCTGTATGCTGTGAATATGTGTTGCTCTGATTGGTTGATAAATAAACTGCATTGGCCTATGGCAAGGTAGCTTAGAGGGAGATGGAAAACCCAAGAGAGATAGTGAAAAAAGAAAGGAGAGTAAGGAGAGACACCAGCCACCAACAAAGGAGCAGCAAGATGCCAGCAGATTGGTAATGCAACAGCCATGGTGCATTACCAATCTTGTTTATGGTGATCAGTTTCTATCTTGCCATGTAACAAAACATAGATTAACAGAAATGGGTTAAGTTATAAAAGCTAGCTAGCAAAAAAGCCTGTCATAGGCCCTACAATTAGTAACTGATATAAGCCTCTGAATTATTNTTTTATAAATGGCCATGGGACCACAGGGCCAAGTGAGACCAGAGAAACCTTTCAGCTACAAGGGTTGGGGGATGGAGCTCAACATCTCTGGGTCAAACTAAGTTTAGGTCAACAATATCATTTTTTTTAATTCTTGTTTTTGAGATTATAATTTAATTACATTTCTTCCTTACCTTTCCTATCTCNAAACCCTCCCATGTACTCCTCCCAATTCTCTTTCAAATTGATGGCCTCTTCTTCAATAATCACTTACATATTAAAATTTTGTTTTTCATTAATTTTCCTTAGTGAGGAACATTGAAGCTTGAACATTTGAACATTAAGATTGTATAATTAGGTCATATACTTATAATTTGATAATATTAAAAAAATACATGAAATGAAACTTCAATAGCATAAACCTGTTTGGAAGCTTGAGTCCACCAAAAGAAAAAAATACTGAATGTCTGTGTAGAAACTAAAGTTAATGACATTTCAAATGCAGTTTCAATAGGAAGGAAACAAAATTTGGAACAAACTAGTAATAATAAGTGNTGGTTGAAAATTGAAGNAGTGGATACTTTTTTATGTATTTTAGCAAGTCTATATTAAGCATTATTGATGTGGTTGAAAGTTTTATTCATATTGAAGACATATTAGTTCATGAAATTGAAANCTCCCAAAATGTCATTGCTGGAGTCCATTTCTATCAGTTCAGTTGAAATGATAAAAGATTAAACCTTCACTTAATTATACTGATGACCTCAGCTTTTAAACACTGATCCTTTTAAAATGATTTAAAAAGTGTGATCATTGTGTAGATGAAAACAAGTAATTTAAAGCCATTTATATCTGTCTGGAATTTATAGGCTTAAAATATGTATGTCAGAGTAGGCAGGCTAATGAATTTATCTAAGTTTTATTTTAGAAGCACAATAATTGCAAAAGTAAAGTAAATGAGAGCAATTCTTAACATAAAATTTAACCAAACAGGCACCTTCTCTCATACACACTCACACACACACATGCACACACACACACAGGCACGCACGCATACANGCATGCACACACACACATTGAAATTGTAGCAAAATGATCCTCAATTTATTTCCATGTGAAATCCCTTTCAAATGCTTCATTTCTACTTCCACTACTTCAGAATCTCTAAGTCCTTCTACTTGCTGTCTTTAGAACAGGGAAATTCCTAATCAATGTCAGTCTGTTTGGAAACTTGTACAAATGACTAATGTCTTGTTAATTCTTTAGGTGCCAATTATAAGGACTTTCAATTTGCAGTAAAAAAAAAAAAGTTGGTAGCTGTTAAATACACATGCAAAAGTACTTGCCATGTGCAGCGCTTGTCATGATATCATTGTGACACTTTGCAGTTGCTTGTAAATTTTCTTAAGCAATTATATCACCTTTCAATTAATGGAATCAAAAGAAGAGACATCTGCATATTCTCAGAAAAAAAATGTGAAAGCTTTTCATGGAAT
Source organism: Neotoma lepida (assembly GCA_001675575.1). Lineage (NCBI taxonomy): Eukaryota > Metazoa > Chordata > Mammalia > Rodentia > Cricetidae > Neotoma > Neotoma lepida. The sequence continues at coordinate 5,887 of LZPO01098471.1, read as the reverse complement.
ATAAAGTTCTGCTCTAATTCCCCAAACAGAAGAAAAATAGAAGCTCTCTACTATTGCTTTCAACTATGATTTCTTGAAATTTCCTACAGCATGTAAAGATGAAAGAGATTAAAAGGAGAAAAGAAGGGATAGCAGACCTTTAGGTATGGAAAGATTAGAGCTCACCCAAATATTCATAACCTCCCAAATCCACATCTCCATATACTTTATCTGACAGTTGAAATTATTGATGATCAATGTTTCCTGGATAAATTAGTTGACTTATTTATAGTGATCAGTTTCTATCTTGCTTATAGTTNTCATTATATGAAAATTGAAATTTAAAAGTTTATAGCTGAAGTTCTCTGAAGACTTCTGATCTAAGTTATGATGAATACACTGTTTGAGTCTTATGTGGTAANGGAAAATGATACAACAAACTCTTCAATGTGACCAACACCTAGCTTGGACTAAATTCCATGACTCACCACTTAATAATTGTGATAACTGAGGAAAGCATTTAATAATCCAATTGTCAGTGGTATATAAATAATAATANATACCTCCTTGTAACATAGTGAGTATATCATTTAAGTACTGTCATAAGTTCCGTCTATTGGGGAAATGCTTATCACACAGTGACCAAACAATAAATCAGGAAACATTAGTATGTGCCTATTTTGTTAGGACATTAGGCATAAAGGGACATTTCATAATATCTATGCACAGATATTAATATACACACATAAATGTAAAATAAAGAAAACAAAAATAAATAAATCTAAGAAAAGCAGCCCTAGATTACATTTTTTATTAAGAAATGTTTTATTCATTCCACATACCAACCACAGATCCCCCCTCATCCCTCCTCCCGTCCCCCCAGCTTTCCCCCTATTCTACTCCCATCCCCTCTTCCAAAAAGGTATGGCCTCCCATGATGAGTCAGAAAAGCCTTGCACATTCAGCTGAGGCAGGTCCAAGCCCCTCCTCTTGTATCAAGGCTCTTCAAGGTGTCCCACCATAGACAATGGGCTCCAAAAAGCCAGTTCATATACCAGGGATAGATCCTATTTCCATTGTCAGGGGTCCCTCAAAAAGACCAAGCTACACAATGGTCTCGCCCATGCAGAGGGCCTAGTCCAGTCCTATGCAGGCTCAGCAGCTGTCTAGCCAAAGTTCTTGAGTTTCCACTGGCTTGGTTTGGTTGTATCTGTAAGTTTCCCATCATGGTCTTGATGCCCCTTGTTCATAGAATCCCTCTTCCCTCTCTTTGACTGGACTTCCGGAGCTTGGCCTGGTGCTTGGCCGTGGCTCTCTACATTTATTTCCATCAGTTACTGGATGAAGGCTCTATGATGACAATTGTCNTAGATTACTTATAATGCCTGTTAAGTATTTGTCAGACTATGTTTATGAAATAATGACAAGAAAAGTGCTGAATTACATCAGAATAGGTGCATGTCATACACAGTTTCAATCAACAATTAGCTCAGTTTCTAGATATAGCAACCACAGACACATAGACCCAAGAATACATAGGAAATCTTACCATAGTAGTTTTGCAATTGTTTTTTTTCTGTAAGTTGAAAACTTTTTTTAATGTTTCATAAAATTTTCTTTTCGGAACAAATCTGCAAAGTAGAGACAGGCTTTCAGAATAAACATTCTTTATGCAAAACACTNTGTAAAGAATATTTNCAAAATCTCTAGGGGATCCTGTTGTAGTAAGATAAGTCTGTAAGTTAAACACCATTTGTTTTGCCAAGTATAAAACTGGATAATCAAGAAAAAATGCAATTATGTTGGGTTTAAGAAATAAGACCAAAATTAACATTCAAAATCAGAAAGATAAATAACTTTTTAATTATATTCCCTGCTCTAGGATATTTTCCTAGTAACATTTTGATCATTTACCTGCTAAAGAGAGTGACATATTCTTCATTCAAAGACTGCTAAGTGGTCTGCATTTGGAACTTGCAAAAGAGATAAAAATTGTCATTGACTTGAATTAATAATCGGATCATGATGCAACAATTTAGATGTTGAAAACTCAATGAAAGAATGTTATAAAATAATTCATGGGTCTTTACTATGTGACATTATANGCCTGTTAAACAGAGTGATATATTCAAATTTAGACATGAAATTAGCTATGTCATTGTAGTCTGAAAAAAACAAACAAACAAACATGAGAAGTGGCTTAATAAAGATTAAAGTTTTTTTCTTTGTGACAGCATTGTGGAATTGGTCAACTCATATGAATATATAACTTCCTTCTGTGTGTCCAGTTCATCTACCCACATTTGAACTGTCTACCAAGAACATCCAGTGGGAGAAGGAGCTGGTATTTCTCATAGTTACGTCTTGGTCATATCACTCTATACAGAACATGCCACTCATATCCACTGGCTGATGTTTATACCCATGGCCCTGCCAACCTGCAAGCTGGGACAGCAAGAAGCCCATTGTGATCACAAAGTGAATAATTTTTTTAACTCTAGCCAAATTTAATATTGGAGTATCCATTTTTCTCATCCTTAAAATNTGTTTATAAATCACTTAAAGATGTAAACTGAGATTGAGTCAAGATGAGATAATGCCTCTGATTATACTCCCAGTCAGAACTCCCAACTGGTCCCCATGCTGAAGACCCAAGGACTAAACAGTAACAGAAAGATTCTAGCCAATGAATGGGAAGATGGTTCAGTAGATGCAATACTTTCTCTGTGAACCTTAGGATAAGAGTTTGGATTCCAACACCAACATCATAGTTCTTCAAGCATGGATGCCTCCTCTAGTCTCAGGGTCCAAGAATCAGAGACAAGAGATTTTTTAGGGCAAGTGAAGGACTCTGCCTCAATAAACCAAGGATGAAACCTTATAACAACTTCAGGTCTCCATACATTTGCACACTCGTGCACCCATAAACATGCAAACACTCATACGCATATGCATGCCACACTACAAGCACACTATGAAAAAAGACTCTAGCCTATTCATCATCCATAGAATCTCTTATTATTGTATTGATGGATATAAAACATTCCAGTGTTTAGGTTTAAATAGACTCACTTTAGGTTTTTCTCCTACTCTCTGTTTTCCTTTTTCTTCTGTGTAAGGTGGTGGCAGTGGTGAACAAAAAAAATCCCAAACAATAAATGAACTTTGTGAACATTATAAAATAGTCAGTCAACTACTGATAAAAATAATTTTGGACTACAAAGTCTCATTTTAAAGCAATATATTTAATTCATAATAGAGAGGACCACCCTCAAATAACAATCTGAGAAACAGGCTTAAACTGACTAGATAGCTTGAAAAGGTGAAAAAATTTTAATCTGTGCATGAATTGAGAAAACACATNTCATTGATCAAGATATGAACTGTCAAGAAAAAGATTTCAGCTCAATCTCAAAATATTTGATTTAATATTATTAATTACTTCTGTATATCTTGAAATCTCTTAGCTGTTATTTCAGCACATATATTGACAGTAGAAAAAGCACAATTTTACTGTACTTTGCAATAAGCAAAGACTGGAATGGATAGAAACATACACAACAAATACATCCACCAGACATACACCCTTGGGTTAAGAAACAATTATTAGATATAGGCTGAAGACTGCAAAAACTCACCAAAGTTTCCTAGAACATAAATACAAACGTTTGAGCTCATATGCACCATTTTCCCTAGACAGTATACATTATTTATTGATCAACACTGAGAATTCTGAAAAGATTATAAGTAAAATAATCAAAGAGGTTTTCAGTTTATTTTCAGAGAGACTTATGCACTCTTAGAGTAGGGCCATGTATTGCCATTGTACCTATGCTAGAGTCACTAGGGTTTGATTCATTATATATTTAGTATATGTAGTATATGCTAGGTGATGGTTAAGATTAAAATACAGGAAAATCAAACTTTCTTTAGGCTGTTGAAAAATATATTGACTCATTCTAGATCATTTCAGTGCCTACCACAAGGAAAGTACTGACAATATGAGATAAAGATTGAATTATAGCATATCTTTTCCCTCTGTGAATTAAAAATGTATGAGATAGATGAGGCATAGAGGCATGAAAGTTGTCATGGACTATAAAAATGCATTTGATTAGTTCTGAAAACCAAGCAGGTCAAAGGTGGTTCACAAAACAATGAATACTGGTAGGTCTGATTCGAGCATACTTCACTGCCTTACAGACAGAAAGGGCATTAGGAGGTTTGATATCTAGCATACTACTGCTGCATTCTCAAGTGAACCATACCATCATATTTTTTTTGCCAAATATAATAATAAAAACACACAGAAAGAACAAAACACCACTTCTTAAGATAACCCATTTAGGTAATTTTGAAATAAAATATTCTACTAAGGAAATGGAGATTTGAGTTCTGTCTTGAATAAATGAGGATTCGATAAACTGAGACTANTCCAGTAGAATGAATAGGGGACATTAGGCAGAAAGAATAGAAATACAGGGCAGAAGGTAATTTGATAAGGGATATCAAAATTGGAGGGAGGAGGAAAATAAGACTAAATTATGCAAATAACTGAATGGAAGCTGAGTGGTTTAGGAAGAGGCTGANGTGTGTGTGTGTGTGTGTGTTCTTTATTGTGTGTAAATATACATAGTAAAGAAGTAAATGTTAGTTTCTTTCTTTATTGCTCTCTGCCTTAGTTTCTGAGACAGCGTTTCTTCCTGAACCTAGAGCACAGATTCAGCTAGACTGATTTTCCTGTCTCTGTCCCCTGCTGTCAGCACTGGGAGTTACGTATGTTGCCTGCTTTTATGTGAGTGCTGAGGATCTGAGCTTATATCTTCAGGTTTGTATAGTTAGCAGAACTTTACTAACTGAGTCATCTTCCCAGCCCTGCATACAGCTTAAAGTTGTCTTTCAACTCTTCCTAAGAAATGATTCATTTCTCAACTGTGACGTAACAACATATGTGTGGCCACCAGCCCTTCTATGTACCACTTCTCCACATGCCTGCCAATAGTCCCCATACCTAGTAATAAACTACTTTGCCCTAAATATCCAAGCTAGAATCTTCTAAGAAAACTCAGCAGAATATATTAACCTCACTAAAATAGTGTGTGTGGCATTTAAATATTTGCATGCAGAAAACAATTATAGAATTTTCAGAGGTTTTAATGATGGCATATTTACTGTAAACATGGTATTTACTAGGCTTCTCCTATAGGCCTGTCTCTTATACACATCTAGATGTGTATAAGAGACAGACCATAGGCTTCTAGCCAAAGTCTCAAAGTTGCCTTCTCTTTTTCCAGAGAAGAATTCCTTTTTTGTTTTATTTATTTTGTTGTTCTTTTGTTTTTTTGTTTGATTGTTTGTCTGTTTTTGACACAGGAGTTCTTTGTGTAGCCCTGGCTGTCCTAGAACTCACTTTGTAGAGCAGCTAGCCTCAAATACTCAAGATCTTCCTGCCTCTTCCTCCCAAGTGCTGAGATTAAAGATGTGTGTCATGTTGCCTGGCATTGTCCAGATTCTTTTCATAGAAGGCCGCTATGCTTGATGTATGCCAGGTGGAAAGCAAGACTCCTCCACAGTAGTAGCACATCAGTCATAAATATTGATGACAACTAGGTATGGGCCACTAACCAGACAGCTGCACAGCTGCATACCTTGAATGCTCGCTCTCTCTCTCTCTCTCTCTCTCTCTCTCTCTCTCTCTCTCTATCCCTCTCCCTCTCTTCCTCTCTCTCCCTCCCTGTCTCTCTTTCTTCTTGCCCTATCTGCCCCCTTCCTTTCTCTCTCCCTTCCTCCTGTCTCTTATACACATCTAGATGTGTATAAGAGACAGGTGTGTGTGTGTGTGTGTGTGTTCTTTATTGTGTGTAAATATACATAGTAAAGAAGTAAATGTTAGTTTCTTTCTTTATTG
>LZPO01098468.1:0-12248 GCA_001675575.1 Neotoma lepida | reverse complement strand
GACTAGAAAAAGATCCATTGAAATAAGAGGAGTAGCTTACTCCAAACCAGCGTAGCATTGTGCTTTTAGTTTCATTTCTTTATTTTCCAAATTTTCTACAACAGATATGCAATACTTTTATAAACAAACAAACATAATGGTTTTCCATTTATAATAATATAACTTGACAGTTTTATTTTAGAAATTTAGTTTTCCATTTCTTCCTATAATCACACCACAGAAAGGCTCAAAAAGACGTGAGATGAAAAAAATTACTAAATTAGTCATGGGACATGCTGTCATCTTGTTGTTCCCTTCATGAACTGTCTATCAATCATTTGGCCCTGTAAGTAAACTGGAAACTATGCTACACATGAGTTGTTGTACTGTATACAACCAAGGATATTCATAAGTAGATTATTGATTAATGCAAGTAGTTGTTTCCATTAGTAGCAATAAAATTCTCAAAGACCTGTTAATAAAGGTAATAAAATATTAAGCTGACAAGAATATGGGATGCTGTTCTAATAANANACGTAGAAGTAAAAGAATTCAGATAATTTAAAAAATGTGTGTATTTACAGATGCATGACTGTGTGTGAGTCCATAAGTGTGAAAGTGCATAAGTGTGTGTATGTGTGTGTGTGAGTTTATGTGTGTGTGTAAAGCATCCATCTTAGAAAAGAAAGGGGTTTCAACAGAGATGTCCAATATGAAAGCTGACTTACTATTTTCTTCTCAGTGGGCAGACAGGAGAAGTATAAGAAAATGGTCAGTTGATGATTAAGTGTTACCAGTTCCAGAGTTTCAAGTATGCAAAGCAAATTGTGGTCTTGCTAGCAACATTCAGAATTCATTTTTCTGCCATCATTTATCTCTATCACATATCAAATGTTCCATCTTTCCAGCCAGCCAGTCTGATAATATGTAAGTGAAGAACCACCAATGGTGTTATAAATGAAGTACTTAGGAGCTTGCAGTAATAGGAGATATTAATAATAACCCTAATGAAAATTTGTAGCAACTCAATTTATCATTTGAAAAAGTAGCAACAAATGTTATTTTGTGCTGTTGTCAAGAGCTCAGAGAGAATATCTATTAATTAAAAATGGATAAATACAGAGCTGTAGTGTTTATAAGCATCAGTAAGATAAGTAAGTATATAGCAAGTTGCCTATTAAAGTTCCCAATCATTAATACTTCCTTAGATTTTTTTTCTAGAGAACCAAAAATATTAAATAAAATCCCTTTCACTCCTGCAGTAGATATAACCATTACCAGGGCAGCTGGTCCCAAGTCTCCTGTGTTTCATGATGTTGTCCTTCCTTGTCAAGCCATGGTATACACTTGACACTCCATCCTACTCCAACATCTCATGGAACTTCTGGCTACTTCAACAAATAGAATGAGAAGGAAAGGCACTAATGCGGTTTCTGCAGTTTGGTCACACAAGGCCATTACCCTAGAGTGCCCATGCTGGAAACATGTTTGAGCATTGTTCTCTGCATTGAGAAGGCTGAGTTCCCATGTGTCTGATTGTGGAGTTCTTGGCAACAGTCCCACATGACTTTCCAGTCAACTCATCCCAAGAACCAGATGTGTAATAGGGGTAACAGTCAGATGTTGCCNTGCAGTGAATNCCTACTCTTGAGTCTTCAGCTGACATTAAGTGTGCTCTGNATGCTNTTTGCCTTTGTAAATGCTATTTTCCAGTTCTCTCATGCATTATTTGATGTGACCTATACTTTAGTAGTTTGCTATAAAGCAATTCTTACAACAAAAACAAAATAGGAATAAGTTCTGAGACCACACTTAGAAGAGAGTAAAAGGGAAATGTCACTGTCTAAAAGCTGAGTTACAATGTTCATGGAGTCGCTGANCAATGCCAGTCATTACTTCTTGCACAGAGTGTTGTGTGTCATGAATTCAATATTAACCATTTACTTTCCCTGGGAGTCCTTGGTCCTCACACCAGCCATTTGTCAAACATTTCCCTGAAGTCTACATGTTATCTAATAATTATACTTAAATCTCTCCACCTCCCTAGGAAAAACATTCTATTCATTCTAGCTAATCATGAGCTGCTACTATCTCCCCAGTTTCTCAGGAACTACATTCCAGATTTAATCATTTACCTCTATCTAATGTCAACTTTNACTTGCTTAATACCTTTGGATGTTTCTTTTCTCTCCATCTCTGTCTGCTGTTTCTATATTGAAGTCTCCGTTTTTTGTTCAAACTCTTACAATTGACTTGTTTGGTTTTCCTGTCTTTAACATTACTCTGCTTCTATGTGTTCTCCCTAGTGGTGATTAGAGTTATCTTCATGAAGGTAAATACAGTCCATGCCTACTTAAGAAATAGAAAGAGTCTCAACAACCTAAATTCCTAAGAGGTGGCTACTTTGCTCACTTTTTTTCCCACACTGCATTTCAAAATCTTCAAACACTGACTCTCTTGTTGATTTGGAGCAGAACTTTTCTCTCACCTTGATTCACAATTTTGTAAAACCTGGCTCTCTGTCTCCAATGTTCTCTTTATATTTTTCTCAGCTATCCATTTTTCTCCCAATATAGTAAGTCACTCACTCCTCAAGTGGAGTTTCCTCCAACTCCCTTAAGAAAAATTATGCTTGCATCCTTACCCATATTTGAAATATGTCTTTGTACACCACAATGTCTAATACAGCATATATCCTATAAGCATAACTCATTTTACTGTTAAAGTAGTCAGNTGAAAAAAACACATGAGTCAACAGTGAAATGAAGTTGATCAAAACGTCTTCCTATGGAAAGATATTTTACCTTTAATGTTAATTCTGGATACGTTTTTAAAGATAGTCCTAAGGAAAGGATGCATTTTANACAGGTAGAATGATGAGATGAAAGCTGAGCAGAAAGGAGTAAGGAAGCTTATGGGAAATGTCTATTCNTATGGACTGGAGTTGGGGAAGGTAGTCAGATATTAGAGTACTGAGAAAACAAGGAGAAATGGACACAAGCGCCATGTTTTAATGGCATTCATGTAAGAGAGACTGAAGTTAGCACAGAACAACTTGTTTTATATTGGCATGCAGAAAATGTTGGGCAGTATGGAGAGGCATGAAATGGGTAGTATTTGCTGCTAAAATTATCCAAATTCACCTGTGTTTCAGNTTTGGAAAACTACTCCCTTCATTTTTAAATACAAATATTTAATTTTGTTATGCAAAACAGCAAATCCAATATTGGATCTGATTTATTAGAAAATATATCTAATCATATATTTTGACAGGAATGTGGACATGTTCTACAAAACTCCTTTTAATAGAATAGTATTTTAGTTCANTAAAATAAAACATTGTTCTAAAATGTAATGCAAGAAAGTACAATTTCAAATAAGGAAGGTCCATGAAATTATTTGCAAACATAATCAGAAAACAAGAAAAATTAATAGAACTCTAAGAACCCTTCACTCTCACCTTTCATTTGGGGAATGAATCTATTCAACTCTGATTTCTGGGTGTTTTAATTTCCTTTTAATAATGTGATATGTTTTTGAAATTAGATGACAGAGAAATTGTTAGAGTGACATGAACAAGAATTGCAATTTCTAGGTCTCACAGAGCTATGAGGAATAAAAAGTGAGAGCAGAAATGATTCTGCACATTTAAGGAATAGAGAGAGAGAAATGAGCAAGAAAATGAATTCAGTGAGGACAAGAGGTTTGCAGGCAAATTTGTGATGTAGAAATCTGAAAATTTTATGAATATGCAGACCGGCAGCAGACTGTCATGTTTTAATGATGTATAAAATAATATATAAAAATATAAAATTGTTTGATAGCAATAGTCTGACCTAAAGGAAGTCCAGAGAAAGGGAAAGCCTGTGGGAAAATGTGAAAGTGCTAGAATAAGAAAGAATTCTTATTCTTTAATCCATAGAGCAGTGTCTGTCTCAGCCATCATTAGAAAAGCTTCCTCCTGCCATAGATGGGAATAAATACAGACATGCTTAACTGAACAATGTTCAGAATGAGAGAGCTTGGAATCCTCAGCCCTAAATGGTATGCCTTCATCAAACCGCTCAGGACTCAGGGAACTCTGTAGAAGTGGAAGNAAAAAAATTTTAAGAGCCACAGGAGATAGAGGACACCAAGAAAACATAATAGGATTGAAAAACATATGAACTCACAGAGACTGTGGCAACGTCACAGAGCCTGCACAGGTTCAAGACAGATGGTCTCTCAGCACTGAGATTGGTAAGTAGACATGAGCTCCCATCCCTGCTATCTCCAACTGAAAACCTCTCACTAAGGAAAACTTAGTTTTCTCCAATGGAGTCTCACTGAATATCCAAACCACACTTAAAGGTAGGTCCCATGCCCAGCAGTAGATGGTCATCGGAAAACCACCCTATGGTATTTTTGTAGACCTTTTATCTCATATTGCTTTGCTTGGGATTTTTTTTTAATCTTACCAGTCTTTTGTTTTTATATTATGGTTTTCAATTTTATGTTTTTAAGGGTTTTGTTTTTGTGTGTGTGCACCTCACCATGTGTGTGTGTTTCTTGTGCTTTTTCTTTGTTTTGTTTTTGTTTTTGTTGTTGTTGTTCATTTTTATTTGTTTTGGCTTCTTTGTTTGTGCTTGCCTGTTTACTATAGAAGAGAAAGAAAGCATGGAGTAAGAAGGTGTGGAGGCAGGAGGATCTGGGAGGAGAAGATGGAGGTGAAACTTTGATCGGCATATATCATATGAAAAAATTAAGTTCAATAAAAGGAAAAAATTAAAATTAAAAAAAGAAAGATTTATCACCCCCAAATTTTTCACTTGCAAATGGGTAATTGTTAGGCCCAGAGTAAATTATATAATGTGATTAGTCTGAGAGCTTGAATGAGAATTATTATTACTTTAATTCCTGCTGAGTCTCACAGCCATGTGAAAATATTATGAGCACAATAATCCAGGTTCAGATGTCCTTTCCCATGAATTGTCCAATTAAATTCTCCAAAATCCCTCCATTGCTTTCCTGTATCATATAAACCAGCTCTAAGTAGCAACTTTCAAATTTTGTGCTCAACTAAGTTAAAATTATCAGTGTAATGATAAAAGGTTGACACCTTCAATGAGTGTTTTTTTGTATCAACCAAAATTAGAATTAATAGATATTTAGTTAATTTTAGGACCATGAACTAACATTATTTTGAATTACTTAACAGTCAATACATTTCTGGGAGCCCTGTCAGCCCAGATGGGAAGTTTTCATTTTAGTCTATATGCATATTTATGTACTGACTTATGTGTAGTGTAGGTAATTTTAGGCAGCTAGTTAATAATAGGATTCTTTCTGGCTGTTTCAGACATGCTTGCTGTTATTTTAGGTTCCTGCCTTTCTTCTGTATTTGTGTCCTTCCCCTCTCTAACTAGGGCTCCCCATTTCCTTCTTCAGATCACTTGTACACTGCTGCACCCCCCTTATTGCTTCCCAAACTCCCTCCCCCGGCAGTAGTCTCTTTTTCCTTCCCTGGATTCTNCAGTCACCCCAGGTTATGTTCTCACAGGTGAAGATGTAGAGCTAAAAACCGCTGATGAGAGAGAACAAGGGACACTGTCTTTCTGGGCCTGGGTTACCTCACTCAATATGATATCTTCTAGTTCTACCTATTTACCTGCCAAGTTCATGATTTCATTTTCTCTACAGCTAGAGTATAAAATATTGTGTATAGCACATTTTCATTATCTATTCAGTGCTTGAAAGACATTTACGTTGTCCCATTTCCTAGATATTGTGAAATGGCTGAGCAAGTATATGTGGAGTAAAATATANTCGTTTGGGCATATGTGAAGGAATGGTGTAGCGGAGTCTTATGGTAGAACTGTTTTATATTTCTGAGGACTCTCCACACTGGTTTCCAGAGTGGCTAGATTAATTTGCAATTTAGAATGTTTTTGCTCTATTATGATACTGTAGAATAGCCAGCAGCTAACATGCCTAAAGGTAAAAATTAATCTGGGTTATAATGTNCATAATCATTTTTAAGAATTGTGAAAATGTGTAATGGAAAGGGACAGGTATATAAGTGATGAGTGGATACTGGATCATTATGTGACAAAATAATAATTTAGTTATAAAATAATAAATATGCCATGATGGGAAAGAAATAATAAAATAGGAATTTAAAACTCTGTTCCATAAATGCAGGTCTATGAAGTAAACCTCATTTGCTAGGGTTCAGAAATACTGAATTTGAAAAGAAGTTCTAATAAAATTGCTGGCTCACTCAGAGGCTCAGGCTTAGCTGGCTTTCTTTTTTATTGTTTATTTTTGTTATTTTCATTTGTTTTTTAAGGCAGGGTCTCACTATGTAGCCTTGGCTGGTCTGGAGATTACTGTGAAGACCAGGTTGGCCTCAAACTCATAGAGATCTGCCTGCTCTGCTTCCCGAGCGCTAGCATTAAAGGTGTGTACCACCATGCCTTGCTTGAATTTTTAATGAAGTTGAATAAATCTCATGAGCTTATTGATGAAGAAAAGGGTATGTACATCTTGTTGCATTTTGTATAAGGATGATATAAAAAAAAGTCTAAAAGTGGTCTTTTGTTATGAGGGCCACCAGGTGGTATTGTGCTCAAACAGCAACGCCTTTTACCATCCAGCATGTAGTTCTGGCATGCATTTAAATCATTTTAATTTGTATATATTGCTCATTGAAAAACGCTTTATTTCTTACTAACAGTCTCTATTGGTTGCTATTTTCCAATATTCCCCATAGCATCACTATAAAGTAGTTACATAAGTTTGCAACCTACATCTTCTCATGACTCTTCAGGATTTTGCCTATTATAAAATCAGACTTCATATGCTAACTAATAAATATTATTTTATGTATGTTGTATTTGAGTTTTCCTATTATTATGGTCTTCTGTTAAAATTCTCTCCTACTTTCCTGCTCTCCTCCTCCCTCCCTCCCTCTCTTCCTTCTTCCATGTGTGTATGTACAGTATTAAGGATCGACTCCACAGCGTCCTGTATCTCCTACATACTACTCAATCACTGAGCCAATCTCCAGCACTGTCACTTCATTTTTTAATGAAAGTATATTTAAAAATGAGTAGATATATTTCACCTTCTCTAGATGTCTGATGAGTTCAATATGGTTAGTTAAGATTACTCTTTACTGACAGTTTTGATGGGAAAAATGCCAGCCCATTTAGGATATGTGTGTGAGTGTGTATATGTGTGTGTGTATGTGTGTATTTATGTGTACATATATATCATATATATATACGATATATAAAAGAGAGATTAACCTAAATTTATTATAGATTTAGTTTTNATAATTAAAATGTGTTCATAATCAAAGGCTAACAAAGTTATAATCAACACATTTTTTAATATATCCTCTTCAGATTTAAATACTCATTTAGCTACTACAACCTATAAATATTGATCATATTCAAATGCCCTTAATAGTATGAACTAAAAAATTCTGGAACCTATTAATGCCTTCACTCTCTCAAGATATTTATTGAAGCTTTGTAAATTGTATATACTTTATGACTCATGAGACCAGACTATTCTTTTCCATTTTAATATTTTTGTCTATTTTAAGAAAATAATTGCAGATATTTCTCACCTATACAAACATTTTTAATTTTTGCTACACATTTCTAAAGGTTATGGTATGGAAAATTAATAGAATGCTTAGAAGAAGCATTAAGTGACTGTAGGTAAGGAGAGTGGCATCCATCGGCTTGGCTAGTGCTCTTACAAGACCAATCTCCTGCCTCAAGCTTCTTAAATCATTACCTGGGCTGACTCACCAAACTGAATTGGAACTTCCAGGGTAATCTTGGTCTAAAAGTAGATGAGTCCATGGGGATGGATTGTTGAGATCAAGTTCAACCAAAGGAAAATCAATGAGCTAGCACTCTGTCATAGTCCCTTTAGGCCACTATAAAAAATGCCACTGAATGTGGAAATGACTTTGCAACTAAATTGCCTCATGTTTTATCAATGTGTAAAAACTAAATATTCTAAAGTAGAGAGCTATCAAGAAAGACTCTGGACATCAACCTCCAGCATCATCATGCATATTCATATACATTTACAGCTACATACACTCATACCAGGCATATGCAAAACGTGTAATCTCTTTCATATCATAATGATAAAATGAATGTCAAATTTCTAACTGTGGTAGAGCCCAAATTCATGTTTAATGGGATCAGATAATAACACTATCAACAAGGAAGGATTTTGTTTTACATATGGAAATGATGCCAACAAATTCCCTCCCAGAAAAGCTGCCTGATTCCTCACCCACAGAGTATAAGTCTCATTTTCCCAGTGGTAAAGAAGGTGACTTCTGTTAGGCCAGAGATAGCCAAAAAAGTATCCTCTGAGAAAGATGAGTCCCATATAGTAACAGTCTCTGCAGGAAAAACCAGGCAGCAGAGCATGGGAGGGATTTGAATTCTCAGTAGACTTATCAGAACAATAAAATTCCTATAACATAAACATAGCAGTGGACAATGAGAACCGGAAGGAGATGATAGTAAGATGGGGTAGCAGGAGCAAAGTCAGCATTTATCACTCCTCCCATTGATAATGAGTACTTCTCATGCCACATGACCTTGAAAAAATAAAATAACAGAACTTGTGACTAGTTGCAATCCTTTCTCCCCCAAATAATAAAAACTTGAACATTGTATATTAAGCTAGAATCTTTAACAAAACTATTTCCTCTTGTATAATATTAAAAGGACCAGCCTTATTAATATTATACTTCCCAGGGGCCCAAAAGGAAAACTACACAATGGTGAGATTAATTTTTGGGAAATAAATCTAAGTACACCGAGCTCTATGTTCGTCTACTTTATTTCTCTGGGATAGAATCCTGTCTACACAGCTTCAGTTCTGTTCTCAAGCCTAGCTCCTTTCTGTATAATTCTCTCTATATTTATCTACTGTCCCCTCTGAGTTCTATCTTAATTCTCTGCTCTCAATTCTGCCTCATCTGGGTCCTTCTCGTCTCGTCCTTACCCATCTAATACTTTCCCATCTGGCTCTTCCTTATCTTTCATCCCGTCCTCAAGTCTTCCAGTCCTATCCTCCTCTCCATCCTTATTCCTCTCTGTTCTCTGTCTTCCTACTGTTCTCTAAGCTGTATTGTTATAAACCCAAGTAAGGCAATCCTCCTGCTACAGCCAGGTCATCAGGCCTGAATTCCTGCAAGGTCATAAAGGCAGGTAAGAATTTTCCTGAGGCAGTGATTGTCAGGCTTTCCTTTACAACCTGAAAATGGAGCGGTTAAAGGAGGAGGTCAGCAGGGCTAATATCGGTTAGTATATCAAAGAGGGAATGTATGTGCTCAGTCTACATTCCTAGANGTGGTTAGTTGAGTTAGGGGGTCTACAAAGTTAGTAAGGTTGTAAAAAGGAGGGTCCGAGCTAAATTGTGCAAAGCTATTACTTAGGGTCCACCTGACCTGGGCAGTGTCTCTGTGAGGAATTTACCTTAATTCAGGAATTTTATTATGTGGTGGTCTGCACTCTTACTTCTATTAGTCCTGGAATGTGGCTAAGGGAGATATCTGATTTGAGTGCTAAAAGGAGAAAGGGATGGGCCTGAGAGAAGAGATCTCTCCTGAAGTAGTTTTGCGTTCCAAATACCTCTGGAGTATATGTCCACGGAGTGATCAGCCCACACTGTAGCAATTCTTAGGAAAAAATCAATTGGGAAAGCTATGAAGGCACACATGATATTCATAACAGAAAACAGCTGATACATAACAAGCCAAATAGCACCAAATACTCCCTGGAATTTGGCTTCTTCTGAAGGAATTCCTTGATCCCTACAGGTAGCAGCTTTGCTACAAACAGCTGAGTTCTTATAATATATTCCTGCGGTTCGTAGCAATTCCCCTCTAATGTTTTCTGTAAATATTAAGGCTATATTGTATCCTTTCTGACTATAACAGTATATCTCAAAGGTGTTATTTTCTACTTTGAACAAACTTATATGGACTCAAACTTCCATTAAGGATTACTGTTAAGGTTCACTGTTGGGGTTCAGCCCCGACATCGAAGGGTCCCTTGAAGGGGGGAGTGAGGAACTGACAATTGCTAGATAGTAAATATAGAAGTAGGTGAAGAAAAAAGATAGAGACACAGGATAGCTGTGGGATGGCTGTGGGTCAATACTCAGCAGCCTTGAGTTTATTTCTAATGGGCCTTTTATACACTAGCATGGGGAGAGGCAAAAGACCTCCCCCTTTCAAGATCAAAGCACAGTGTACAACCAGACGTAGACTCTTCAAAACACCTGATAACTATGCCTCATGGCAAAGCATCTTGTGATTAGGCCTTGAAGTATAAGACACCTNTTAACCATGTCTTTACACCCTATTATGCAGCCTTGGAGAGAAACATGAACTCTAACTCTAGGACCTTGAGACAAACCACAAGTTGAAATCTCTGTGGGCTCCCACACTTTATGGAATGTTTTCTTTTGAAATAGTTGGTGCTTTTGTTTGTTTGTCTGTCTGTTTGTTTATTTGTTTGGTGAGCCAATCTGTATGAGTCAGTTTTCTACTGTGAGGGCAGAGTACTTCATCAAACAGCTTAAGGAAGAAATATGGTTTTGACTCACAAATTCGTGATTTCAGTCCAATCTCAGCTGGATCCTTTGCCCTTAGGCCTCTGACAAACAGAAACATCATGAGGTAGAGTATGACAAAGGAAAGCAGATCAACTCATGGAAACTATGAAAGTAAAANTGGGAGGGAAGCTAGAGATGGAGAACTGTGAGAGAATCAAGGATGAGATGTTTTACCCTAATTCTCACCATCTGAATGTTCACAATCTCTTAATAGGTCATTCAGTTATAAATTTATCAATGGATTATTCAGTTCATAATTCATTCACTCTCACTTCTGTATATTGCTACACTGGGGATAAAGTCTTCAACACATTGGCATTTAATAGACATTCCAGGTCCAAACTATAACATCCTGCCCTGGCACAAAAATGCCCCTGTTAATCTAACAATACAAAACTCATTTAGTCCTTCTCCAAAATTTCCCCAAATCTTTGCAGTTCTGACATTGTTCAAAATCTCAGTGTTCTTTTGAAATTCAAGAAAGATGATTAGCTGTGAGCTCCTATAAAATAAAATGAAAAGTTGTATACTCCCAATATACACTGGCTGGAAGGCAAACATCTCCATTCTGAAAGAGAAGAAAGGAGAAGTAGTGTGGAGAATTGGACCAAAGCACAAGTAAAGACAGATGAACAACCAACCTCCCGTGTCAGCATCTGGAGCAGGTAGCATCAGGACATGAGCTCTGACCTCACCCTATGGCCTTGCTGGGTGCAGTCTGCAGAGGCATTTTTGGGCTGTCTCTACTCACCACTTATAACTTTCCTGGAAAGAGGTTTCCTGTTGTTGGCCTGTCTAACTTCCTAAGGTTTCCACTGAATCTTCAGCTTCACCTTCACACTTTTACTCTGTGCTATCTTAGGGGCTGCCTGCAAGGAATACAACTTTTGTACACAGTGTNTAGCTTCCTTTTGAAAGCTTGGCAAAAATCTCGGTGACCTCAGTGCAAAGTATCTGACTTGTTGTTAGTGGTAATAAAATCTTCATCATCCATGGCCTCTGTGGCCAAAGGCTTAAATTTGCTTCTCTTCTAGTCAAACTATGAGATCTAAATATTTGTGCCCAGCCTTCTATGCCTTATTTTGACCAAAAATTCAACTAAACACAACAGCGATCACATGTCATACCCTAAATGTCTTCCTTTCAGATTAATTAGCATATCGTCTCTAAATCCAGTCTTCCACAATAAAATGTCAGGAGATATACAAAATTTTCTAAGATTTTTGCCACAGTATAACATGAATGGCCTTTCCTTCTAGTTCTAAACCGTCTTCATTGACATCTGAAACCTTGGGAAACTAGCTTTAGTTTTGTGCATCCTGAGGAATATTTGGTCTTCTCCATTCTTGTTATAGCTTTCAGTTGAACTCTACATACAGAATTCTAAGATTTTATAGTTTGTGTCTCTTAACTTTTCAAAATTCCTTCTACCTTTAATATTGCTCTAAAACCTTATGAACATTATTAGATATAATAGCAGCAACTATGCCAATTTTCTGTATTAGCTTCCTATGGCCAGGACTGACAAAATATCTTAGAAAAACAAAAAGAAAGGCATATTTGTGTTCATGGTTTCAGACTGTGGTAATAAGGCTCCATTGCTTTATGATCACTCAATGTTCTAGTCT
>LZPO01098467.1:7311-23592 GCA_001675575.1 Neotoma lepida | reverse complement strand
AATAAAACACAGGTTTTAAAAATTGAGATATCATTCATGGGAAATCTTACAAAGCAAACAAATGAAGAAAAAAATTATCAACTAGATAAATGATAAACTGAAAAGAAATGACAAGCCATTTATAAATCCAGATAACAGAACTTTTTTTTCTTTTTGGTTTTTCAAGACAAGGTCTCTCTGTATAACGGCCCCAGCTGTCCTGAAACTCACTTTGTAGACTAGACTGATCTCAAATTCGGAGATCCACCTGCCTCTGCCTCCCAAGTGCTGGGATTAACTTAACTCAATGATAAACAAAACCAAACTAAAAATTAGCAAATGATCACAGCATCTTCTCCAAAATGGCTAAGTGACCAACAAGCAATGAAAAAAGTCAATGTTTTCAATGCAAGGAAAATGCCAATTCAAATCATACCAAGATTCTACTAACTCATTACTAATTTCAATTCTTAAAATGGAAAAATCTAGTAACACCAAGTACAGAGTAAGAACATAAAACATTGGACTCAGAAATAACATCACTGGGAAAGTCAAAAACCTGGTACCACCACTGATGTAAAGTAGGATATTTCTTATTAAAATTAAAATATAATACCAAATGACTTAGTAATTGAGATATTTATCCAAGAGAACCACAAATATGTTTATTGCAGAAAGACTTGGGCACGAATGTTATAACAATGTCACTAAATCTCCAAAGAATGCAAATGTCCCAAATAGTGATTGACACATATTATTAAGCCACCTGGGAGATAAAATGCACATGGAAAAAAACTGGAAAATTAAAACAAACAAACCAAACCACACACAACATGAATGAGGCTCATGTGCATGGCAGAAGTGAAAGAAAAGCAATACAACAGCCACATTATTGCATGAACGCATTTATTTACGAACTTGTAACACTAGCAAAACAACAGCATAGGAAGCTAGACCAGTGGCTGCCAGGGCAGTCTTTACAGATGGATGGTCTTCACTTGCCATGGTGGAGATGGCTCCAGACTGTGTCCATATGTCAACTCTGAGAAAAGTTTTTACAGTGTACACTGTACTCTATATCAATAAACTAACTCTGAAAATGCAGTCCAAGCATTTCTGAATTACTGATTCTTAGAACAGCCTTTCATTTCATGAACATCATACAGGTATGTGCATAATTATGCCAAGAAAAATCCTGTTTCTTATTTTGCATTTAAACCCCTGAAAAATGTAGAACTTAAAACATATCATTAAAGAAGAAGTAGACCAATTCTTTTTTTAAGGTAAATTTCCCAACTGCCTTTCAGAATTTCATAGTATCAATATGCACAAATGACATTTTATCAAGAGCATAAGTTAAAATACCATCAAGGAGTCCAAAACTCACCTCATTTTCATACTGGATTTCTAACATGGCCCGTGAACTACCAAGGTCCTGCATCACGGACTCAGCTTGTTTTAGCAGCTCTTCTCTGTTCACAGTGCGCTAACAAAGGAAATGGATGTGAAGAAATAATGAAGAAATAATGCTCCAGGTAGCACTTACTGCAGTGCAAAATAGATTTCACTGTTATAAAATTATTCCTTTAAGCACATCCCTTAGGAAGGCTAAAGTAGCTTCACTGTTAAAGACACTAACAAGTCCCTGAAACTGACCAGACTCACTACCCTCCATGCCAGATTAAAGACTACGAAGCTGAGTCCCTCTCAGGGAAAGTGAAGCTGAGGTGCACAAAGACTCTCAGATGAGCTCACCTGCCAAGACTTGGACAAGCTGAGCTGCAAACAACATTCTCAGAGGAGGAACCCAGAAAGGATATTCTCCAACCTGTTGAGCTGCCTGTAGGCTGTGCAGTGTACNCCAGGTTCCCAGCTTTCTCACCATGCTAGGGTNGGCTTTGATAATACAACTATCTTTTGAGTAATTTCTGCTTCTAAAAGTAACTCCTCACCCATATTCCTGCAAGTAATCCTAATAAAACTCATCTTCACCACACTGGATTTTGGTGGTATCTGTACTTTGTTCTATTGGGGACTCCCTAACTGGGGTGAGTAGATGTGTGTTGTGTCTCACCAGGAAAAGTTTTGTCATACAACTCTAGTATTCTCTCCATATATGAAAGAAAGCTAGATATAAGTATAATTATTGATATAACCTGATTCATAGCAAGTTTAGAAAATTCAAGTTAGAGAAAAGATCTTTGCTACTTTGCCAAACAGTGATATAATTCAGGGCTCCAGCTACATAAAATATCCTTGGGCACATTTATACTTTGATGATATAGAGAAGTAGGTGTGGAGATTACAGAGGAGACAGTCAAGCTGGAAAATCTCTAGGCTCTGAACTGCCCTGCTACAAGAACAAGATGCCTCCTAATGAGATAGATGATGAGGATGATAAAGGTCCTGCCATTTATAAACATGGCAGCACTGCTGTTGTTGGAAATCTTCATGAGATAAAGAAATAACATGATTTGCTGTTAAGTAAGTTACCTGGGTATGTTTGTTTCTAATTACAAACACTCCTTCTACCTTTTGTTATCCCTAATGGGACTTTTGAGATAAAAACTTGGAAGTCATGGAAGAAAACAAAATAAAACAAATAAAAGAACAGTGAAGTCAGCCAGGCGGTGGTGCACACCTTTAATCCCAGCACTTGGGAGGCAGAGGCAGGAGGATTTCTGTGTTCAAGGCCAGCCTGGTCTACAGAGTGAGTTCCTGGACAGCCAGGGATACATAGAGAAATCCTGTTCGGAAACACACATACAACAAACAAAACAAAACAGTACAGGTTAAAAGGCTGGGACTGCTCTCACATGAAATGGCTTAGGTACAACTGCAAGCTAAGATTAGAAGCCTGGGAGACGATGAAGTCAGCAACACTGAAGCTGACTGGGACAGACTCAAAGTATATAAAGGATTCTGTTTCACTCTCTTCCATTTGGGCTGGCACGCTAAGGGAGTAAAATGCATCTAATACAGAGGGAGTCAATTTTAAAAGAGAAGCTTTTCAATATAAAAAGAAAGAAATTAAGGTTAATAAGCATCATGGTAACTAAATGAAGGATGTTATTTCAGAAATAACAGAAGGCAAAAAAAAAAAAAAAAAACAGACAATACAGTTTCAAGAGGCTCATGGGAAAATATACTAACAGATTGTTTTTAAAAAGATAGAATGATAGAGCTCGGCAATTAAGAGTGATTGCTACTTGGTTCCCAGCCACATATGAGGCAACTCACAACCTCCAGCTGAAGGGGATCCAACACCTTTTCTTCTAGCTAAATGCATAAACACACTCCCACAGACATAAGGATCAAGTGAAGGCTGCTACTCCACAGGCACAATCAGATGCANTACTTTAGGTCCTGCCTTTAATTTAAAAGGCTCAGCATCAATAAATACTCTTAGGAAATACTTACCTTTTTTCTATCCAATCTAGGTGCAACTCTGCTGTCTTGTGAATCAGACTGGTTGATTTCTGGGTTGGTATCAAGTAACCGTTGCATGGCCCGGTCCCGATCAAATGCAGTTACATAAAAAAGCATTTGTCGGGTATCAAAAGGAAAGAAAAATGGGCTATAAAAGATAAAATACAAATTTATCATCTAGGTGAGAATCAGAAGACATTTAAAAAACATCAAAATCTATATAATGAAAACAACTTCTGTCTGATATAATACACTGACATACACCTTTAATCCCAGCACTTGGGACAAAGAGATGGGAGGATCTCTGTGGAGTTCAGCCAGCCTGGTCTACATAACAAGCTCCAGGACAGCCAAGACTACATAGAGGGACTCTGTCTCCACACACACACACAAAAATTACTATATAAAGCTTTTTAAAATCTGTTTTGTTGCCATGGAGTTTTACTATGCTGCCCAGATTGGCTTTAAACTCTTAGGAAGAACAGTTCTCCTAAAATATCTCTAATGGAAGGGCCTACAGGAGTACACCATTACAACATCACACCTGGCTCTTGTTGAAATTACTAAATGTTGAGCAATCATGTATTCCATATGCCTTTCCACATGAAATCTACAATTGTTTATCCACAATCACCTTAAACCTATTCCAAAGCTTTTAGGATATGCAAGCCCCCATGCCATACAAGCTCAACAACATTCCAGACTCCACATACAAAAGTTAATAGCTTTACTATTTCATGATATTCATCACAGGCTTAGCATTAAAAGAATCATTGCCAAGAACAAGCTCCTTGTTTGCAAAGAATGAATCCTGCAGCCAAGACACTTCCCACAATGACTTTAAGGGTTTGATTTTATTTTCTTTTTTGAGAAAAGCTCTTGAAATGTCCACCTGAATCTCTGTTTTGTACAATACNGTAGCATGTAGGGATATGGTGAATCCAAATGAAAAACTCAATTTCTAATTTGATTTTTACCATAATAATGGGTCTATAGTATCCTATGGAAAACCAAGCAGCCACACCTCTGGAATATCACTTTTTGGAAGGCAAAGGATTTTACTACCCTCCATCAAATATCCTTCAGTGGGTTTGCCAAGTTGTCAACAAATACTACAATACTGGTAAACATATGAACAAGTCAACTACAACATTTCTATCACAAACCAAATAAAGAACAATACCATGTTTTAATAGTTACAAGCTTATCAAAGGGAGGACTGTCTTACCAGGTTTTTCCTAGCTCAGTGAGCCATGTTGGGATGTTTCCTGTCATGATTACTAGAGGATCTTGAAGCTGCCTGTTTGCTTTTGCTGTTAACTTACTGTTAATAAATTCACTAGTTGGAATAATCTCCTTGCACATTGCATTCTGTAAAATTAAAAAAAAAATTTCAAAAACATGAAGCTGTTTCTTTCACTCTTCCCCACACTATATATAAATAAGAAATGAGGTATGCAACTGTTTATTCAATACACATCTTTACATAAAGAAGTGAGTGCTGGCTAGATTTATGTCAACTTGACACAAGGGAACCTCAACTTGCTTTTGGTCATTTCAGCCCAGCAATAGAAACCCTAACTAGGACAGAAATTGGTACCAGGATTGTGAGGTAATGCTGTGACAGACCTTGACCATGTTGTCTTTTGGAGGACTATAGAAGGACCTTTGATCTTTGGGCTGGAAAAGTCACTGAACATTCAAACCTTGGTGAGCTGTGCTGTGGGAGTGTGGAGGATAAGAATGTTGAGTTATGCAGAGGATGGAAGCTTGGCTTGTGAAGTTCCAGTGGGAAATTTTGGGAGACATTTAAAGACTATCATTATCAGGGCCAGTACATATTTTGAATTTTAAGAACCTCTGGCTCTTGTCAGCTAGGGCTCAAGACTCAGCTGTGGCTAACAAGAGACCAGCACCATTGATGTGAAATCTTTGTGTTTAATGGGACAATTGATGCTGGTCTGCTGGAGCCGAGAATTAGCAGTGACTAAGAAGAAACCAGCATCACTGAGGTGAAATCTTCTGGGAGGTGTTTCCTCAGTTAGCACACAAAAGCTGTGTTCCAGAGGTGACCAAGGTTTTATCTTGAGATGGCAGCTGAACTTGGTAGTGTAAGAGTCACCCAGGCGGTANTGATTTTGAACACATGAAGGGATCATGAAGAGCAGGTGAGGCTTCACACTGTGCAGCACAGCTCAAGTCACTAAAGAGACTTGAGCCCAGGAGAGGCTGTTGGTGAAAGTGCAGGCCAGTTGCAAAAGACCCCAGCATTTGGAGATGCCAGTACCATGGATGATCACGAAAGGCAGCAGCAGCAATGGAGTGGAGCTCAGAAGACAAGCAGTGTACCCAGGTAAAGGTAGCCTGAGAAGTGACCCAATCCCCTTGGAGGAACCATAAGATGGTGAATCCCAGATATTGGAAATTGAGTTATTTATACTGCTGTAGTTCAGTTTTGCTTTGTTCAGATTGTGACTGTGCCCTGGTTCTTTCCTCTTCAAAAAAATAAAAGTATTTAACTTAATTTTGATTTTTGCAGTAGCCCACAATTGAGACTTTGAACTTTTAAAAGAGATTTTAGATTTTTAAAGAGAATGGGTATTTTTTTAAAAGACTGTGGGACTTGATGTTTTATATTGTGATAATATTAACATGTGACCTTGGGGGTGAATAAGAAAAAAGATTGTGGTTTAACAGTGATATGCTTGTGTGTCAAGTTGACATGGGATCAATTGTGCTGGCTAGTTTTATGTCAAGTTGACATAAGCTATGTACATTCATCTGAGAGGAAGAAGCCTCAATTGAGAAAATGCCAACCTAAGAATGGGCTGCAGGCAAGCCTGCAGGATATTTAATTAGTGACTGATGTGGGGTCACAGTCCATTGTGAGTTTGGCCACCGTCAGGCTAGTGGTCCTTGATTTTATAAACAGCAGGCTGAGCAAACCACCACAAGGAACAAGCCACTCAAGTAAGCAGCTCTCTTAAATGGTCTCTGCATCAGCTGCTGCCTCTTCCAGGTTCCTGCCCTGAGTTCCTGCCTGGACATCCTTCAAGGATAAACAGTGATGTCAAAGTCTAAGCCAAATAAACGCTTTTCTACCCAACTTACTTTTGGTCATAGTATTTCATCGCAGTGATAGAAACCCTAACTAGAACAAAATGTTAGGTTACTTTTTTTTTTTAAATAAAAGACTTAATCCAAGAATATTAAGTTCCACAAATGAGTTCATTGTATACTTTCAGTGAATCACTGTTTCTATTTCTAGTGTAACAGAACATTCATTTACTAAAAAGAAAACTGTAAGATGACACAGGATTTCATGAAGAGACATTACTCACATCATACAAGTAATACCAGTATCGACTGATGGCATGTAAAACTCTTAAAAGGAGGATCACATCTAAGGATGGGTCTTCAAAGGTGATATTCTCAGGTGGTGTGGGAATGAGGTAAACTTCTAAAGGATTTGCTACTGATGGGCACACTCCATCTAAAGGATAAAGAAAGTTTCAGTTTTGATCAAAGTAACAATAGCTAAACCTTCAGACCCAGAGTCATCTTTACCATCTGAAGCTGTGTCATGTTTAACTTCTTGGTATCTCAATGATATGAGGCACTTCTTCCCTTTTAACCTTGTGCACAGTAACACACAGGCATATAAATTGTTCAAGAGCCCCAGAACACACATACCCAAACAACAGTAGAAAAATAACTCCTTTGTATTCCCTTCTTATGTAAAGATACACTGTAGCTGCCCTATGAGGCTAAAAGCCAATCTCTTTATTGGTGACCAGATAAAGTCTTCAGCATTCTCTTCTTTAGTGAATGAATGCATTTAACCCTTCATGAAGCCATGAATTCTTAAAATATTTTTAAGAATGTCCTAATTTATTTTACAGTTTTAATTTTATAGATACTTAATTCTTGTTTACTAGACATTAAAGTCAAAGATTTAACTAAAAGTAATCACATCATAGTAATTCATTTCTTAATTATACCCAAAGCTTTCTGAAGCTCTAAACCAGTTTTAAAAAGCAGAAATGCAGAGAAGCCAGGGCCTGATGACAGTCTGCTTCCCTCAGTATGTCACCTTACCATGCCATAACTCATCATGCTTCTTTGCATTTCTGGGGGAAGTTTTTGTTGGAGCTGTTTGGGCTCTCCCCCTTTTGCCTCCGACACAATCTTTACTACTTTCTTCATCCTCTCTCACAGGTTTGTACCTAAGGGGATAAGATAGCATGAAAATCAAATATAGATTTTAAGTGTGTAAATTATTCAACAAAGCTAATGTCTAAGTCACAGAATTCCTAAGAGTTCTCTGTAATCCATCCTCTATTTGTATTCAGAGAGTTACCAAGCATTTGTCACCTTAAAAGAACAGTAAGTAAGCAAGTAAGTCTTCCCAGGAAGACTTTACTTTGAGAAATGGTTCTCTTCTATAAGTGGCAGACACTTAAAGGCAGCATAGGAAGCTGCATTCAAATGCCACAGGACTCAGAGCTATCAAACTTATAATCTAATACCACACCATTTTGNTTCCATTAAAAGACCCAAAATGAATTAAAAACCAGATAAAGCCTATAAACATGCTTTCTAGTAGATAGAATGAGGAAGTAATNTTCATATACATATAAGCAAATTCAATATTTGAAAGGCTTTTCATAGTCAAAATGTAGGATTTAGGTTCTCCCTCTCCTCACAGAATTGGGCCATGAATTTAATATGAATTCCAAAACAAAATCACATACTACCAAGAGAAACCAGTTCAGACTTGCCATATTGTATGAGTCTTTGTCCAAATACCAGCTCTTCCCAGAGGATTGCTCTCATCATCAGTAGATTCCCTTTCATCTTCAGCCTGTACACTGAACTGCCGCACTGCCTGATACACCGTCATGTTATATGGTAGTAAATGTTCTCCAATATAAAACTGTAGCCTATGCCGTACATTTCCTGAATTTAAAAACTGAGCAGCCTGAATAAAAGCAAAGAAAGGTCCATATAAGTCCAAGTACTGACAATCATAATTAGCCAAGACATATATATCTGTTGGGGAAACAAGTCAAGACCTATGGTGGATGTCTGAAACTACAGATCTTCCTGAATCACATATATTCTGATTATCACTTACCTGAAATGCTTTAAGACAGAAGTGCTCAGAGATTGAACTTTTTGTTTCAAGTATAAGGATATTTGCATATACACAGGAAGGGGACCCAAGTCTAGACAATTCATATTTTGCATACACAGCTTTGAAGACAACTGAATATTGATATGGTTAGTGTAACTCCCATTTTTTCTACAACCTACCACTTATAGGCAAATGTGGATTTTGCACATGTAACATCCAGCTGACTTCAGATTTTGAATTCACTGTAGGATACTCAATCTATATTATTCTTTTTTTCCTCTATATATACAATTACAAAACATTTTGATCTATAAGCATGCAATAAGAAATTAATGACTAACAAATTACATAAATACATTAAAATAAGTTATTACTAAAACAATTATTCATTTCTGTGATTTTTTTCCAACAACAGTCGAGGAGGGGCCATTTGAATCTGGGAAAGCTAAATCACAGATACAGCATGATGAGTATACNCTACAACATGGTGTGAAAAGTACCTTACCAGAGATTCATCTATTTCCTCATCTGATCCATCATCATCACTGTCTTCATCATCTTCTCTTACTCTTCCATACCCTAAATACCAAAAAGAAAGCCAAAAAGATAGTTATCTAGGAATTTTAGGTGTCAGATGAAAGAGTATATACATTAGTTAAACTGGTGTTCTCTTTAAAAATAAGTAGATATTACATTCTGATCTATGAAGAAGAAAGCTAAAAAATTCTGAAGCACAAAACGCTCTGCCTATTAAGCAAGTTCAACATAAGCCTACTTATTTCTGGTAGGAGCAGAGATTCCTACTACCTAAGGTTTATCAGGACCAGCAATCTACCCTTTAATGTTAATTTCATAACCATGCAAGTAAAGTACAAAGATGGAAAATACCTCTAACCACAAGGTATCTTTCAATAGCTTGCACCAGAGCCAAGGGATCAATCTTGACAGGCCCGCCTTTCCACTGCTTCACATTTGCACAGTCTGGGTGTCTTTGTAACTGACATTTTAACTGATGTGTGTTGAAAAATTTTAAAGCTTGTGATCCTCTGTTGAGAGAAAAGCTCAAGATAATTTGAGAAAAAAGGTTATTCTATTATTTTCAGTCAACATTTATTAGTTTAACTAAAAAGATAACAAGAACTTCATTTCTTATGGCACAAAGCACTTAAAGATTTAACAACAAATCAAACTATTCAATACAAGTTATTATAAATGAACAACTAAATGAGTGTGTTTTCATGCATATGAAAGTAGGAAATGAACATGATCCCTGGCCACTGTGAATTTATGTGATCAATGGTTCAACGAAATGCCATGCCTACCGGATTATTCCTCTGGAATAAAAACTCTTCAACTATCTGAGCACACTCACTTCTGCAGTATTTTGTCCTTCCCTACTAAATTCTATTTGAAAAGCAAGGGGGAAAGAATTCTCATTTTTTTGCTTGTACTTTAGATTTCACTTATAAAAATAAAAACATGAAATAATAATATAAAAAATAGAAACTAACTTTCAAATTTACTTTGCTACACACTTTTAAATGAATGGCTACATCAGTTGATAACTTTGTTTCTTCCTGTTAAAAGTTCTGACAAGAGTCAAATATAGTCAAACTTAAAATGTGGCTAATTACGCAACTCTACGAAGCATGCAAATATTAAGCAACCATAGTTCATATAAACTTGGACAAAAGTGGAAAGCTTCATGGTTTTTTGTTCTGGTTTATGTTTTTGAAGACTCAAACAGGCCAGGCTAGCTCTAAATTCCNAGATCCTGTTCTGCCTACTTATTGTAGCTACTCATTTAAAATAACNTAGGCAAAGTAAACTGAGGGTTAGTTTTTATTTTTATATTATTTTGCTTTTATTTATAAGTGAAATCTAAAATAAAAACAAAAAAAAATTGGATTCCACCTTCTGTGGTTTTTGAATGGGATTACAGCATGCCACCATGTTTGGTGGTATCCCTTTGTTTCATTACCATTCCAGGATAGTATAATGCTACAGCACATTATGCAGAAAACACCTTCAGCCACACTGTGGACAGCATTATCTACATGACTAGATACTGCTTTGATTCAAATTTTTAAAAATGTTTTTAAAACATAAAAATAGATTTTAAAATAAAAGCTTCAATGAAGCTTATAGAATTTCCTAACATATTTTCTTAGCTTTCTATGACAATAAGTCCTTTAAACCAGTAAGAACACCACAAATTTTTTACTGAAAGTCAAACTTCAATATGACCACTTACATGCTAAAACCCATTAAAATATAGTTACAACCACTTATCACATAAAGTCACAGAATAACTGTTTTATTGCCCATATACAAAAAAAAATTACTGGGCTGGGCAGTGGTGGCGCTCGCCTTTAATCCCAACACTAGGGAGACAGGTAGGCAGACCTCTGTGAGTTCGAGGCCAGCCTGTTCTACAAAGTGATTTCCAAGAGAGCCAGAGCTGTTACAAAAAAAGTAAATAAAAATAAAATAAAAAAGTTGGAGAAGCATTACATATTAAAACTTATCAATATAGAAAAACTAAAAATGTGTTTCAAATATTGTCAACCCAGTCACTAATTTGCCTACTTTAAAAATGTTAGTTATTAAAATACAAAAGAAGTGTTAAAATACAAGAGAAGTTCAAATAAGAGAAGTGTCACATGCCTAATCCCAGAACTAGGGAGGCAGAGGCAGGCAGATCTCTGAGTTTAAGTCCAGCCTGGTCTACGGAGTTGTAGGGACAGCCAAGACAACACAGAGAAATCCTGTCTCAAAAAAATAATAAATAAATAAACAAAAAATAAATACATGGCATGATCTTACCAGACCTTACCAGACCTCTCACCATGCTTTCCTTCAACAATTCTGGTGGCAAGTGGATATAACCAGGCAATGATCCTTACCTGCCTCCAGCCCCATTTCCACTAGGGAAATCGTGCACTTTGACTGGAAATTGTTCCATTTGGCTGAGGCAGTTGTTCATCTTGTGAACTAGTGCCAATAAAGGCGCATGGCCCACTGGTTCTACTCTTCCAATGGGCTCTTCTCCAGGAAGCTAGAGTTATAAATAAAATCATTAAACATGGCCTTCTGAAAAGTCAACACTCCACAGCAAAAACATTTTAATAAGTTTCACAAAAGGAAATTTATCTATTATTTTTGTTATCTTTTATAATAGACTTCATTAGGACAATGTTTCCAAGTGAGTTATTTTTTTATTTTATTTTATGTGCACTGATTAGTGTTTTGTCTACATGTATGTCTGTGTAAGGGCATTGGATCCCTGGAACTGGAATTACATACAGTTCTAAGCTGCCATGTGGGTGCTGGGAATTGAACCTGGTTTACTCTGGAAGAGCAGTCAGTGCTCTTAACTGCTAAGCGACATCTCCAGCCCCATATTATACACATAATCTTATGCAAGGTATAAAACATTTGGTATATCCCACACTTGCACCAGCATGCACATGAAAATAAGATTTTAAAACAAAACACAACAAAATATATATCTAACAATACCATTTCTGCCTTTATGCAGTGTTCAAAAATTCCTATGAATACTTTAAAGAGGCATGGTTAAGTAGTTTTGCTAATAAGCAGTAATCATTAAGCTCATTACACACAAATATGCAGAAAACAACTTCCTGAGTTATGACTTCTTTAAAGAAGTTGTAACAGGAGGTCTAATCAACAGTACTTGAGAGTAGTTAGCTCTATTCTCCCCTCCTAGAGGCAAAAGGAAAAAGGAGGAACAAGCCTACAGACACTGCCCTTGTAATCTATATTATAGATTGGTTGTTAAGCATCTTTTATGGACAAAATGGAAACGCTGTATCTTCCTATCATAACCTCAGCAAATATTAATAAATATTAATAATTGAGGCTACTATTAATGGCTTATCTTGTGTGGGGGGGGGAGAAATACCTGATAAAGCTGATGTGGGCTTCAGGTCACTAGTGGTTGAGAGAAGGGTTTTTGTTTTTGTTTTTATGCTATCCAGGCTGGTCTAGAACTTACAACATACCTGAGGATTATCATCCTGCCTTGCCCTCCAAGTGTTGGGATCTCAATTATGGGCTTCATGTCTGGTTTCATTTTACTATNTATTTTATGACACATAAAAATTTAAAGAATCCAGGCATGGTAACTCATACCTTTAAGCCCAGCATCTGAGAGGCAGAGGCAAGCAGATCGCTGAATTCCAGGCTAGGTTCATCTACATAGTAAAACTTTGTCAATAAATAAACGTNAAAGGAATCTAACTGAATAGGCAACACACAGGACACAAATATATGCACTTGCTAGCATCAACTCTATTAAGACGTGACCATTATTAACTTACTGGAGAAGAAAAAAAGACATGTAGGAATCGCTTTAATCGGATTTCTCTGCTGACAGCATCCTTTTCACTTTTAGATGTCAAGTACAGCAACAGCTGTTTCACAAACCCACTATGTTGGATTTCAAATGATGAAACATCTGACTCAGAGACTATGCTACGGATTTCTACAAGGCACTCAGCTCCACCGTCCACCTGAAAGAGTGGAGAATTCCCCAAAAAGAATCAAAATATATTCTCAACAGCTTTTAAAAACAAAGAAAGAAACACTGGCCAGCCATGTACCCTATGAGCTACAATACAACCTGGCAGGCAAGATGTGCCCACTGGTACAACAGTGACTCAACCATTACCGGGCTAATTCTCTGCTTATATCTGAAGCCCACTGCATAAGAGGGAATTCATTCCTAGTACTATAAAGTTGGTTAAAATCCAATGGAGGTCAAAAGCCCTACTACTGCTGTTTTGCTAAATGGCCAGTGTCAAAATATCACATAAATAACCAGATTAGTGTTGATCCTAGTCTTAGTCAGAAAAGGTTGTTTGCAATAGGCAATGATATGCAGTCATAACTGGTAAAAGTGCTGAGAAAAATTTCTTTTAACCATTCAGCAGAACAACTATTATCACTCCTTACAAGGCTCAGAGAGCATCACAGAAAAAGTATTTCATGATGAAATACAGGTGTTCATGACACAAAAAGTTTTCCATTTAACCAATGTGGTTTCCTATATAGGAATTAAAAAAAAAACAAAAACGTAACAATACAAACTCAAAACAAAGGGGCTAACAAAGAAAAAATTGTGTCATTAAATGGATAGATCATTACGTTCAGCAAAATATGACATGCTATCTCTACTATGCAGAATATATTTAAAAACAAAACTAAACACAGACGTAGAACAATGGCTACTTGAGAATCAGAAGAGACGGGGAATAGGAGAGGGTATTGGGAGGGGAATCTGAATACAACCAAAGTACATAATAAACATATATGAACATGCCATGATGAAGGCCATGACTTTTTATAACTAGTATTTTAATAACTTTNTCAAATTGGAATAAGGTTCTTCTAGAAAGCCAGCTTAAAATGATAAAACATGATGTGGCTTTAAGTTAATAAACTTAAAATATTTATGAAATAACTTTAGNAAACAAGAACAGAAATTACAAAAAGTACATTTAAAAACAAAAAAATCAGATGAAATGGTCACATTAAGTCTCAAGCCTTTCCAAGTAATTGCTATGAGTCTGCAGGTGGAGACGGTTGTATTTAGAAAAAACATTCTTGAGAAGTATTCTGAAATTTTGTCATTTGTCAAGTCAAGAAATAGGAAACACCAAGAACAGAAAACAATGGCTAGTAAGGGACAAGGAGCAAAAGAAATTAGTTGTAGAAACTAATGTTTCTAAACAAGATGCATACTGCACAGTACCTGGAGGTTGAGTTGTTCAGTTGCAGCACAAAGTCTCTGAAGTACATTCAAGGCAGGGTTGCTTCCATCCATATTCTCAGAACTAAAATAACGCTCAACAAATTTATGTGCCTGCTCTTTAATCCAACCTTTAATTTTTTCTCTACAAGAAGGAAAAAGGAAATACTAACGTCTCTGTGTCAGTTAAAAAAAAAAATCTACATTGAAAGTCAAATTAGGGACCTCTAATATGGTTCAGCAGGTTAAGGTGCTTGCCACAATGACCTGAGTTCAATCCCCAGGATCTATCCACATGATGGAGAGAAACAACTTCTACAAGTTGTTTTCTGACTTCAAGTACTTAGATACACATACATACAGATATAAAGGAAATAGAATTATAGCTTTTATTAAAAACAACAGCTCACTTAAAACACTTACTGGTCTATGATTGTTACTATAATTCAGAGTAAGAAAATTTAGCTTCATTCTGAAAATAAGCTAAGATGTATCTGTAGAATTGCTTAGGTATATATAATATACTTCAGGTCACCACATGAACAGTAACAAGATGTTCTAATATATTAAGTGTTTATACCCAAATACAAATTTACAAAATAATTGAAAAAGGACAAATATATCTACACTGTCCATCACTGTTCCCTATAGAGATGAGGTGAAGATAAGGTATACTAAGCATGTAACCAGGCTGTTTAAATTATAAACTTTAAAAATAATTTGCTTATTCTTCATAACTAATTCAGAAAATCAGCAGCCAACTCAAACAATCAAATTAAAAGTTATCAATAAAATAAAATAAAATTTATGTATAAAATATCACTGGGAAAATGTCTTATTTATAGAGGAAGTAGTCTGCACAGGTACTCTACATCAAGTGCCTCCCNAAAAAAGGCATTGCCATATGACCCATACACTGATAAAAAATTAGTATCTGACATAGATCTAAGTACTTTTTAAAAAAAGAGCTGCTCTCAGCTACCAATCTTCAAATTCCATTAAGTGGAATTTCACTAAAATGTATAAACATGAAATGCAAGCATAATTCAGTAAAAGGTTCCACAGAGAACAAAACTAAGCAGAGCTGTCAAATGGTTATATTATTGCTGTGGTTTCTATATGCAAGGGATAGGGCTGGAACCATAGACAAGTCTTGAGTTCCATCCATCCACCTTAACAATCTACCTTATCTGTGAGTTGAGAACAAACTGAACCAAGCCCACATATCACCTCCATATGATGAATGTGCTCAATACAACCATATTGAGACCTTCAGATGAAGGGCTCCCACCCCCAATCCCAGCACAAACGTCACCTATTATTGGATATGGTGTCTTTTGAGGCTGCCCTGGCAAGACCACTAACTCCCGCAGTTCGTGCTGGCTCGATGTTGTTGCTGTTGGACTGTGCACTTAACCTTCCCCATGTTTTTGGATTCAAGCTTGCCAGGAAGGAAGATTTAGGTGACTGAGTAGTGGTGGGGCTTTTAGCTATAAAAGAGAAAGAATTACATTCAAATCATTTCAACAAAACTGAAGAAAAATCAACAAAAAATTCACAGTCTTAATACAGGAAATAAGAGCACCAAATCACAATGAGGAAACTTATTTTATCACCTTCTCCATTTCCCCATCAATTCATCAAAGGACTCACCTTGATTGTCTACTTTGTCGTCATCTCTTGGAGGTGAATACTTGGGCCTCCTTGGCCCTCGTTTTGGCAGTCGTTTTCTCTTGAGAACATCACTTAATCGACTGTTGCATGGAAAACAATGGATGAGGTTAGCAATTACCACAGAAGAACCCAGCTAAGATAGGAGATAGTACCATGAATAAAAATGTCACAACAATTTTCACTGAGTGATTTAACATGGAGTCTGTAACAGCCATTTTCGATAGGGAGTATGGAGACAAAAAATGAATTACTAACTTCTAGAAATAAAAACTAAAGGCTTAATTTT
>LZPO01098466.1:8685-20984 GCA_001675575.1 Neotoma lepida | reverse complement strand
TCTCTCTGTGTGTGTGTGTGTGTGTATGTATGTATATATAATATATTAAAGACAGGGTCCCACATATCCAAGGCCGGCCTCAAATCTGCTATGCAGTTGAGGTTGGCTGTGAATTTGGTTCTCTTGCCTCCACCTCCTGAGTGCCAGGATTGCAGTTGTAAGTTTCCAAACCCAGTTTTTATGGTATATTAGAGATCAAACCTATGGCTTCAAGTACTAAAACCAACTGAGCCACACTTTCATCTCTTCAATGGTTTATGTCACATGTAATGTTTAACAGGATTTCCTAAAATACTATAATTGCCTCAGTATAACAGAAGCATACTTTGGAAATATTTATTCTTTATATAGGTTGATTCTTGACTCTGTTGTTTCTTTCTTGTGTACAAAGTCATTACTTGCTTGGGATCCCAAATATTTTATTGCTGCTGATGTCATTGTCGTCTGTTCTTTCAACTTCTGGTTCCTAGGATCCTTCCCAGTTCCATTATCCTGATTAATTTATCCCATCTTTTCAAGTCATCTTTTAGGAGTTTTGTGTTTGAAGTTTTATATTCAACTTTAATTCCAAACTCTGATTTTTGTGTTTGCTGAAAATTAGGACTCTAGCTTTATTCTTCTGCATCTAAAACTCAATTTCCCAGCATGATTTAAGGAAGAAGATATCTTTTTGTTCAAATAAAAACATAATTTTATATGAAAAATTCCTTAAATATTAATATAAAATATTAAATACAATAAATGAATTTAACACAGATGTTGAAAATAGTAGTAGTATTTTATTTAAATAACAGTTGCATGCTATAAACTTAAGAAAGCAATTACAATTGAAATACTTAAAAATAAAATAGCAATAAATGTAAATAGATATGACATATCTGTGTGATAAACATCTTAAAATATTATATTAATATAAGGTGGACACAACATTTCNGAAGAAATTTTTTATTCATGGATTTAAGATTAAATAATGTTAAATGGTTATATAGAATACATAAAATTCTTATGAATAACATCAATAATTTTCTTCATCTAACTAGAGAAAAATCTGAAAATATATGTGCAATCACACACAAACAATATATATAACTCAGGTTACACAAAACCATATTTAAAGATTTACCAATCACTATTCCTCCATCTCACTGTTTCCAACACCTCCTCAAGGTGCCATGCTTCTACATCTGGGACCTTGAAGAGAATGTCAAGACTGAACTATATCAACTTGCCTCCAGGTAATGCATCACCAAACTTGATAAAATGGGCTTCCATAGAAAGTTTTTTCCGATTTTTACTGGATTTCATTGACTCACAGGACTCTCAGGTGAGCTCCTCCTATCCTGTGCTGTGTTTCTCACATTTCAGCCTCTTTGACCTGCCTGAGCAGAGAGAGACAGCCCTGTTCCGTTATTGTTTTTCTTTCCTGATCAAAATTCCTAATATGCCTCCAGCAGGATAGCAGGGTTCGCTGTAGTATTTGGGCTTTTTTTATCCTCATAGGAAACTATTTTTTACTACCTACTTTCCAAGGTCTGAAAACAACTGTTTTCTATCTCATCTTCTTTTACTTTTTCTTTATTTTAATAAATGAGTTCATTGCTAGTTATTCTATCATATTTTTGGTGGTGGTTTTAAGTTTATTAATCATTAAATCATGTCAATACAATTCTATTTATTGTTGTTTGGTCCCATGGCTCATCCATCTTTACTTCTGTAACTCTTATCTGGTCTTGCGCCTACTCAGTCTAGGGTCATCATTAGAGACACGATTTCTATAGTATACTATTGAGTTTGTTCTTAGCACTCTCCTTACTTACAAAGTTCCTTTTTGATGACTCTTTTTGAAATCCATGACTCCTTTGGGTTTGTATACTAATTCTTTCCTTGAGTATCTCTCTCTTTTACATAATGCTTAAATTCANTAAAAACGTTGCATAAGAAAGAAAATTTTTGATTAGTTAACAATTATATTATAGATTCCATATCAATTTTATACTTTATATATTTTACATAAGATGACCATTTTTGCAGTTACCTTTTTTAGTTTTTTCTGTGCCTTATTGGTGGATTACCACATACGATTTTGATTTTTTTCCTTGTGTTTGAGTGTCAAATCATTTGATGTTTTCATTGATGGAAATGTGAATATATAAAGTAGATTATACAAATATCCTTAAAGAATGTATTTTTATCATCCAAGAAAATGTTGAATTATTTTAGTTCATGCTAAATTTTCTATATATTTTTCCTCTTGTGGCCATATCATCTACAGTCAAACTTCTGACCCAGTTANTTGCAGTCATGACTTGAGAAAACATTTTTTTTAAACTCTTCCAGTTCTGTGACTGTATCTATGGATAGGGCAAATCTTTTCCATATTTTATGTGGTAGCTTTTGTCAAGTACTCATATTTTTCTAGATTTCTTGAATTCTAAGTTTTTGATAGATACAAAACAACATAAACTATATTGCTTTAAAAAGGACAACCAGACTATCTCACTTTCATTCTTATTATATATATTCATGTCTGATATATTTTTAAAGGTTTATTTAAAGTGTGTGTGTGTGTGTGTGTGTGTGTGTGTGTATGCATGTGTTTGTGGAAGCCAGATATGGGCATCAGATGTACCAAAGCTAAAACCATAGGTAGCTGTGGTGCTTTCCACATGTGTGCTAGGAACTGAACTTGGGTATTCTGTAAGAGCAGTGCAATCTGTTAGTCACTGATCTTAACAGGTCCTTCTGTTTGACGTATTTTGTCTATTATTTATGTGTATGAAACAAAGAAGGAAACATGTCATGAAGATTTACTCTGATACCTAGAACAGAAATGCTATATGAATTTATTTTTTTTCTTTTCTCTGCATTCAACTTATGCTTGTAGATTCTGTTGAAAGAATACAATTTGAAATTTAGTAATATTATTTAAAGTCATTAATATTTCAAAAGATGTTCTCATCTGTGACATTTTTAACTTCAAATATTTTAATTGTTTATTCCATGCTACAAATTATGTTAGCTATTTATATTTGCTAAATTTCTAGAAATTTATATGAATTTCTGTTATGATTCTTAATATCCATGATGGAGATATTTAAAAACTATAAGAGGATTAAAACGTTTATGAATAATGAAGATATGAGATTTGTTTACAAGCAGAGAAATAATAGAAGTTGGTGAAGAATTTATTTTAATGGACCTGGAATTGTTCAGTTTGGAGGCTACTTAGTGGCTACATAAGTTTGTATTATGTAGTTATTATTACTTTATGAAGTATTAAATTTTCTATCAACAGATTTAAAACATGCGTATATGTTTATAAAATGTTTCAAGTATCATATGCTGTCNTAAATATGTGGGTTTCCTTAACTTTATTATGACAGGTGATAAATAATTTACATGTAAATTTTTCCTCACCACCTATTGCTACAGACTTACAGCATTTCTGTGAAATTTAAAACAGTAAATTTTAAAGTTGCTTCTAAACAGATGCATATCTGATACAAAGCTAATAACCCATTACAGAGCAAAACCTCACTTTTTATTATACTCATTGTTAACAGCATATTCACAAATGGAGCAATGTTTCTATATGAAGCATAATTTGAAGACAACATAGTAATTTCTGGGAATTTTCTTTTTTATTGTGTCTTTTAATGTGAAAGCTAAAAAGCAAGATGTAAACACATTTTATTGCTGGAAACTAATTTTTATTAGGAACATGTATCTGCTGCAGTCTCAAAAGCTAATTAAGAACAAACTTAAGGTACAGAAAGATACATGCAGATGGCCTCTCAAATGATGCAGCTAGGACTTCATCCGGATT
This sequence comes from Neotoma lepida, assembly GCA_001675575.1. Lineage (NCBI taxonomy): Eukaryota > Metazoa > Chordata > Mammalia > Rodentia > Cricetidae > Neotoma > Neotoma lepida. The sequence goes on along the minus strand of LZPO01098466.1, from coordinate 17,158 downwards.
TTACTAAGACTGAAAACATAAAGCCATTTGATACTTTTGAGTGCCTTTGGGCAGGCAGTGCCAGGACCACAGCTGTGGCTTTTAGCTTGTTGATTGATAGATTTAATAAAGCCATTCTGGTGTATTGTTATCTGTCCTTTAAAAACAAAAGGTTTTTTTTTTTCTAAATACTTTGAATGACTTTTTGATAATTTTTTTCTTCAAGCAATTATTTTCCAGGGAATATCAACCAAGAGAAAACAGAAGATTTCTTGAAGTGTTGCATACTATTATTTTTTATATTCCTAGTTTCAAAAAGAGGAAAACAGGATAATTTTATATTCATTTTCTCAGGATTTGCTACTTTAAATTGAGGATAAACAAAACCACAATTAAATGCACCCATCTTTTTCAAGTAAGATGTCATACCCCAAGACTTTTCTATTTGCCTGTGGTTGAAGGAGCTTTAGTGCATAATAGAACAGCCTTAGTGGTTGAAGAGGGCAGTGCACTTTAAGTATAGTCAAATCTTTCCCTCAAAAATATTCTGTGCATTCTGAAAAACATAGCACCTAGCTTTTTCTCTTAATGGGATAGATATCTACACTGTAACATTAACCGGTTTGTATTGGAAGAATGTTAATCTGGGTTACTGCTCTCCACCATGTCATCCTCCTTAAAAGAGTAGAAACCAGTCTATACTGGGCACTGGACTCTCATGAGAAAGACTAAGGGGCAGGAGAGATAGCTCAGTGGGTAAGAGTGCTTGCCCTTATTCCAGAACACCTAGTACTGCTTCCAGTGCCCACTTTAGAGAACTCAAAACAGCCTGTTATTCCAGCTCCAGAGGAACTGACACCCTGTTCTCGCTTCTTCACATACTTACATACATGTTTAATATAGAAACAAAATATGTACACATACAATAATAAAATAGAAAAACAATCTTTCAGAAAAAGAGAAAATTTGTAGAAAATATTCTTTCTAGTTTCTTCAATATATTGAAAACTGTGTATTTTGAATAATTTTAAAATAAGGATTTTTTTAGCTTCTGTCCAGTAATCTTTAAAATTATGTCATATGGATCTCCAAATTCTGCACAAGTTCTATATATTAGCTGATAATATATACCATCACATATTACATAATCTGTAATTAAAATTGGGGATATCGAATAAATAAAGGTTGAAGTGTTACTAAACATCTTACAAATAAAGAAGACACTCTATTAACAAAAGTTATGTGCATAGAATGTAAGCCTTGCTATATATGTAATTAATACTCACACTTATCACAACCCTGCATGTCATGTACCTGAGTAAGATTCCTATAATGCAGAAACCACTTTATATTTCTAAGACATAGTTATTAGCAGAAGTTGACAATGGGCCTTTGTATTAAATGATGAACACAGGATATTTTGGATATCTAAAACATATTTTATATTAAATGCTATTTTAAGACTTAAAAAGGGTAGGAATCAATCAATTCTTTCTTTAATTAACAATAGCCTCTTTTGATTTCAGGTTTTAAAAAATAATAAAACATAAACCTTTGAATANTATCCTATCTTTTGTTTATCCACACACTTATGACCTATTATATTTCTGGAGTTCAAGAAATCATTTGCCTGAAGGAAAAACGATTTTCCCATTTCTTTCTAGTAAGGAATTGTCTGTGCTCTTTGACTTAAAGATTGCATAAGAGAAGTAATAAAGATCATGATTATTTTTAGTTTAAAATCATTAGCATATTGAATAATAGACTTTTAAAAGGCAGAAAAACTATGTATCTTTTAAACTTAGCAATGTCAGACAATTTGTTTTTCCAATATGTTTTTATTACATGGTTCATAGTATTTAGTTACGTTTAATAAATTAATTAATTAAAGCCCCCTCACCCAGCCTGGGATTCACTATGTCCCAGTATGGCTTTGGACTCATTATAGGTTTGAACCACCATGCCTACTCCATGACTTTTTTTTTCCAGGAACATTTGTGTGTGTGTGTGTGTGTGTGTGTGTGTGTGTGTGTGTGTGTGTGTGTGTGTGTGTGTGTGTGTGTGTTTATTCTTTTTTTCTTTTTCTTTATTCTCAAATGAAATACATCCTGAGTACCGTCTCCCCTCCCTCTCTTCCTCCCAGCCATTTGCCTACCTCCCCTAACCCCCAGATCCACTGCTCTTTTGTTTCCTTTCATAAAAGAGCAGGATTCCCAGGGATATCACAGAATTTGGCATTACAAGATGNATTGAGACTAGTCATAACCCCTCCTCTGAAAGTGCGCCAAGGGAACCCAGTAGGAAGAAAAGGTTCACAAGAGCAAGCAAAAGAGTCTAGGACATCCCCACTCCTACTGTTAGGAGTCCAACAAAACTCCACGCTAAAGAAACATAGAACGAATAGGGCCTACCACAGACCCATGCTGGCTCCTTGCTTGCCATTTCAGACTCTGTGAGCCTTATGAGCTCTGCTTAGTTGATTTGTTGGCAGTGTTCTCCTGGTGTCCTTGATCCCTCCAGTGGACTTTTGTTTTTAAATAAGCTACAAAATTATATGATAAGGAAGCTTTCATTTTTGCTTGGTGTTTTTATTTATAAATTCAATGACCATTTAGTCCTCTTTGCACTTGCCGCATTCGGATCCTACTACCTGGAAAATTTGGGGAGATGATCTTTGGCTTTAGTNCGGTTTTGATACACCCATACTTTCTCTTGTTTGGACCTTGTTGCTATTGTTATTTTACTCCTTTCTCTTTTGGGGGGCCCACCACCCAGGCCCCAAATAAATCATGCACCGGTGTGAGAGGGAATCTTAAATGGTCTTATTAATTGACACCAGGCCAGGTATTGGGGTGAATTCTGAAAGGTCAGAGAAACAGAACAAGCCACAGCCAACCTCACCTTGCCAACTCCTCAGCCAACCGTTTCCTCAGACTGTAGGCTTCTGAGTCCACATCCAAATGAATCTCAGTTTCACTGCTGCTCAAAATTCTCAAAGCTTAAAAACCTCTAGTTTCTGGTTCTCACGCCTTATATACCTTTCTGCTTCCTGCCATTACTTCCTGCCATTACAATCTTTCCCAAGCAAGACATAGATCTCAAGTCCTAGGATTAAAGGTGTGTACCACCATGCCTGGCTCTGTTTCCAGTGTGTCCTTGAACTCACAGAGATCTGAATGNATCTCTGTCTCCAGAATGCTAGGATTAAAGACGTGTGTGCCACCATTTTCTGGCCTCTATGTCTACGTAGTGTCTGTTCTGTTCTCTGACCCCAGATAAGTTTTATTAGGGTAAACAATATTTTGGGGGACATAATATAATCACCACATTTCCCCTTTTTTGTCTAAACTAATAAAAGGTTATAACTAATACAAGAAAAACTATATCCAACAAATATATACAATATATACAGTCAAGAATTACATTAACAATGTCTAGTCCATTAACATTTGACAGATTCAGACAAAAAACTCTATTATATTAATTAACAATGTCCAGTCCATTAACATTTGACAAATTCAGACAAAAAATTTCACTATTTATCCTATTTTGGTGAGTCCAAAATTTGTATACAATATACAAAAATCTAATCAATATAAAATATTTAAAACTAGTAGTTGTTTTTTAAAAGTAGATTTAATAATATTTTTTATCTTATCATATCTATATCTCTTTTTTTAGAATAGATTCAATGATCTACCCTTTTCTATATACTTTTTTTTTTTTTTTTTAAACAAGAACCCTAAATTTAATCTCCTTTGTTTAGCCTTTTTTTTTTTCTGACCATTAACAATTAACAACTTGTAACCAACCATTGTAAACAATGACAATATCCATAACTCATTAAGTGACCAAAAACCTCCCACCCCACCTCTTGGGAACTTGAGCGTTATGTTTTTAAAATTACTTTTTGTCATCTGGGGGTGAAAGCATCTTTAGGGAATCTTGAAAAGAAAATTTTTGGGTTAATTGTCAATTCCTGAGAGAGTTAGCAGTATCATTTGTCCAGTATCTGCATAATGGGAAAGTGCAGAGCTTGTCTCAAGTCCTTGGTTGAGTAGTCTGTGAGGCTGAATCATCTCAGCTAGCCATCTTGAAATTGCCCTGAGCAGTTTGTAGTCCAAAGCCGGGCGGTGTTAATCAGCTTAATGGCTTTATCATAGTCCATGTGGAATCATCGTTGTGGGATGTGGGATCTCATCACATGTTTTTGGATATTTTAAAGTCGCTGTTAGGCATGGTCATGCTTATTCTTAATCATGAATGCCCCACTTTAGCTTGGTTTAGTTTCTAGCCAGCTTTTCTTAACTTGTCTACCTTTTTCCTCTGGACTTTTCCTGTTCTCTTACTTCAGTAAATCTTACTCTTACTCTGTAGCTTGCTGGTTGTATAGCTGGGTGGCTGACCCCTGGAGTCCACCTCCTTCTCTGGCTGCTAGATCTCTCTGGTCAGATTTCTCCCTCTATATATTCTCTCTGCCTGCCAGCTCCGCCTGTCTTTTCTCCTGCCTTTCTATTGCCCAGTTATTTATTAGACCATCAGGTGTTGTACACAGGCACAGTAACACAGCTTCACAGAGTTAAACAAATGCAACATAAACAAAAGTAACACACCTTAAAATAATATTCCACAACAGGGCCTTTTTCCAAGTAACTGCAGTTTGTGGTGTTGAAAAGAACTCTTGCAATTCATAAGTGAGCCAACCTAAACTGTAGAGCTTGAATACTAGTCTGAAGATTAGTATTACCCAATGAGGATGGGAAGTCAGTATACAAAACATTTCTTTGTCCCTGGAGAAGACAGGGATGATGATGTCATAATGTCATCACCACCAAACTTCAGAGTCAATTAATTAACTAATACACTACATTGTGCATCACCACAGCTTCCTTTCCTGTTTCACAGTGTTGTAGTGTCACTGTCACCACATAACATTGTTCCTTGGTATATCTCATTAACATAATCCTTTGTATATGATGTATTTAAATAGGCTTTAATCTGATGTTACAGTACCAAAGATCAAGTCCCAGTTGTGCATTATCAAAGATACTACCTTACAAAGTTGTTTACATCTCTAATATCNCTAATTCTCATTGGTGATACATAGGTTATTGGGTATGCCAGTAACTTTATTACAAAGATTATAACACATAAAATATATAAATTGCTTAAGGTTATTTTTGCCTGCAGAAATTTCTTGTAAATATGTTCTTAAATTTTACCTTATATGTTACCTGGTTTAAAAAATAAGGGTGAGGGATATAGCTCAGTAATGGCCCCCTTGCCTAGTATGTGTAGCACTTTGGTGTGTAGCACCATGCTAGGAACAAAGTTTTCCCTTCGTATTACACATGGATGAGTTTCTTTNCAATGCACTCTTAAGTGCTACTCTGCATGGTCTCATGATCCACTGTCTTTCATAACAGTATTTTTGTTGCAGTTAATTCACATAAATATATACCATCTGCATGAAATATTTTCTTTTCAATAATGTTTCAAAAATAGTAATATAACTTGAAATTAAAACTACTTGCATGAGTTTGATTTTGACACTAAGAAACACAAGTTCAAGGATTAATTCAGACATCTTTAAATTACAGCTTGTCAGAATTCTGTCTGTCTTGGTCTCTCTCCCTCCCTCTTCCCTTCTCTCCCACTGCCATGTTAGTCCAAATAAAAGAGTAGAATGTGTACATGGGTGATACACTTGCTCAGGATCTTGACTACATAAATTATTCTAATTCCACCAAAGAGGCAGAGTATATTTTACCCTTACTCATAGAATTTAGGCTCAGCTCTATTTTACACACACACACACACACACACACACACACACACACACACACACTTACATGTACTTTACCATGGTAAATGATAGTGTGTCATATCCAAGTTAAGACAGAAGTGACCTGAGATTTTATACTCTCTTTGATGGCAGGGCATGAACTATGTCTGCAGTCTACAGTAAAAGGTGTTTACAAGCCATCATCCATGAAGGTCATGAAGGTGCATATCTGTAGTCATAGCATAACAGAGCATGTAGTATGAAAAGCCTATGTTGAATAGATTACAAGTTAAAATACAGCTTGTAGTGAGACCCTTCTTCCAAAGCAGAAAAGAACAATATTGTCTGCACACAGCAGACTACTATCAGCCCTGCATAAGCCCATAAAAAAAGAGACAAAGAGCAAAATGGAATGAAAAAGAAAAGAACAATAGAAAAATAAAAACATGCAGGAGCACAAGTAATGAGGATTTATCAGACACTGATTTGTATGGTTTGTATTTTCATGTTCATTAAAGTGTAATATAAAAAGAATTAAATATATCCATCNGAGCTGTGCAGCTCTATGTAGTCTGAAGAACACACAAGNACATCACCATCAGATGACCACACAGAGTGTTTCTGCCCAGAGTTATTCCTTGTATTNCTTTATAATCATATGCTCCACTGCCATCACTGCTTGTAGAAATCCATCAGATTTCTGTTCCTATAGTTGGCATTTTCCAAAAATAATTGGGTAGTAAGTGGAATCATATAAAGCATGTCACAATGTGTCATTTTTTGTTCCTTTCAGATGTTGTTTTAGAGCTATATCCATGTCACAATCATAGTGGGGAAAACGGTTCATTCACTTTTATGCCAAGCAGTGTTCTAGACTGTGGACATTAAAAATACTAACAATATTTATTTATCCATTATATAAATATNTAAATGTCTAATTAATGGATTTAATTATTGTTCANGCTTTTGAAATTATGAATATAACAATAAAATTGTATAAAGTATTCTGGGAAAGGAGATATCTAAGCTTTGGTTTGTTTACAATATTTTAGTAAATGNTTGATTTTATAAGGGACTATTAGTTTTTATTTTTTATCTTTCAAAAACATTTACTTTTGATTTTAAATTATATACATGTGCATTTAAGTGTATTTGTGTGTGTGTGTGTGTATGTGTGTGTGTGCATGAGAGTGCATGTGTCCATGGAAGCCAGAGAATTTAGACTTTTTTAGTTAATATACAGTGTAGTGGATGTCTTTCTTGCACTCTCTTTTTTTNAAATAGTGAATCTTCCCCATTCCCATTCATACTACTAAGCAATATTTGCTGAAATTCCCTCTTTCTTTCCCTTCCTTTCTCCTGTCCCTACCATCCCCCCNCATCTCTCATTTCTCTATATAGCCTACAGACCTGGAACTCACTTAGATCAAGTTGGCCACACAGAGATTCACCTGCCTCAGACTGACACACCACTGTAACTGGCTGTCAAATTCTATTTTAGGATATATTTTTATTTATTCTTTGAAACTTTCATACCTTGTAATTTGATCATATCCAGNCCCTCCTCTACTCTTTACACTTTAGCTGCCTTCCTCTGGGCTCTCTGCCCACCCCCCTCAGCTTGAACCCATTATTCTCCTTCCCACCTTATGTTGTACATATTCTATTACTCTGCCCCTCTTTCTTCTGAAAATCTTTTGGATTCCTCATGGTCCCTGTTCTGTTTTCACAAACTACTCACTTTCTCTGCAAAGTAAAANCACATATACAAAACTTGAAAGCTAGAATCTGCATATGANAGAAGACAAACTACATTTGTTTTTCTTAGATAAGATTACATCATTTAAATCAGTCACACATCTTCACATCTACTTTGGAGATTTATTACATTTTGAGTCACTCTATAGGCATTTGCATTCTTTTTCTGTGTATTTTTCTTTTTCTTAACCATTTTTATAAGAATATTGTGAAATAGTACTGTGATTTAAATGCATATTTCTCTAATGACTATAGTAAACATTTTTGCAAATGCAATTTTAAATATACCTCTTATAGTAGATTATCATTTCAGGTACTTTTNAAATTTTTATTCTGTTAATCTTAGTGATTATTTTAGTCTTTTTAGAAATATTAGTTTTGAAATAATATTTTGAAAAAACCTAGGAAAGGGTCATCTTATCTCAGGGTATCAACAGAAGTTTATAATTTCAGATTTCCCATTGATACTATTACTTTGCTTGCTCACGAATGCATGATTGTTTCAACAATATACTTTGTTAATGGAATTCACTGCCATTTTGAGAAAAATCTATTTTTTTCATATACCTGCACTATTACTGCTGTGTCCCTAATACCTCACTGTCCTATTGTGGCTAGATAGAAAACCCTGAATCCAGGGATAACTTTTTCATTTTTAAATTGTTCTTGGCAAATTGTGTACCGTTTATATTTTCATAAACAGAATTAAGTAGATCCAAAGATTTCTTCAAAGTGGTTTTGTAGGACTTTTTTAAAATTATGCACAAACTATANATGAATTTGACAATTTATATCTGCAATTTAGATTCTTCAGTGAATATGTGTGACATTCTCTAAAGTTAAGTANATATTAGTCAGTGAATATACTATTTTACAAGATAGTATGATTATGATATAAATCATGCTCTAAAATATGTATTATTTCTTCTGTCAGTAGTATTATAAAAAGTA
>LZPO01098465.1:0-23656 GCA_001675575.1 Neotoma lepida | reverse complement strand
GAGAGAGAGAAAGAAAGAAAGAAAGAAAGAAAGAAAGAAAGAAAGAAAGAAAGAAAGAAAGAAAGAAAGAAAGAAAAGAAAGAAAAGAAAAAGAAAAATGAAATATTTCTTCAGCATTCTCCCACAATCTCCAAACTTTCAGCACCTGGTAAGGTGTATGCTATGGAGTGGGATGTGCCTTGCAAATGCATGTAAGTCACTCTCTGTTTCTGTCTGTCCCCCTCATTTATGTGTGTATTGGAAAAGTGTCATGCTTTTAAGTGTAGATGCTTTTTACAGTGTAGATTTTGCTTTAGAATTTCATTTAAAATGCTAGCTGAATCTGTCATTCTCATCTAACTTCTGGGGTGTAGCTCTTCTTCCTACACTGTTACAAGTAAGGCAGTGTTTATGGGTGACATTGGCTCTTGGAGCTGCTTACTTTTCTTTAAGTCTTTGAAGATTTGTTTTCCTACAACATCTCCATATGATTTAAGTATTATGGCTTTGTAGACTATATGGCTTTTGTAATTATTGTCACCACCATGAGGGCAATGTTCTTTCCAATTTTCTGTATTCAAAGCAGAGCCAGAAGCCCACTCATTTATTTTTAATATGCCAAAAATGATATTTAACAACCAAAAACTAGAGCATAAAATCTTTTATGTAGAGATTTGCAAGGGGTATGCTCTGTTATTCTATCAACCCTTTAGAACAAAAGGAAAGAAAATATGAACTACCTTTTGTGAAGTCTCCAGTGGCTGTTATTAAATCTAGAAATTCATATTCAGTGACACATGAGGCAAATAACCTTTTATTAAAAAAAACAAGCTCTTCAGCAATGTAGGAAAGAAATGACATCAAATTTATTTCACAGCTTCCTACTAACTGGCTTCTGGTTCCTCCTGTACATTCTCTTTCCCCTTGCATCATCATGAGTGTTTATGTATGACTAAAATTTACTTTAAAATTTGAGTATACTATTTTAAAGGGATAAATTTAAAGGCCTATTTTATAATATAATGACTATTGTTAATACTAATATGTGTTTGAAAATTACTGGGATTGTTTTTTAGTTTTTTATTTATTGAAAACAAGCTATTCTCTTATACAGTACATCCTGATCACAGTTCCCCCTCCCTCTATTCCTCCCAGAACCTCCTCCACCTTACCTCTCCCCCAGGTCCACTCCCCTTCTGCTTCCCTTCAGAAAAGAGGGGGACAACCAAACACGATAAAACAAACTACAATAAGATGAGACAAGAGCCTTCAAAGCTGGACAAAGCCACCAGATAGGATAAAAAGAGTCTCAAGAGCAGGCAAAAGAGTCAGAGACACACCTGCTCCCATAATTAGGAATCCCTCAAAAACCACCAAGTTAACAGCCATAACAGACACAGGGGACCTGGTACAGACCCATGCAAGCCCCATGCTTACCACTTTAGTCTCTGTGAGCCCGTCTGAGCCCTGCTTAGTTGATTCAGTGGGCCATGTTCTCCTGGTATCCTCCATCCCCTGTGACTCCTAAAATCTTTCCTCCCCCCTTCTGCAGGATTCCCCAAACTCTGAGGGAAGGGGCTCAATGGAAACCTTCAGTTTAGACTCTCACTCCACATGATGTCTGGCTGTGAGTACCTACATCTGTCCCCGTCTGCTGCAGGAGGAAACTCCTTAGACAAGGACTGGGCAAGGCAGTGATCTACGAATATGACAGAATATCGTTAGAAATCATTTCATTGACTTTTTTTTGGCCAGTTGTGTTTTGTTCTGCCCTAGGTCACTTGTCTATTCAGTCTCCTTTTTTGTGGCCATGAGACACTATATTTAGAAGATTTTGAATCAAAAACAATACCTATGGGGCAGCATAAGTCATATCTTAATTGGTTTCATTTAGTTGTTTCAGAATGTACACACATAACAAAATATAGTGTTACATGCTGCATATGCATACAGATTTTTTAAACTAAAATTTAATATTTATAAGCTTTTAATGTATAAAGTGTGCATGTATATATGTATATTAATAACTTTTCTGTTGCTGCAAGAAAATACTTTGACAAAAAGCAACTCAGGAGAGCAAAGGGATTATTTTGGTTTACATTTCCAGAGAAGATGGTCAGGCATGGTCAGGAAGGCCTGGCAATTGGGAAGCCAAGAGATCACATTTCATCCACTCACAGACAGTCTAGAGGTAGAATGGAAGGTGGGGCCAGACTATAAGACCTCAGAGTCTGCCCCAAGTTATATAATCCCTACTTCAAGGTTCCCCTTACTAAAGATTATAGAACAAACCTTCCAAACCAATGCCACCACCTGGGAAAAACATATTCAAATACATACCAAAAGTGGATTTTATTCTTTTAATGATTTGGGGCATTTAAAATTCAAATTCCAAGTAGCTACTATTGTAGCTTTGCTGCCATTGGGTTTTCTTCTTTATTTTTATAAAGTCAAATGCTGATAATCTATGCTTTTTGACCAAATAAATTAAATTATCAACACATTGTATTCCCCAGATAGGCACTTGTGTATCCTCTAACATTCCCAATATCGTATGATACAATAAACTTGAGGGTGTGGGAAGCAGATGAGTATGTAAATGGAGCGTTTGGTAGGCAATACCAAATAAAATTAAGTACACAATTCTAGATTTCAGTAGAAAACCATCTACTCCACAGAAGAAAGTTACTCTTTAATTGAAATATGTACCACTGAGCCCTAGAGAAGACTGAGAGTCTGGATTCAGTGAGAAATAACTGCATTTTCAGCTACATATCAGGAGGCATCTGAGCAAATCCAGAGTTTCATCAGAAGCCAGCACAGTGACAAACCACTGCGGATAGTGGGGGGTGTCAGTCAACTTTCCACTGTGATCATACAGTATAACAAGAAACATACAGAATAACAAAAAACAACACATACCTCATGCAGTATAACAAGAAACCAAGGGATGCCAGTGCCTTGAAACAACCAACGTTTGTTTTTACCAATCATCGACTTTCCAGTAGACTAGGTAACTAGCTCTGCTTGCCATCACATTCATTCTGAGACCAGTAGCTATTCATAGCTTACTCTCTGGAAATGAGAATCATGAAAGTTAAAGAGAAAGTGGGGACAGATGGAACAACACAATATACCGGAAGCTCATAACTGGCATCCTGTCATTCCTGCTTCTTGTTCACTTGCCAAATAGCTAAATCCAAAGACAATGAGACAGGAATGCACTGCTTGTGGGGAAAAGAGGTTTAAAAACATTGAGAGAGAATATAAAAAAATAAATTGAACAAATAAGTGTCTCTTGATATATTTGCAACTAGGATAAACTGCACTTCCATTTTCCAGGTCAGCTTCTTTCATTGAATCAACATTTTTCTCATAGTAACCATGTTATATCTTCCTAAGGGAATTCTCCATGACAGAGGCCAGGAAGACATACACTTGGTCCCAATTCATAGATAAGTCAGTGTGATATAGATTACCTCTCTGAGACTAGATAAATGCCATCACCAGGTATAGCTCTGAGAAATAATTATGTATGTAACTTCTTCCAAAACAAAGGATGTGCATATCTCATTACCACAAAAAGTATGAAAATATTTGACTATGAGAATTGAATATAAGCTAAGACACAGCCAGCAACACACGGCACTTTAAGTGTACTCTTGGGTTTTGACGATAGTTAATCTTAATTGTCATTTTGGTTAGATATGGAATCATTTGGGATACAGGCCTCTGGGAACACTTGTGCAAGATTACCTTGATTAGATTCACTGAGATAGGAAGAACTTCCCATTATGTACGGCACCATCATCTGGGCTCAGATCCTGAAATGTAGACGAAGGAGAATATGAGCTGAGCACAATGTTCGTTGCTCTCTGCTTCCTGATTGGGAATGTGACCAGCTGCCTCAAGCTCCAGCTGCTTCATTTTCTTCACTGTGGAAGAATATAACCTGAAACCATGAAATGAGCCCATTCTCCATTCAGTTGCTTTTAACACAGCATTAGAAAAAGAAACCAGAGTGCTTCTGGTCATTTTCTTTTTCTTCCTGGAACCATGGTCATTTGCTTCATTCCAGACACTGTTAGAAGCAATTTGATGCAGGCCTGCTTAGTTTTAAAAGTCTACTGACAAGCTATCAGGAGCCTCTGGATTCTTCTCACTACTTCCAGACTTTGATAAAATGTTTTTTTGCAAAACAGTACTTTACTTAATTTTGGCTGCAGGAATAGTACAATGTTGACCAGGCAGAGGCAGCAGATGGAGAGAACAAATAAATTCAGTATCCTTTTCATCCTTTTTTTCCTGAGCACTGTTCGAAGACACTGTTTTTCCTTTCACATCTCCTGGCGGGAGACAGCCTACAGGACTTTATGGATGTATAAAGTCTGACATGCACTGATAGTGGTGAAATACAGCTAGCATAATGCCTAATGCTTTGTTCTTCACTCGTTTCTTCTTTTTTCTACTTCTTTGTGTTAGAATTACATCTTTAAAGAAATTATTAATAATCTGTCCTTAGCTTCAATACCTTAGTGCTGTCGAATATTATTTTAAGATGTGTTATATTCCCTTATGTTGTGGAGTATTGTTTCATTATGCAAAGATGTGTTGCTTTTTTTGTTGCATTTGTTTAATTCTGTAAAACTGTGTTACTTTGCCAGTCTAAAACACCTGATTGGTCTAATAAAGAGCTGAGTGGCCAATAGCTAAGCAGGAGAGAGGGTTAGGTGGGGCTGCCAGGCAGAGAGAAGAAATAAGAGGAGAAATCTAGGTTCAAGAGAAGAGAGAATAGGAGGAGTGAGAAACGGAGAAGGAGAGAAGGATGCTAGGAACCAGCTACCCAGCCTCACAACCAGCCATGAGGTAAAAAGGGAAGAAAGATGTATAGAATAAAGAAAGGTAAAAAGCCCAGAGGTATAACATAAAGAGAAACAAGGATAGTTTAAGTTAGAATAGCTGGCAAGAAACAAGCCAAGTTAAGGCCGGTCATTCATAAATAAGAATAAGTCTCCATGTATTTATTTGGGAGCTGAGTGGTGGGCCCTCAAAGAGTTAAAAACGGTACCTTAGCTTCTGTTTCTACACACACAGATATACACACATACACAACACACGCACATACACACAATGCACACACAACCCACACACACACATGCACACATCACACACAACAGGCACACACACATGCACACAACACACAGATACCCTTCCTTCTGAGGCACCTATTTTATAGCTTACAAAATTAAAAATTTATCTGTCACCAGCACCATTTGCATTTTCATAGGTTGTTGAATGGCATGTCTACCAGGGAAGGGAAAATAATAGCCACATCTTTGGAAAGAAAAATGAATATTGGTGAGAAAGGATAGAATATTTCAGATAAGGTATATAAAATAATTATTTTCCCCAAACATCATCACTTTTATTGTTCTGCAATAGATATTTGCTACTCTGCATTTACAATACATCATTTCCAATAAATTTATGCTTTTATAAAATATTAATTCCTGTTGAACTGTTCTGTATGCATCAATGATGCAAGTGAATGGAAAATTTATTAGATATTGCAGTTATTATAAACATATATGGGTATATATACATATATAGAGAGATGTGTGTGAGAGAGAGATAGAAAGAGAGAATACAAAGTTCTTTCTACATTAGTTCTGAAAAGGTGTTTTTTGTTTGTTTGTTTACATTGGGCCTAATTACACAAAAATGAATATTTATATAGCATCACTCAACTGTTTAAAAAATTAGCTTTTGCCTATCAAAGATTATAGAATGCCTTCTTCTGCCTTCAGTCCTAAAAAGGACTTCCATATGGAGATTTCCCAGGTACTACAGGAGCAGCAGAAAATTGTGGACAGCTGTCAAGATGTTCAGATCAGGTGACCTTACCTAAATTTATTAATCTCTGAATTGAATTTTAGTAATTTTGTCATATAGTTTCATTGAGATATTTATTTATTTATTTAAACAAGTTTTACTATGTAGCCCAGGCTAGCCTCAAATTGAAGATCATCCAGTCTTAGCCTCCAACTTGCTGGAATAATTAAAGGTGCAACACCATACCTCAGCTCATTGTGCTATTTAAATGAGATAACACAACAAAATTACTTCTAGGACCTCTTAGAATAATTGCTTTCTTAACCACTGGACATAATACTCGCCCTCTTATTATTACAAAGATGCCTAAAGATGATTCATAGGACAAAATGTCTCAAAGTTTTCAGTCTGTATAGTCATTTATAAAACAACACTTTAAGAAGCAACATACATAAAATTATAAACAGATGCTCAAATGGTAAAAAAACGAGAGCTTTACTTTTGAGTACATACAACTAGAGATTTGTACCCCACCAAAATACATTTGCCATGGAGGCCTTTCATATAATAAGGTGCATATGATTTACAATGCTACTGTCTAACACCAAATCCTGGCTCCATCGCTCCCTGGCTGTCAAGCCTTCCAGCTAGGGAACCTAAGATTGTATGTCTTCTAACATCCAGTAATATTTCAAGCATCCTGCTCAGAGCCACTCAAAAACCTCCTGGCATGATTTTCTACACACCGGATATGTAAAAATAAAGTCTATTTGTAGATTTAACTTGTAGATCAATTGTGCACTTGACCCCTCTTCCATCAAGCAGTTTCTTTCTCTTCATCAGTGAAGGAAGATTAAAGCAAGGGTTGTGAAGATGAAGTTGCCTGGATTTTGTGGGTCCACAGACACTTGAAGGAGCCTCTCAGTAGGAGCTGTGGGACAGTCTCTGTCCCACAGGCAGCACAAATGTACTCAGAACTGGGAGCTCGAAATATCCATCAGCTCTCTCGAGGGAGGCCAGAAACACTGTCCTTGGGTCAGCCATGACAGTGGCAGCAGAACTTCCTTTGCCAGTCATTTTTACAGCTGAGCTCTGTGATTGTTTCCAGAACATTCTGAGAGGTAATCTTTGCAAGCTAAATTATCATCTGCAGTAAATCCCATAGCACTGAACCCTGACCGTTAAAGAAGACATAATACTTTACACTTCAGGGTCAAGCAAGATTAAATAGAGAAACTACTTAAATCATTGGCCCTAAAACATCTCCCATCCATGTGAGTAATCATCATTGGTACCTAAATAAATTCCTGATCAATTTAATATTATAGCATAAATATAGGAGAATAATGTTGTAATACAAAGTTTAATATGCACTTAATTTTCATGTACTAGAGATGAGCTTAAGTATAATAGACATTAAAAGAGTCACAAATTACACTACAGAATCATTTACTATATATTTTTTGAATATTTTTTTCACTTTTCCATAGCTTCACACACTTTATAGTAAAATTGAGCTATTTTCACCCCATTCCTCCTCTCTCATTGCTCTCTTTCTCTCCCTACAACTCTTTCTTCTCAACAAGTCCCTGGCCTTCTTTCATGTCTTCATTTTTTATTTGTGGCCCACTGAGGTTAATTGTAGCTCGAGTGAAAGAGTGCTTGCCTCATATCTGCTGAGTCAGTGGGTTCAGTCCTTAGTACTGCCAAAGAAATGAAATGTGCATCGCGTGTATACAGGTGTATAAAATTTATGACAAGCTTCCAGGGGTCCACTAACAGATGATACAAATAATTTCATTAGCAATAACATTATATAGTGCTTTAGTTGTTGCTGTGCCTGGGAGCTTGTTCCTCTGAGGGAGGCTTGTTCACCAGTGTGTCAGGATTGAGAGGTCTACTTTAGGAAATGTGACCGCGTGAAGGGTAATTGATCAGGTCATGAAGTGTCTTTGAGAGAGATTAATATCAGTCTTTTGGAGAAGTTACACAAGGGAAATTGTAATCTCTTCTTCCCTCCCCAGCTGGATTCTGTCTTAACTGTGTGACCCTCTCTTTAATCAGCTGGTTCCATTTTCATTCCTCTGCTCTGTGGTAATGCAGTCATGGTTCTTTCTCCCCAGGGCAGCATCAGAACCATGCTGTTTGGGCCTTCCAGCTGTCAGAATCCTGACGACCCCCCCCCATAAAAAGGCTCTTTTCCTTTAATATCTATTAGTTATATATTAAATTTAATACATAATTATATATTAATTATCACAGTAATAATAACAATTATTAACAAAATACTATTGTAAAATGGTATACATTCATTAATCTCATTTCCGTAAATTATGTGTTTTCTTACTAAAATATGAATTATATTACACAGTTGAGATAGGACGGGACCAGTGTATGAGAACAAACAGCTCACAAAGTCTGGTGCCTTAGCCTGTTACCTATTGAAAACATATGCGTTTTCTCTTCCTCTTGCCTCATCCTTATGCTCAATCACCAGATTTTGTTCTAAAAGATCACTGTAAGTCCCAAGGCCAGAATGTTTACAGAACCTGAGCCCCTTATGATTATATGAAGTTACAGAGAGCAGGGCTCATAGCTACACAAATGGCAATGGAGGAACTGTTTGTAGGGAAACACTTTGTCCCATCAAATGCCTTTGCTAAGGCCCCAGCATTGGCTCAGATCTCAGACAGTATATACCAGCAAAATCACACCTGCTTCCTAATCAATGTCTCTTCCTTGGTGTTACTGGGGCCAGAGCGAGGGAACCTTACTAAGCCTTTTAGCTTCAAATGCTGCTCATTAACTTAAATTATTAATTTTGGAAGCCACGTATCTAGACAATCCAGTTCTGGGTTCATAATAGCTTTGTTAGCTATAACACTTCTGGAAGATAGATTGTGATAAGTGTCTTTTTCTTGCATCTTTTCCATTTGCTGTCTTAATGTTTATGGTAAATCCTACTCAACTCTACATATAGACATATCAATGTATTGTGCAAGACTGTTATTCAAGGCTAGCATGGTTTGGTGCCTGCTGGAGCTCATAAGTGTTTCTTTTAATGTTTTTTATTTTACATCCCAGACACAGTTTCCCCTCCCACCTCTCCTCCCAGCCCCTCTTCCACCTCCCCTCTGTACTCCCCCCCATCCACTCCTCCTCCATTTCTATACAGAAAAGACCAGGCCTTCAATGGATATCAACAAAACATGGCATATCAAGTTGCAGTAAGACTAAGCACCTCCCCTCATATTAAGGCTGGACAAGGCAACCCAGTAGGAGGAAAAGGGCCCCAAAGGCCAGCAAAATAGTCAGAAACAGCCCCTGCTCCCACTATTAGGAGTCCCACAAGAAGACCAAGTTACGCAACTGTAACATATATGCGGAGTGCCTAGGTCAGTCCCATGTAGGCTCCCTGGATGTTGGTTCAGTCCGTGTGAGTCCCTATGAGCCATGCTTAGTTGATTCTGTGGTGTTTCTTTTACTATACCCATGTGATTCGGCAGCAACTCAAACACCACCAGTCCTTCCCTCAACCTTATCACAAGGATCAGATCAAAGCTGGAGGCCAAGATGTTTATATTGAACCGTAATGCCAACTGTAAGAGTTACTTGGAATGCCTGAAGACTTAAGAAGCAAAGCACCATTGGAAAAATCACACCATTGGACAAACGTGCCAGACTAGCCTACCTCAGAAAAAACAAAAAAGCTGCCAGTGTGTTTGATGAATAAGCCTGATCACCATTTAGGCCAGAATTAGATCCCTTATGCTCACAAGCTGAAGTCTTATGTTAATAAAGGACACGTGCCTGTCTTATTTGTAATAAGTGGTTTTGTTTTGTTTCTATTTCCATGACATAAGATCCTGGTGATTGATATCAGTGCGGTAGAAGAGTGTTAGAGTAATCATAAACAGGTGTTTATCAACTTCTGTTCACTTCTGTTGTACTTCTCATTTATTATTAAGTGTAAGACATAAGATAAAATATACAAAGAAATTGAATGGGTAAAAGGAATTATAAGAAAGATGTTTAGTTCAATGTATGGGATTTTTTACTTCATAAATTTCACTTTAGAATGTGAAGAAATTATGTCATTTGAAGTATAAAAATCTGTGTATCACTAAATTCTAAAATGAATACATCATACCAATCCTTATATGGGCAAAACCAAGAAGTAACTAATCTATCAATACCCTTAGTAGGCATAATAAATTTTTTTT
This sequence comes from Neotoma lepida, assembly GCA_001675575.1. Lineage (NCBI taxonomy): Eukaryota > Metazoa > Chordata > Mammalia > Rodentia > Cricetidae > Neotoma > Neotoma lepida. Next base: position 13,622 of record LZPO01098465.1, on the reverse strand, counting down.
AAAAAGTTCCTATCAACAGATCCAGTGGAAGGCTTTTTATAAGGCAGATTGATTGACAGCATCAACTTTAAGTAACACTTTTGAATTATAATTTGACTAATAATTGAAACAAGACCATTGAAGTTTATTTAACATTCTAGAAATAGTTCTACAATACAAAATGTTGTCTGTGATTAGATACTATTTGGCTCATGAACTTTTTTATTTAAGAAAATAAAAAAACACTGTCAGTAATCTTATTAATTTTCTAGGAAATTGAAAAAACTAATTGAATTATCTGACTAGATCTTCTTCCCTCGTAATAACTCACTGTATAGCAGACACCATGGTTGTGCAGGCTGTACTGACAGGAAGCTCCAGATGGCCCCCACAGTATCTGGGTCCAAAGGTCTTAGGCCTGTGAAATTGTCTAAAGAATTAAGCAATGCTAGGACTGGATTTAAAATGTCTAAACATCCAGGGCTGCTATTATGATGACAAAATTCTGCCTAATTATTAATATTTGAGATTAACATTTCTAATGAGAGAATATGCAGCAATGCTAGAAAAGAAGTTATATTTGAAAATGTCATCAAATGATTAAAAGCATGTTCCCATGAATAATTGCTAAGTAGTGTTTGAGCAGTGCAGACTTAATAGCACTATCTAATTAGTTAACGCTGCTAGCCACCAAACATTACGATGTAAAATATGTATATATTAGCTACCAAAACAAGCATAGAGAAAGTTATGCAGTACAGCACATGGACAATTACAAACTTGGTTTGTATAAATGCCACATAGAGGTATAAACTTCTTATCCCATTGTGCCTTATTCCTAAATTCTGATTAGGAACATAGTAAGTAGAAACCAAGACAAAAATCAATGCCCCAGATAGAAAAATACTTAAATTAAAACTGTGTCTTAGTTAGAATTTAGGGGGTAGTTTATTGTTGTGTCTATTTAGCAGAATAATAGGAATGAGTTCTTCCCTGGGGCTTATGACCTAGCCAGCTATGAGTTTTGAGTGTGCTATCTCTTCTACCCTGCCCCTCACCCTACCTTATGTAATCCTTCCTGCTGCATTATACTATTTTACTTTTATGGATGCTGGGGAAAGACTTGACAAGATTATCTGAATCTTCAAGTTTCAGTGAGAGTAGATAAATAAGAGAAAAGGTAATAATCCAGGACACCAGCTTTTGGAAAGAGCTAATTGAAACACAAAGAAGAAGCCTAGCAAGGACTATATACAAAAGCTTTCAGTTGGATCTATGCATGGCTTAATTTGCTGTGTTCCCTTGTGTGTCTACAGTCAGCATTTAAACTTTGGACGGTCAATCCTAAAACCATTCTGACAATCAAAGAAGGCACACAAAACCCAAGAAAAGTGCCTCAATATACACACAATGCTTTGCCAACACCATGCATTCATGTAGAAGAGGTAAACCAAGTCAGCTAGAGTATTCTTGGAAAATAAGCCACTAGTCTTGGTATCAAGCATTGTCAGTCAGTGTGATTATTTCTGCTGTTTACAAAGTGGAAGGCATAAGCATATTCCATTCTTCTCTTTTCGGAAACTTTACCTCTAAAATAATATCTATTTGAAAGTCTTTGTACAGAATTTAAAGAATGATTTAAGTAAATCAGCATACTTCATGAAACCCAAGAGATATCAATAGCCATTTCTATTGTCTTGGTTCTTAGAGCTGCAAATATCAACATGGAGATATTACATCCCTCCTTACATGCAACACTTACCTCCTATTATCAATATTAAAACAAAAAATAAGAAGGGATAGTGCTATTACTTTTCAGGTTAACAAACCTCAGTGACAACTGGGTAACGTTCTCTAAACGCAAGATTCCCCATGCAGTACAATCACTAAAACTTACCTGTAGCTGGACTGGTTATTTCAAAGCATTGTGATTCAGAGAAATGGGAATAATATTTGACTATCAGTTTGCCCAGACTAATTCCAATGATTCACTCAGCTGGATGATATCATGTGGCATTAGTATGCTTGTATCCAAACTACACAGCAAATAAAAATAGTGTGAAACACTCAAGTGTGCATGAGAGGGTCACAGCTCATCAATGCTACACATCTGATGTCTCTACAGAGAGGTGGGAGTTTCTTCCTTGTACAATATTTATAATAGTTGGGGCTGTGCATTCTCTCCCTGCATATGCTCCTATTTCAACAGGAATATTTGTGATGAGTGGTAAGACTAACAAATATCCATTTAATGTTTTCATAAGTACCTTTTAATGCAGAATTCCATCTCCAAATAATAAATGGAGTTTTTGACAAGCGAACGTTTGTTTTCATTCCAGTTCAGAGGATGAGAAAGGAAATTACGTTTTAAACCACGAGAAATGAGAGCAGATGTCAGCAAATGGACTCCAATACTGATGATCCTAAAGCCATTTGTCACCCAGGTTTTCCCTTCCTTAGAGATTTCACCACTCAAGAAAATGAGCTGCCAATGCTCAAGTCGCTAAGAAATCACATTCAAATCCTTTTTTTTTATTGGCTCTTGGGTATATTCTGGTTTTGTGACAAGTTATTTCCTCATTTTAATTATTTTGTAGTAGAGCATTGTAGTATAATGTATTCAGGCAAATGTTCATTTGCAACATAATTGAGACCATATTTTTCATTTCCCTTATGTAAAGGTTAGGCTTTAAATTTTTAGTGTTATAATATTGGTACTGATTGCCTTATAAATTGAATGTATACAACTGTGTGTACTTCAAAATTTAGTGAAAACATGAATAAGCATTATCCAGGTGACAATTAATATAATGAAATCTATCTTCTACTGCATTACTTACATTTCTTATTGCCATGAGAAAATATCCAACAGGAAGGAACCTAAGGAAATAAGGATTCATTTTGGCTCACATTGTAAGGGTGTATTCTATGACGGTGAGGTGGGACAATGGCGGAACCTGGAGGCATCATCCACATTGCATGTACAAGCAGGAAGTGGAGGGTGAATTCTTTCTGTTTTCTTCATTCTAAAACACCAGACCATGAGGCGATGAGACCCACATTCAGGGTGAGCCTTCTCTCTTCACTTACATCTACTGGAAAGATCATCACAGAAGTGCATGTCGATGCATCTCCTAGATGAACTAAAGTCAAATTGAAAGTGAAGATTAACCATCAAGCCTCCCAAATATACTAGCATTGGATACCTACTATGGTAAATTCTCCCCCTCCTTTGTAAGACATAACATTAAAAAATCCCACAGGAATTAGTTTAAAAGATGGGCTTTGGGAGGCTGAGAATAAATTCTGGCTGTACAGCTGACTAGCTTGTGACTAGGAGCAGGTTTCTAAGCTTCTTAGCCCTAAATATCTCATATTTAAAATGAAATGGCACAGAAAATCATGTTGAGATTCAAAATGGCGCAAATGTATGAATGATGCCAAGTGAAGCAGGTCCAAATATGTTCCTTTGGTAGCTTTTGTCTGGTATTTATATAAAACACAAAGACTTTTAAAAGGACTTTGAAATATTCTCCCTCCTAGCACTTTTGAAATATTGACTTACCTGTGTTTCACCTTCGGGTTGCCTGGTAGAGGAAATCGGGATTGAGTGCTACTGGACACATAGCGTAAGATCCACGCTGGCTTGAATATCTCACAGCAGTGAGATGGAGAGCTTGTGCTGGTGTGTGAATCCACCTGCTGGCTCTTTCATAAGGAAGCTTTACTTTGAGTTAAGTGTAGAAAGCAAGGTAACCGGTGATGTGGCTAGTGGCAGTCTGGCTGAAACTCCTTATTCTAGGGTGAACTGGGAGACAATTGGGCCTGTCAAGGGATTTGCATGACCTTGTTCCAGACAGTGACAGGGAAGTGTTTTAAATGTCTGCTTTTCAGTTGTGAAATCTGTGATTGTTATCTAAATTCCTTTGAGACAAGAGTTTATGCAAAAAGAATTTGTGATTAAAAATAAAATGAACTCTGAAGTATCAGAATTTAGGGTAAATTATCATCTTTTTTTTTTTGAGACAGGATTTCTATGTGTAGTTGTGATGCCTGTTCTGTATCTTGCTCTGTAGATCAGGCTGACCTCGAACTCACAGAGATCTGCCTGGCTCTGCCTCCTGAGTCTGGGATTAAAGGCCAGTGCTACAACCACTCAGCCAATTATCATCTTTATCGAGATAATTAGGAGCTGAATTTTGAAGATTTATTATGAGGCTTTCCATACTACTTACTTTAACCCATTCAGGCATTTACTTAGGAATAATGATTCTCACTGCCCACGTTGTACATATGTGTGCAGACTCACATACTCTGGGTCCCATCACCTGAGCAAACATCTACACAAATTTTACCTAACACACTATGATTTCAACTCTCGAAACAGAGGTGCCAACTCTGTATGAAATACAGCATCTTAACTAAAGTATTTTGAAATCTTAAGAATTTTAGAAATAGGAGTCACCTACCATGAGGACCTTTACTGCCTGTAATACAGCATGCCCTGGAAAGTGATTGAGAAAAAGACCAAACATCAACTCTGGCCTCTATCCACATGCATACACATGTATGTGCACCAACACATAAGTGTGCACACACATGTGTGGACACACACACACCAAAAATTACTCCAATTCACTGAAGTACCTATCGAAAATTTTGGAAACTGCAATTTACCACATTGATATTTCTTATTTAGATCATTAGACAAGGTTGAGGAAACAGTCGATGGATGCTATTGCTGTGAGCATGTATTATATAGGACCCTTACCTACTGCAGGCAAAATCACAGCTGATGAAAATCAGATTGTTTTTGTTAATTCAACACTACAATTTCTAGCATAATTATCCCAGAAGTAATGACATGAATTAATTGTTGTGTTTTAATAATAATGAACTTCCTTTTCTTTTGGACTTTAGCATATTGCACATGGGCATTAACATGCCTCAAAGCAGAAGAATGAACTAGATGACAGCCATCCTTGTAGAACTTTCTAGCATATAAAAAACATCATTTTAAATTAAGCAAACTTACTTCCTATAGACATGGTGTCTTCCAGCTGTTGAGTGTATTTGCATTGTTTGGTTTCTCCTTTTACCGTGGGATCCTTCATTAGACTGTAATTAATGCCATGCTTATTTTCATACGCTACTAGAAAAGTAACATTTTCATGGAAGAAAGAATGAGAACCCCAAGAAAGAACATAGGGAAAGGTAACAGTCAAAGCTAACAATGAAAGCCACCCACAAAGATTGCTTTTAGCTTCTTAATTAAAGGAGGGGCAGATGATTATTGGATTAGCATTTTCAAGAATGAGCATTACTTTTATATGCTGGTGAGTTTGCTCAATAGGTAAAGGCATCTGCTGTCAAACCAGTTCAGTCCATGGGTCCTATATAGTGGAAGAGAGAACCAACTCCTACAAGTTGTCTTCTGACCTCCACAAGCAGGTGCTGGCAGGCGAACACACACACACACGAACATATTAAGAGAGTGGATGTTTTTAAATAATGTTTTAATCACAAATACTATGATTCTGTTAAAACATAGAGTTTGTTGACAGAAAGTGAGTTGAACCCTGGCTATTATGTAATAATTTCTATTACAATTTTATAGAGTCTTTCTTTTTAAAAAAATCACTAGAAAATGAGAAACTTACCACAAGTGATTTCTTTTGTTCCATTGGAAAAAAGGTTGTTAACTATTTTTACTAAAGCATGATTAATGAGAATTAAACTTAGCAATGTAGCTCTGATTCCTAAGATATCATGAACCCCAATTAAAACAACTATTTAGAAAAGCAGTCCTCCTTGAAGACGAGCTACATGGAATCAGAAGGCACTCTGCAATCTGCCAAGAGAGAAAAGCAATCAATAGTCCTCACCCAGCTATCAAGTTTATAATCCACAATGACCAGCATGGCAAGATACACTCAAAAGTACAATAGTGTGGCTTTTAAAGCTACTTTTAAGTAGCTTTTTTAACAGATAGAAACTATTAAGGGATCCACAACTGATCAAAATGAGAGACTAAGTGACTTGGAATGCCCATTCACAATTGATGACATCTACAGAGAAGATTCTAAGATCCAGAGGACCATAACCCCAGGATACCTACTGTGAGATCGTGCATTCTAGACATGGTAAGAGCTGCACCCATGACATCAAAACAATATGGTTGCCTAAACAAGACCTGTATATTGACAGCATCAGTTGAAATGCCCAGTTTCACAAGGACCCTAGATGAAGAGCTGCAAGCAATTTATGGTTGTTAAAAGTGGGGGAATCAAGTTTCTTCAGGGATGAGCTCTCTGGTTATCCAACCCAAATGGTCAGCCTTAAACACATTGTGTAGGATCAATACTCAGCAGGGTTTGATGCTGCTGCTGCAGCTGCTGTTGTTGTGTGTGTGGTGTGTGTCATCAATAATTAAAGAAGAAATGAATTCAAAAGAGGGTAGGGGATGTGGAGAGAGAAAAGTGTACAAATTATGTAAATATAATACTCGTGTATGAAATTCTAAAAATACAAATTAAAAAGGTTAAAGGTACTCGACATCCTTCACTGTCCGGAAAATGCACAGCATAAGTACATTGAGATACCATTTTGGCCCAATCAGAATGGCTGTCGTCAAAGAAAACAAGACAGCAATGCTGGTGAGATAGGGAAAGGATCATATATACATATACATATAAATATAAATATATATATACATATACATATACATATACACATATGTATATGTATATACATATACGTATACATACATACATATCTGCCTTATTAGCAAAATTTCAGCCGCGTTTTAATGACAGTAAGTGCAGTATACCTGGAACCCAGGGAGGCAAAACATATTTTCCCAAGGTCAAACAATAAGGTCATGGCTTCTGAGGAAAGACAAAGTTATTCATCAAATTAACTTATCAAACTTCCTTTACCAAGTTATTGGAAATGCGCTTATGCTAAAGATGGATGAGACACTAGGTATGAACTTTACAGGGAATGGTGCTGTTTTTCAGTTGGCCACATGCTTTCAAGGTAAACAATTTTCTGTTGAATTACTTACTTTTATGAATTGGGTTTTGATTAACTTCTTTTGGTAAAAGGAAATCCATACCTCACTAAAGAGTAAGTTTATATTCTTAAGTTTAACATAATTTTATCCTTGGAGGAAGGGAGAGGCAAGCTTACAAGGAAGACAGGTTTATTACTTCTGAATAATGAATCTGCAGCTTGGTAAAAAGATCCTTGATACTATCGTAGAGAATGATGCTTACAGCCTCAGCATAGCAACATTTGATATTAAATAATGAGTTCTCCCCAGCATGTTTATTACAGTGAGCAATGAAAAGGAATGTGAATGTTTATGAGGTTGATTTTAGACCTTCATGTAATCCAACATTTTAAGTCTTAGGCATATTTCAAGTTCTGCTTTAAAATCTGAGCACCCACAGATGTGGTTTTTGCTCTCACAGGAGATTTTGGCAGGAGAACTAGATACCTAAACAAATGCTTAATCTCATCTTGGATCAGGACTATTAAGGGATGTTATTGTCATTCACAATGATGATGATAAATTCAAATTCCTTCCCATGGCTTGCCCCACCTTGTTTCATGCTCTATGCTCTAGGAATACTGCCTCCCTGACTCCAGAATTTTATTATTTTGTTATTTTCTGAAATTAAGGTATGCTTATATCAGATTTTCCCCTTTTGCTTTCTTCCTTCCAGTTCCTCAGATGCACCCCAAACTCCTTGATCTCTCTTAAATTCGTGGTCTCTGGCCACTTTTTCTTTAATTATTGTTTTATATAGATATGTGGGGGGGATGTGCAGAGCATGTAAAGAAGGTATAGCAACTTGCAGAAAATTCTTAAAGTAGAAAACATCTGGCATGTTTGAACAATCAAAAGGCCACTGAAATCCTAAACTTAACAAGTAGCATTATATGGACTGAGCAGCTTATATTTATCTTTTTCTGCAAGTTGTCATAACTTTAAATGCTCTGTACCCTGCTATTTATGGGACTAAGATCTTTTTTCATGGCTCAAATCCCAGATTAAAAGTGATTATTTTAACTTCTGTTCTAAAGAAGGCCACATCTGTGGTTATTTTCCTAAAAGGAGTCATGTTTATTTCTTTCATAATATTTATCTGCAATACTTAGGAATGTTGATAACTAAAACTTATAATGCCTGATTCTCATTTATTTTTCTAAAACAGAATCTCACTCTTTAATTCAAAAATATTTATGGAGTACCTACTACATACTGTGTGAGGGCTTAAGATGCAGCATTGAACAACAATGGAAGTAACTGACAAACACTCTTACCATAAGTAAAGAAAAACATATTTCATAATGTCAACAAACTAGAGGAAGAGAATGAGTGAGTGAAATAGCAAATAAATATAAAAAAATAGTGGTTAAAAGTTTAAACAAATGCCCGTGGAGTTTCAAAGAATTTCCCTCAAACCTGGTGTGGAATTTCCCTCAAACCTCAAGCTTGTAGGAGTTAGAGGCAGAAGGACCAAGAGTTTAATATCAACTTTGCCTGCACAGCAGGTTTTAAACCACACTAGAGTGGAAAGTGTCTTGGTTTGCTTTCTATTGCTGTGATACATCAAGATCAAAAGCAACTTGGAGATGAAAGGGCTTATTTCAGCTTACAGTTGTAATTCATCATGAAGGGAACTCAAGGCAAGGACTCAAGCCAGGAGCCTGGAGTTAGGAACTGAAGTGGAGACTGTGGAGAAATGCTGCTGCTTGCTGACTTGTTGCTCCTGGGTTGCTCAGTTTTCTTTCTTCAACCCAAGACCATCTGTCCATGAATGTCACCACCCACAGTGGGCTGGGTCCTTCCACATCAATCACTTACCAAAAAAATGCCCCATGGCCTATCTATAGGACCAGCTGGTGGGAACATTTCCTCAACTGAAGTTTCTCTTCTCAGATGACTCTAGCTTTATATCAAGTTGTCAAAACTAAGCAACACAGAGAGAGTCACAAATAGTCAATGTGCTGAAAATAAGAGACTGAGTGCTCAGCCATAAATAGGAAATCTATAGTAACCCTACCACTGCCAAGACTCAGGGAACACTGCAGAAGAGCAATTGAAAGAACATGAGCCAAAGGAATGAGAGGAGTACTGGGTAATGCTGCAGTGTGGAAGGCACAGTACCTGTGGTTACATGCACAAGATCTACACAAGATCAAACCAGCCAAATCCTGGCATAGGCAGGATAGATGATCTTCCTACCCCACCTCTTGCTGAGGAGCTGTATGTAGACAGTGAATACTTTCCCGGGGACAGAGAATTTTCAAAGAATTGAGGGTGTGACCACTTGTAGGTTTCCCATGCTCCAGTGGACAGCCCCACACCTGTGCACACAACCGAAACACTAACTGGACTTAGTGGATTATCAAAACAGACAAACAAAAAGGTTAGGAGGGAAGTGTGCTGGGGGATATGGAGAGGTAGAGGAGGAAAACTGATGTTAGATATAATCATAGTTCATTCTAAATATGTATGAAATTCTCAAAAAATAATTTTTAAAGAAGAAGAAAAAGATTTTCTCTCAATAATTTTGCCAATTAAAAAAGAAAAAAAATATGATTTAGAGAACATATGTAATCTATTTTTTAATGTGATCAAATAGGATTGAGGCAATCACACAAAGAACTAAAGACAAATAAGCAATGCGGAGAGAGCAGAGGAATAATCTTTCCAAGGGAAGAGCTCACCAATTGGTTATCCAATCCCAAATGGTTATCCCTGAAATATACATACCAGCAACATAATACAAAGTGAGCAAAATTTCTATATTTAAGAATTATACTACATATACATATATATGCATATGTATATTCAATAACAATTTCTAAAAAAAGAGACCATGAATTTGAAAGAGAGAAAAGAGGAGTATATGGAAGGATTTGGAGTAGGAAAAGGAAGAGACAAAGTTGTATTAGAATCTCAAATATAAAAATGGAAATTTAAAAATATGTGACCACTGTTGCATGCCCAACAATACAAAGCAACATCCCATAACTCCTGATATGATGCACTACAAAAGGCCCATCACTTTTGCTGTGCCCTAGCCAGAGTGCACATCCTTCATTTGTAACATAAAAACTCCAAACTCTACCAGTTATCAAAACTCTACAAAGAAACTGATGAAACTTATCGAAGTTGTCAAGGAGATCAAGAAGAGCCATCAAAGACTGAGAAACTGCCAAACTTGAGGATGGCAAAAACAGTCAGCTGCATTGTGGAATGCTGGAATGCTGGACTAGATGTTGATATTCATTGGAAAACTGAGAAATATGGGGGGGGATATCTGTAAGATTCTAATTTGTATTTGTTTAAAGATTATATAAGCTACTAACATAAGCAGCTCTTATAAGCTGAAGCTTAGAGAATGTTGCTTGAATAGTTTCTAAAGCAAACAAGATTGTCGCTCTCCCTCACACACTTTTATCCCAGCATGTGGTCACATGCTAGCTAGTCTACAAAATCACTTGAGAGAGAAACAGATTGACTTTAGTTCCACTGATATGATTACAGAAGAGGTAGATAACCATTTCTTAGTTTGGGTTGTGGTTCAGCCCTTACTCCTTCGACAATAGTTTTAGTACGTACCCTACAGGAAAAGAGAAGAGGACCTTTTGTACTCGTGTATGAATCTTTTCTCTCTCAAAGCAATTTCATTTGGTCACCTTCTCAAGGAATAACTCGAAAAACTGTCTCTGTTGTATGTCCACTATATTGCTATTGTTACCTGCTAGGTGTCTTTGTTCAAAGATTTAATGGTGGTTATCCATCTGATTCAAGCACACTGCAGTGTTTCCGAGTCTTTCATGCAGAGTAAAGCTTGTTCAAGGAGAATAAAAGGAATGCCACCAAGCCTTTCTGTGGTCTATGATTCCATCACATTATACACTGCTATCTTTTCTTTCTGAGCACATAACTGTAGCATAGAGTGAAAATAAAACACACATGACAACAATCTGTAAATCACTCAAAGTCTTCACCATGTTTGTTAAATATGAATCAAACTGTTTGACTCTCTTCTCCTTTTCCTTTCTATAGCCATTTCTTCAGCAGAATTCGCTATACTGTTCAAATCATTAAAGACCAGCAATATATTAGGCAGGTAATTGAGTAGAGGTGAGATTGAATTCATCATTATCCTGCGAGCTTTGATATTTGAAGATGATTTCTTGTCTTGTCATGTTCATATACACAATCAACAAAATGATGGAAATAGTTAAGGCATGAACTTCATGAAGCCTAAGCTATTCAGTAGAATATAATAAGAGAATTTTTAATAGTAAGTTTTCAGAGAAAAGGTTGTTCCTTCTACTTATATTTAAGATATATTTAAAAATTGTTTCTGCTTATTAAAAACAGTTGGAAACTACAGCTATCATTTCAACATGTCATTTCAATTTTAGCCACTAAGAATGTAAAAATCTTTTAAAAAAACCTTTTAAAGTTATTTTGAAAATTGTATTGTTAAACTTAACAAATTAAATAAATTAAATTAAATTAAATTAATTTTTCTTCAACTTCATTTTTAAATTATTAAGATGTCATGACATTTTCACTTAAATAAAATTTCTATTCTTAGTTCATCATTAACAGTTACAAAACATTTAAACTAATAGTACATTAATCATTCATAACATAATTGTAAAAAAAGATACAACTATTATTTTTAAATATTATTGATAGTTATTTTTGTTATGTTATCACCAATATTTGTCTTCAATTATATATTATTAATATAGTTGGTTCAAAAACTATACATGATTTAAAGCATTATCTAGTTCATTGACTTTTGGTTGCCGATTAGTTGTGTATACACATACAAAATTAATCACTTTCATCATCAATCATTTATTTTTGCAATATAAAAACACATTCATGCTTCAAATGACTGATTAAATTTCACTATGGAAAACACAGATGGAAACTTTCAAGCCATTGTATAGAGGATGCTTGCTCACTCTTCAGATGGATGCTTGGATAGCTCGTGTGTCTCCTGATTTCTTCCCATCACTTGTTGATTTTACTGAGATACACTGATTGAATAAGATAGTACCTTTGTGAATACTGTTTCTATGTGGATTGATTAGGATTTACATGGTATCAGCAAACTGCTGTCCCATGGATAAATCTGACCCATCTTCTGTTTTTATATTACTTATTAATTCAGAATAATTTAAACTTTTTAATGTTGGCAGTTTAAGTGATTAGATAAATATCTACTCAATTTATTCAACTTCAGCCATTGATCAAAAAGTCTAAAACAACTACTCTCTGACCTTTCATGGAAAACGTTTGCTGAGCCCAGGTTTTCTACATCAAGTAGCAGTAATGATGGTGAAGTGACTTTATTAATGCCAAGACCACGTACAAGCAAATTATTGCCTAATATATGATATGGGATGCCAAAGCCAACTTCAGATGTGAAACTTCTCGGAATCATCTGATAACACATGTATATTTGCTTCCTATCCCCAAAAAAGAAACAATAATTTTTATCATCTTCACCCCAGAATTAGCATTTTTTGCTACACAATAATTTTTCTTATAGACACAGAACACAACACTGCAAAATCAGTATTTTTCATATATTCCAAGAATGATTCTTAAAAGTGAAAATATTTATCTTAAAATACTAATTGAGGCTTTGTGATGGAACTAATGGGTGTATTAGAGAATATATTTAAGTACAAGTAAAATCAGGGAGAAGTTACTCTCTCAAATCAAAGACTGTACAGGACTCTTACACATCTGACTTCCCTTTCACTCAGCTGTCCCATTTAAGAAAGATGTTACCAGACTCCTCAATTGTAGCCAGAAAATTTCTAACTTTACATTTTGGATTCAAGACTTCAAATGATAGCAAACACGAGTCAGTATGGGCAAATTTATTTGTGCATTAAAATAAAGGACCAAACCCTACCACATTTTGTTCATATCATTCACTGACATCACTTTGAAACTTGGTCCAATACCAATTTGTATTGCTACAGCAGAGATTAATGTTAAGGTTACAACACAGAAGAAAATAACTATCTTATGCATATTTCACTAAATAATCTGCTATTTCAATGGTGCTAGTTAATCAGGACTGGCTCTTTCCATAGATTGCAGGAACTTGAGCTGTAAAATGTATAACTTACTTGCTGTTCCAGAGATGCAGCTAATGATGCAAAAAAAAAAGATGAAATTCTCTATCATTATGATCCAGAACTCAACTAATCATGCAGTGTTATCTGGAACAGAAGCCAATGAAGTGAAGAGAATGTCTTAAAGTGAAGACTCATTACACCAACTTAAAATATTTGCAACCGAAATAGACATAACTACAAAGATGTATGTAATAATAGCAAATACAGATTCACTTTCAGGCTTATATAAGTTTGATGCCATGCTCAGCGCACATCATCATTTTATAATTGTATGGATCAAATGTCTGTAGTTGGAAATAATTTCTGTTATGAAAGTTGATGATCCCATGCCTTCTGTGTGTTCCTTGTCAGACTAAGCATGGATAGCTGATTTACCAACATGTTGCCTCAAGTTCCTAAATACTCACTTGTTGGTGCTCTTCATTTGATTCAGAATGCTCCTC
>LZPO01098464.1:7750-23672 GCA_001675575.1 Neotoma lepida | reverse complement strand
AATATCATCCAAAAAAATAACTTAAGAGAGTCAGGAACCAACACTGGAGATGAACTGAGGCCTATTCCACATAATATATGTAGAACATTTGAGTATCCAGAAAAAGAACTAATAGGAGTAATTGATGCCTACCCAGGAGTCAACTGNGGAGGCTGTTGTGATCAGTCTTTACTTGGGATCACCTAGGAAAGAAACTCATGGCATGTCCAAGATGATGTCTCTAGAGAGGTTAACCTAAGGAAGAAAGACATCACCTCCACAATGTGGTTTTGTGGCTCCATCCCATAGGCTGGGGTCCCATACCAAATAGAAAGGAACCAAGGTGAATATGAGCTGAGTACCAGCATCCACCAGCATCTGCTTCTTGGGTTAGGATACAGTGTGAAGAGCTGCCTAGCATTGTTGCTGCTGTGGAGCTCTCTGATCTCATCTTCATCCCTTCCCNGCCNTGATGAACCCAGACCAATCAAAAGGAAGCTTCTCCTTTAAATTTTTTGTCTTGTATTTTGTCACAGAAAGGAGAAATGTAACTAATGCAGTTGCTACCTGTAAATAGATCACCACTGTTAAAACACAAGCCTAAAACACCAAGAGAACCTCAACCTTAAAACTTCCACCTCTCCTTTTATTTATTTATTTATTTTTCATTTTACATACCAACCACAGTTTCCCCTCCCTCCCCTCCTCCTGTTCCCCTGCCCCATCTACTCCTCAGAGGNTGTAGGGCCTCCCATAGGGAGTCAACAAAGTCTGGCACATCAAGTTGAAGCAGGACAAAGCCCCTCTCCCTGCATCAAGGCTGAGCAAGATATCCCACCCTAGGGAAGGTGTTCTAAAAAGCCAGTTCATACATTAGGGATAAATCCTGGTCCCACTGTCCGGGGCCCTACAAACTGCCCAAGCCACACAACTGTCACCCACATTCAGAGGGCCTCGTTCGATCCCATGCAGGTTCTCCAGCTGTAAGTCCAGAGTCTGTGATCATGATGAGGAAACCCATGACAGCTGACCCAAGCTAGTGGGAGCTCAGACTCCCCCCCCTTTTATTAATGATTTACCTTCCTTTAATTTGACTCAATGTCAAACCACCAGAAAGGCTTAGGTCCACAATTGATCCCCTTAAAGCAAAGAACGAGTTAATGACTGAAGACACAGAACTTACTATAAATAATGTCTCATGTGTTCCCAGTAAAAGTCCTGGTAGTGCCTTNCCTCAATTTGCATTAACCCGGAGGCCAATGTGTAATTATTTAAATGAGACTTTTTTTTTTAAAGAGGAATGGTTCCCCAAGGATTGACTCACAACCTATTGTCCTGTGGAGCCAGTAGTAGCCTTAAGGAAAAGAAAATCTTCCATTTACTGTGGAAGATGTCACTAAATGAAAATAGTCTTCCATTTCTTAGGAAGGGATCTGTGAGGCTAGAGTGTGTTCCATCTACTTAATCCTCACTCATGAAATGAACTCCCTGCCTATGAGCTGATAGCATCCCTGTTGCCATGGCATCAAGGGGCTGGGGAATTCAGAGCTAACCCAGCCTTTGGCATCTGGAGACCCATGAGCAGGTGCAAGCACTGTAAAGTAAAACATGTGAACCACAAACACAGTTTTGTGCCTGTGTAGGAATACACAGGCACTTTTTCTCTGAGCAAGAACACAGTAAGAGGTCTTGACCCAAATAAGAGGTGAACTACCATTAAAACTCCTGCCAAGAGCCTAGATTCTTTCAAGGTCTTATGCCTTCCTGATCTTTCTTTCCTCTGAAAATGTGTCTTCTCTTTTATTTATCTTCATGTCCAACCTCAAATGTCATCCCTTCCATCAACTGGAGTAGTTGAAGCTACNTTCTGAAACTTTTCTAATGCAATCAATCCCCACAGTATGCACCTGGCATGAATATCTTCTTAGGTCATCTGCTTTCTCCACCAGCAAAAAGTGTTAACCTTCGTTTTCTTCATTTACAAAATAAAGACAATAAGCCTTTTTAGAGTGACTATGGAGATAGGTGAGCAATAGCATAAATATTTAGCATTTAATAAATATTCAGCAAATGTAAACTTGAGTCCTACAAAAAGGTNAAAATTGAAAATAAATGTTTGTAGCATCAATAAGAGGTAGGACTGGAGGCAGCATTGGAAGCAGCCACATACACAACATTTACTGAAGAAACAAATTTCTTAGGCTTTGTAGATTGTGATCATGACCCAGCTGGGGTTAGTACTACTTTGCTGAGAGATTCCAGTGGTCCCCAGCCTGCTCAGTAGGCTGCCAGGCATTTGCTTTGCTCATATGGAATACTTTAAAAAAATACAGATTCCCACAGAGAGGACAAATATCTGTCTCTCTTGGATGTATTGAAGAGCAGTTAAGTGACAATACTATAAGGGGGCTGTGGAGAGGATCTCTGTGCTAACACCAGTATTAAATGGAACATCAGCCCACGTCTCTGAGGTCTGTAAGCAAGTCTTGTTCCTTGAGTGAGTTTCTTTTATTCTTCTTTTTCTTTCTATATGTCTTTTATTTGTCTAGGCTAATTTTTCAGTTTTTCTTTCCTATATAGGGAAAGTAAATTAGTGTCAACATTTTGTTTCTCTATTAAAAGATGATGGCACATGAGGTCATAAGAAAAGATTTATGTTAGGAAATAGTTGCAAGCAAAATTGAAANTAATTCTAAGGCTTTACCTTAGGATATGAATGATGCATGTGTCTAAGCAACCTACATATTCTGTCTGCATTTGAGCCGTTCCTCAGAAAATACAGAGCCATCACAGGCACCACATTGACTGTAGAACCATCATAAGCACCACATTGAATCATTTCGGCCTTTGGGACAACTAGAATCCCAGTTCGGCACAATAAAGAAGTGAAAAATATGTGTAAAATACCTTTTTCTTTTCTCTTTTTGCCGTGAAGGGGGGAAGCTGGTGACTAAAAGAATGTTTACGTAATGCACTGGATGGTATCTCTGGTACTCAGCTGTGCTGGAGCCTCTCCAACTCAGCATTCAGCAGGCTTTGCTCCCTCGCCATGCAAGTTCTCACCTGCTNCNGAGGGCTTATTTGACTTGTTTGAGCACCTCTGCTTCTCCCTGTTTCTAACCATGGTACCAAAGAGAAACACAGACTAATGACTCTGCCTGGGTTTTGGCAGNTTTATGGATGGCATTTAAAGTTGACTGACTGTCATCTTTCCTGGTTGGCCTGGGAAAAGCCAGAATACAAGGCTGGTAATGCTTTGCTTCTTGGGAGAAAGTCCTACCAGGGCCTTCTCTGGTTATTTGAAGGAGATAAGGCTATAATAACTGAGAGGTAAGGAAAGACATCCATCTCTGTACTCAAGCTGTATGGCCATGCCCGTGTCTTCATTTTTCCATTTGTAGATAGTGCATAGTACAGAAATATGATAACACCAGTGAGAGTCAGATAAGATATTTGCTTAGGTATTTCTCATTCACTAGGGACTCAGCGAGCATTAGTTTCTTTCCCTGTTTACCTCCTCATTCTGGGGAGAAGGATCAGCCACAGCTGAATGAAAAAGAACGTGACTTTGCTATAGTATTGCAAGCACAGAATCACCCATGGAAATGCCTGGGGAGCCAAGACACTTTCAGATTGATCACGCCTACCTTTGTAGCCTCTGTTTCCCTAATTCTGTCTGTTCTGCTCTTATCCTAGGGCACTTGGGTTCCCNGGGAGCTTCTCTTTCTTACTATTCTTATCTCTAAAACATGTCCANAACTCACCCCAAACTAATGTACAAAGAACTTGTGAATTTCAGTATATACATGGGAATAATGTCATAATCCAAAATGATGTTCATTTACTGTGGACTATTCGACTATTAGACTCAAGAAGATCAATATTTACTTCTATAACCACATTTCCTATTTATTTAACAAGCATATGCAGACATCAATTCTCAGAGCTGGGTGGTAGAAGTCTGGAGTGTAGAACTGAATGAGATGTGATCACTTTCCTCAGAAGTCCCCTAGTATTGTGAGACACAGCTGTGTAAATACGATGACAACAGCCAACAGTCACAGAACACTCACTATATGCCAGACACTCTCCTATGTGCTTTGCATAAACTAATTCATTTATTCTTTACAACAGCTAATTGACTTAGTTAACATCGTCAGCTACAGTTTGGAGTCAGCAATGGGCTGAGAGAGTGCTACCCAGGGCCACAAAGCTAGGGAGTGTAGTCTATCTCTAGAATGTTTTCCTCTTTACCACTGTGTTTTTTTTTACCATGCTATACATGAGACAGCATAGAGTACATGGTTAGCATCCCCATGTGAAGTAAATGCCATTAGGAGGACTGTGCACAGAATGTTTGAGAAAGATAAAGGAGCAGGAGGCATTAGAATCATTAGAAGCATGTTTTAATATTAGAATGCTGAAATTAATTTTAGCTTTCTCAAACACTGTCTCCTGTGATGTGTCATTTTAATCCAAGGGCGTCTCTAGTATCCAAGAAGGTTAAAGAATTGGAAGCCAAGCCGAGCTGCTGATTACAGATTTTTCTCTTGAATTCCCCAAAATCCAGTTTGGAAGTTTGATCAGCCAATGAATAGCTCTCATACTCCAAGATACACCACAACAAGCTTTTCCCTGTGCACAAGGAAAAGTCAGCATTGCCAGAGGCTGCTGGCTAACTCTGAACCATGCATGGACTCTAAATTTTCTAGATCTTCACAGTGTTAGATGAGGAAAGAGCTCACTCAAGACAAGTGATGGTACCTACTGAGGATATCTTATGGGTACCTGTAACATATCTCCGGGCACATAGAAAGAACTACATTGGTAGCTGTGTTTTCCTTTCACACAACTATTAGAAAGCAAGCTAGAAGTTGGATCTGTCTAAATTATCCAGCTCCTCTCAGCTGGGGCTAACCACTCCCTAGCCTGGGTTCTCAATTTCCTCTGTATTCTGTGGGTGTTTTTCCTACCTGGAAGCTAGGAATTTTTGTTGGAGATAAGTGCATTCACTCTGGCTGCTCCTGCAACTATCAGGAATTCATGATGGCTTCTACATCAAAGGCATAGGGAGTGTGCTCAGGAGAGTGTTTGCCTACATGCTGTTTCAGGCTGTACCTGGGAGGGTCATCTTTCATCCTTGCTGTGCCTTCCTTAGAAGCCTATCAAACAACTCCTGGCCTTTTCCTACTCCTTTTTATCACCCTCTGGAACAAAGTTGGGACTTGTGCAATGGCGGGGTGCTTTTCTGTGGGAACAATAATCTATTTCAATATGTGTGGGTGGGTAGATTATACATTATGGGCTTGGAGCTCAGTTGTAGAGCTAGGGAGGGACTCAGTTAAATAGTTGTATGATTAACAAGCTGCTGCATTTTTATGGTCAGGGGAAAAAAGGCTGCTGTGGGAATAATCGGTTCAGATTGAGAATGATTCATCCCAAGGTATTCAGAAGCTTGTAAGGTGTGAGAGGAGACAGGCAAGGAAGCGACCCCTCACCTGCTTGAAAAGAATTGAACGTTATTTAGTCAGAGGGGTTGGAATGTGCTCTCCCCACCCTTCTTTTCTTTTCTTCTTCCTCCCCTTCTTTCTCTTCCTTTTAAACTTCTCTACCACCTTGGGAGAAAATCTCTGAATTACAGAGATAAAGGCCCTGTAATAGATGCTACTTCTATAGACCTTCTATCAGAGCCTGCTACTTGTAGCAAGATATAAGTGACACAGGTGAGAATAGAGCAAGGAGTTGAGCATGTACTGTCAAGACAGACCATTTTTCATTAATCAGATCACACATCTTGATTGTACTTACCTTAATTGTAAATGTAAATTGGACTAAAAGATTTTTCATACTTCCTCAGAGTTCATCTACTCATTGAAAGTTTATTGGGACCTGAAAAGCTATTGTAGAGCTGCAGGTCTATAAATAAACTTAGTCCCTGTCTAAGTTTTGAACCAGTGAAGAGAAGGACACTAAAGATAGGTAGATGGAGACCAGACTGTCACCACCTGTGTAGAGAAACAATGCTAAGATTCAAGATTCCAGGGACCAGTACTAATGGCTTTCCTTAGATCCCAAACTTCAAAATTGTTTATACAATTTCTTCAACTCCTCTCCAAATACAGCTCAAACAACAGTGTCTCCCACCAGCTGTAGATAGAGGTCTCCTTCTCTGGGAAGCTCGCAGCATGAAATCACAATCCATGCTATGTCTTTTGCTCAGGTACACTGCCAAGACTCCCCAAAGGACCACTTCTATCAGTAAACGTAGGTACTGCTTCCAAATGCATTAGTAGCTAAGTCACACACCCCCCATCCCAAAAAGTGATATGTGGCATGGCCTAGAAATAAGGAGTGTTGAGAATGGTTGCAGTAGAGTTGACAGCCATCTTTCTAACAATTGTTGCTCATTTACATATCTCAGCCTACTTGGTTATTAGATCAAGGTCACAAGAGCTAATCTGGCCAATGGTCTTCAGAAGAAGCCATATGTATGGACTGGATGAATTAAAAATTTCTGAAATCAGAGGCCTTGAGCCAGACCAATGACTCCTGGCAATGAACACTTGCAAGTAAAGATGAATGGACTAAAGCATAAACAGCGTGAGGGACATATTACAGCTTCCACAATAAGATTCTTCTTCTTTTTTGTTTTTGTTTTGTTTCTTTGTTTTTGTTTGGTTTTTGGTTTTTCTTTTAACTTTGGTTTTGATTTGAGGGGGAGGCTGCAAGGGCAGAGCGCAGATGAGAAGAGATGGGAGATAAGTGGGGTCCGAATGCCTGATGTGAAATACACAAAGAACCAATAAAAGTAAAAAGGAAATTTCCTCTTTTCCTCTCCCTCCGCCATGGTGACCCTGGAGGACATATGTTGTAGATGGCATAATTACAAGACAGCGGAGGCGTGTTCAAGCTAAAATGTACTGTGTGAAGGATAAAGCCACTTTCTGTCTATAAGCCATTGCGATTCGAAGGCATTTTTGTCACTGTTATGGAAACAGAACCTGTCCTCTCCTGACTAAAAATATTCCTCCTTCCTCAAAAAGGATTGAGTAGGCTTTGAAAATTAAAATAATTTTTGTACTGAAGGAACATTTGGTCTGACGAGGAAGAATGAACACACAGGGAAGAAATAACTACTACCTGTGTTAAGAACTCTGAAAGAAGTACAGAGAACAGTTCTTGGAAGTGCACAAGGAAATGTGTGGACAGAATAAAGATCCCTTATAAAGGACATTTTAGCAAACATAAAATGANGTGTGTAAGTAACCAGTGATAGATAGATCTTTCACACAATGATGCCAGGCTCTTCTCACGGGAGAGTTTTCCTCCTAATGATGGTACAGGTTTAGGATCTAATTTGTAAAGTGTTTCTTCTACTCTTCTCCATTAGCTAAGGAAGTTTATTACGTTCCTCTTCCTCTTGTGGTTTCTTATAAAAAGTAAAGCTTTGATTTCAGTTTGACAGACAGGTACTTACAGTTTTAAGTATGAGCTCCAAACTACGTGAAACCCCATTCCCATCATCACTTAATTGTGTTCTTCCTCTTCCCCACCTTGTTTGATAAATCATGCCTGGTTAAACATCACTGATTGGGAATGTACCTTTGTGCTCTTGGGATTGTAACCCTGATCACCAGCATATACGGAGAACCAATAGTTGCATCCTTCAACCAGAGGAATATGGATATTCCTTTTAAAACAAATATCGGTATTTGTCTTTGTCATCTAGAAAGGGCTGTGCTAGTCAATTGGTTGGAGGGGATCTGTGCAGGATCCATTGTCCCTTATTTTTGTGACATTATCTTCTTTTCCATTAGGGCATCTTTATCTGCCTACTCTCCATCCATCTGCTATAGTTGGACATGTGACACAGATCCATACTGTAAAGAGAACATGGACCTTATGAAAGCAAGTGATCCAAAACCGAGGCTGTGACCCAACGTAGTTCACTAAAGGTTAGGCTTTAGTCCTCAGGGAGAATCTAGTGGCTTTAATTTTGAACAGAGAGGAAATAAACTTTCTTTCCTATTGGCTATCAAGCTAGGAGAAACCAACCTGCAGCTGCTAGCTTCCGTGTGACTTGCCTTCAAATGCCAACATTAAAAAGAGCAGTGCCACTTCAAGCCTGGATGAATCCATCACTCGTGCCAACTTCCTTTTGACCCCATGCCAACATGAGTTTTCTTTTCTATAGCTTGCAATGAAAGGAAATCTAATTAATGTTGAGTCAAAAATTCTCATGAGGAAAAAAAAAAAAGAAGCCGATGTACCTACTATCAATTATTTTGCTGATTTGAAGCCTTTCTCTATTTTCTACAAATTCCTGGGTGCTTTGAAGCAGTTGTAGTAATTGTCTTGGGAAGGACTCATGTTCTAATCATTTTGCTTTCCTTAATGAGAGGGCATACTTATTGACTATAAGGAATAATTGTTTCTATAAAATTAAGCAGTTCTATTCAAGGTATGAAATGGAAAATGATAGCAAATAATTTTGAAAACAAATCTGAAAAACATACAGAAGCCAGATAAATACAAAATTAAAGGCAAAATTTCATTTGAAAGTTCTTTTCTCAGTGAGAACTTATGTAAATGTTAACTGTTTTGTTCTCTGGGTAAACTTAATTTAGTGAACATGCCTTGATATTTGATTCTCTCTCTTCCTAAGGTAATGTATTCTTGGGGTGTAGTTCTAATTCTAGAAGGCCCTAGGGAGATTAAACAATTCAAAACAGACAAGTAGGTCAAGTTCACCTTAAATTGTCTTTAGGTTTCTGTTAATATTTTCTCCCATCTCTAGAAAGAAGGGGAGGAAGTTGGGTGGAAAAAAGAAGGAAGAAAAGGAGGGAAGGATGGGGAAATAAAAGAAGAAAGGAAAGGAAACAGAAAGGGAGAAAAAAAGAAGAAATGGAGAGAAAAATGATTAAATGCATTATTAAAACCTAATTGTCACTGTAATTAAGCTTATGAGGTAAATGTTATTTCAAGTTTATGAATGGAACCAGAGGCTCTGAGAGAGCAGTAATTAATCTTCATTTCAAATATTGTGGTGTTTTCTATATGCCTGTTATGAACTGTTTAATTCTCACAGCAACCTGATGAAGNAGACAACCTTATCTTCAGTTCATAGATGAGAAAATAAAAACAAAAAGGGGTAGAATTATGCANCCAAGCTCATAGAACATGTATTAGAGTGAGGACCCCAATTCAGGTAGTTCTGCTCTCAAACTCATGTCCTAAACCATTCAACTTCCTTGCCCCTATGGCAAAGGGATTTGTGTAGTTCATTTGCTCAAGATTTCAAAGGTCATTAGTCATTATAACTGTCATGTTTCTTCAGTGGAGATAATGTAATTGCATTGTTATTTTCAGAAGAAAGGGATCCAATGAGGAATGAAGACAACTTCTCGAGNTGATAAAGAGGTCTGGTGATATGTTAACTAAATTTTTGGGAATGATTCCCGAGCCATGCCTGGAAATTAATCCACCCAGAGAGAGGTTGACCCTTCCATGTTCAGAGTGGTATTGATNTGGAGGAAATCAGGGTTTCTTCTCAGGGTTCTTAGTCTATTAATAANAGAATTTAAGAATGGACTCAAAAGAAAATTCAAGTAAAATTTTATTTTATTTTAAAAATAAAACACTTCAGGGAAAGCAACCTATAAACCTCAGCAGCTGCCCAAAGAAGGAGAATGGGAGAGGCAAGGAGAAAAAGGCCATGTTGTTTTAACAGCCATGAAGGTCAGACACATGGTAGGCAAGCAGCCAAGTGGTGTGGGGGTAGTGGCTTTAGAAAAAGAGTAAGGAAGTAGAAAGCATCAGAAAAAGCACTCTTGGATTCTGGCCAGCATCCAAAAGAATCAAAGAAAAGAGGAAAGAGAAAAGATAGACTTTCCTGAGGGTTGGGAGACCAATTCCAACCTCCTGGCTTCACAGCTCATGGGGATTGCGCTGTAGGGCCACAGTTCTGGAAGGTAAAAAACAGTAGTCCATCAAAAGAATACTTATTACACCCATCTTTTTAGCTTGGCCTAAGGTAAACTCATCTCTTAGGGCAGGTCCTTTGGTCAGGTCATTGATCCGGCCCAGCTGAAATGTTAGGTCTCCATTCAGGCCAGAGACTGTTCTCTTGAACACAAGGAGACTTTTTTTTAAACAGGCCTTCATTGCTATTCTAACACTATGATCCTGATTCTCAAGCTGCCATGCTAGTTGAGGACTTCAAAACCAGGCTACATCTATATTAAGCTAGTTTTAATGGCTAGATTCTTGCATCTTGATTAGTTGATCACAAACTTCATTGTCCCACCAAAAATATATCTCCTAGTGTAGACCTGATGAACAATTATCAGCCAGATGTTCTACTGAAATGAGAGAAATGGATTCTATGTTAGCCAGATGTTCTACTGAAAATGGATCCTATACTAGAATGGNATGGTGAGATTCACACTGTGGAGAATTATCAAAACACAGACATGGTGTTCACAAAGGCTACATAGCCAATGCCTACTGCCATGGTAGAATTGAAAGTTGATCCCAGATCCAGCCAACTCTTGGCTCCTTGGTACTGAACATGTTATTTCATGCTACCAGATGCACAAACCTTGCAAAGGATAGGGTCCCTGGATATATGACATCTTACATGCTCCATTCATGATTCAGAAAGAAATAACTGATTCTAGGCCCAAATTAGTCATCCAGAAAGTATATTTGACTCAAGTGCCCAGCATAATTTCTACCTGAACAATTGGAATCAATATTTGAGATAGATACTGAAAGATAATCTTAACCCACTCNTTTTGGGTTCAGAGCTGACCCAAGACTCAGTTCCTGGATTTGTGGATGTGTGAGACTATCATTTGTATTTAGATTGAAAGCTTCAAGAGCACAAACTTGGACTCTCTCTTTCGATCTAAGACAAGGTGTGGTTCATCATACATATTCAAGGAGGGAGGCAGGGACATATGGCAGATGGAAGCACTCTTTTGATTCTGCATTGCTAACAAAGAGGGAAATATTTAGTCAACTTTGAGGGGTAGTGTGTGAAAATATAAAGAGGAAAAAAGAACAAATGTATATCAAATATGTATGCATATATACATATATATATACACACAAATAAATACATATATAAAACAAAATATATCAAAAACAACTCAAAAGACCTTGCCTCATTCCTAATTAAGTCATACTTATCTAATTGCCATCACCATCTCATGGCCCAGTAAGCCCCAACCCGTTTCNCTTCAGCCACTCTATATCCTGTAGTAAATGGCACCTTGCTCCTGCCACCGGTGAATTCATTTCTCCAACACAGTCTCTACTTTGTTTTCCTCAACAATCCACAATGTTACCCATTCAAAACCAACTCACACTCCACAGATAATCCCAATCCTCCCTCTCTATAGGAAATTCTCTAGGCTTTTATCTCTGTAACCCCTTTATACCTTGCAGTAAAATTATAACCACTACAACCACAGGATATTTTGTGGTTACCTCAATTGTCTGTTCCTATGCCTCCTCATATTTCCAGCAAAATGCCAGTCCTTCAAGAATTGCACCACACACTCCAATAAACTCCAAACTCCTGCTCTATAAAACCTAGCATTCTGGAATTATTCAGGTGTCAGATCATAACAGCTACTTAATGCTCCTCAGTTGTGTCCACCATCATCTCCCTGCCCCATATCCTATAGCACATGCACTGTCCAGAAAAGGCCCCACTTCCTCCATGACCATGTCACACTCCACTGACTGCACTAATACTTTCAACCAGAGATGCTCTTCTCAATCCCATGATGAGCTCCCATCCTCTCTCTGCAATCCTCTTGCCACTTTAAATTCAACATCAAACAACAATCACCATCCTACAAACTCCCTCAGATTGCCCAAGAAACTATGATCTCCTTTTATACTCTTCACAATTCACATCTATTCCCTCCCTTGACCCAGCCACATCTTACTCTCTAGTAATTTCTAGTCTTTCCTTCCACAANGTTTTACCCTTCACAGAAAGTATTCTCAGCTCCTACATTCTCTTTGAATTCCATTTTATGCTCGGTCTTCCTCTGCAACCATTCACATTACCAGGAAAATCTCAATCTAGTCATCTTCATCATCCTTTTAGTAACCACACCATAGTAAATGTAAGTCTCATTTTAACCTCACAGTTATCCTCAATCCCTTTACTAAGACATTTCACTCTACAATAAGCCCCTAACCATGGCACATGCCATTCACTCTGTATTTGTCACTTTTTTATTGCTGTGATAAAACACTATGCCCTGAGCCAGTTTGTGGAAGAAAGAGTTTATTTGGGTTTATGGTTCCCTGGAGTAAAAGTCCATCATGGCAGGGAGCAATCAGCAGGTATGATGACAGCAGCAGAAAGTTGAGAGCTCACATCTTGAACCACAGCACAAAGCAGAGGGCGGTTCCTGGGAATGGAGCAAGGCTTTGAAACTTCAAAGCCCACCCTTCAGTGCTTCCAGTGATGCACTTCCTTCAGCAAGGCCACACCTTCTAGACCTCCCCAAACAGTCCTACCAAATGGAGTCAAGTGGTCAAACACATGATTCTGTGGGGGGACAGTCTCATTCAAACCACCACATGTTATACTCTACAGAGCTACAACCACCCTGCACAAATCATACTTTTTTCTTACTACAACCTAATTACACCATGCAGTAACAACTAATCTCAAAGGAGACAAAGCCTTTCTGCACCACAGTAATTCCGGTAATTCTTTTTCATCTCCTTCACAACTAATTCACATTGCACTGAAACTCCCAAGGCACCCATCACCAAACCCATTCCAAACTAATCCCCAGTGTTCCATCCACACAATCATGTCATACTCCACAAGAAACCCTATTTTCCCAGGCTCTCAAAATTCTCTGAAGAGTGCTGGTAATTCCGAAGACATTTTACAGTAAAATCCAAGAGAAAGGTTGCTAAAATCCAGTCTGTAGTCCCATGAGCCTATTTGTGAATTTATATTGCAAAGAGATATCCTTTTTTTTTTCTGCACAAAGATGTATTTTGTCATGATGTGCACACTGGTGAGCGTACTGTGTAAGTAGAAGTCTGTATCTTAAAAACCAGTCTTAATAGCATGCTACAGCTAGACAAAATGTAGTCTGTAATGTGGAACCTGTTCATCCCATACCATTCACATTCAGAATGATGCCATGTCGATTCTAGCTTCTCAAGTGTCATTTATCCCCAAGGTCAAGGGAACATATTGAGGGTGAGTATTGAGTTATGGATGGATTTCATGACGACTTGTGTGTACTGTCCAAACTAGATATAATTAGGGAAATCCAGTCCTTCCTCCCATCCTCCAGTTGCCATCATTATGTCTCTGAATCTTNCCATGAATCTTGACAGGGGAAAAAAGTAAGCTGCATGTCCCAAGTCTAGCAGAGGCTGAGCAGTGTGTTTAAGACATCTTGCTTAAAACTCATACCCTGTTAATCACATGCTATTTGATTATGTAGATTTGGAGATGGTCTAAAGAGTTAAATGGCCTTTGATTGCCTGCTGTTCTCTCTAGTCCTTGTGAAATAAACCTGACTTTTTTGTTCGCATATGTTTCTAACTTTGAGCCAATGACCTTTCCTCTCTCATTCAACAGTATAGCCTCATAGCACCACATGCTCAACAAATGTGTTTTGATTGGTAGTTACCTATTTGGAGCTATGATGAAATTCTGTCTCTTTGTGTGTATGTGTGTGTATGTCTACCTATATGTGTGTGTGTGTGTGTGTGTGTGTGTCTGTCTGTGTGTGATGTATTCCACAATTCATAATTCACCCTCTTTGGCTACTTTTCAATGGACCAGATAATAATCGTAAATGGTAGAAAAGTAAGTATAGACAAAATAAAATATAATCTCTGTAAGGATTTTGAAAACTCAGAAGTAATGTTAAAATGTAAAAATTAAAGCTGTTTATTTCATTTCATTTAAACTATATAAAGCATGGGAAATTAAATTAGGAGCCATCATCCAAAATAGTTTGTCCATTATTGAGAATCTATTTAGGTCAGAAATTTTCAGCTACCATATTATTTAGCCAATCATCTTCATCTGTAATTGGCACTATATTACTATCCTATGAAATCATATAGGTAAGTGGGAGAAGACAACATCAAACAAAATCTCGGGAAAATACCATTCTTGTAATTACCAATTAAAAGCATGATGGATTCAGGCATAGTTCAATCCAAGTATCCATGTTTGGTTGTTAGAAAGTAGTTTTTTTTTGCAATGAAGATGGTAAGAGTGGATTTTGAAATGGTTATTGGAAAAAGCAAAATCATCTGTTTGAGGATATAACCCATTCTAGATATTTTTAACATTTTAATAATTTTGATTTAAAAATACTCTCTGGTTAAGGGAACAGTTTGTAGTAGGAGCTTTGTAGTATCATAAACTGTTGTATGGCATTTAATACCAAGAAAAGAACTTAATTGCTGGTAAGAAGCAATAGTTATTTCATGGCTAGCTCATTTCTGCTGGCTCTTGAAATCCTCTCCAAAACAGTTAAAGTACAGCAATAAAAACAATTCAAGTGTATGATCTTAAAACTAAGTATTCTCTGAGAACCACAGAGCTAGCTTAAATGTCTGAGCAAATGTCCAGTCTGTCTGGTTTCATACATCTACACCTGGAGGAACTGAAGTGAAGGCAACATTAGGCTTTGACAAGGCAATGGTTTGGGACATTCTCAGTATTTTAAAGTCCCAGAAAAAAAATGGCACCTTAATTTATATTAACACTATAGAAATTAACTTCTACATTAAATTACTTCAAGCTACAATTACTGTTGGATTCTGTCTGTTGATCAGATGTTTCCAATAGTAATTTGTGCATGTTTAATAAACAAAAAAATGGGACAATCTAGGACAAGAAAAATGGTCAGTATTAATTTTTGGGTCACCTCTTGCAGAACATTGAAATGTTCTTGACCAAAAGCCACAAAAATGTTCTCTTTTTAAAAAAGACTGAATGTTATTACAGTTATCTCTTGATATCTTCAGGGAGTAGATTTCAAGGTAAACCCAATGAATATCAAGATCTGATGGATGAAGATAGACGAGATGGCTCAGTTCATAAAGTGCTTGTTGTGCCAGCCTGAGGATTTGAGTTCAATTAACAGAAGCCACATAAAAAGTTGAGTGTGGTTGCATGTACCTGTAACCCAAGAGCTGGTCAAGCAGAGACGGATCAATCCCTGGAGCTCACTGATCAGCTAACCTAGCCTAATGGGTGAGTCCCAGGCCAGTGAGAGACCTTGTCTCAAAACCAAAGTTAAGATATTAATCCCATCAGTTGAGAATAAGGCCAATACCACAATTTAAAGCCAAAATTGAAGCACAAGCACACTTTAGTTAAATATTGACCAGGGTGAGGTCCATCTCTCNGTTCCCAGAAAATGTCCATGAGTCACATTTTCAAGGGACTTAAAAAGACAAAACCCACAATTCATNGTATTTNCCATCAGGCCCAATCAGGGACAAGCATACATCCTGATGTATGCCTCATGTGCCTCTTACATACATGTAATCAGGCACATCAAATACAGATGTGTCAAACAACTTAGGAGAAACAGAAACTTATTCTNAACTGCAAACAGAATTCTTAACCTACAGGGTATATTTTTCCCATCTTGGTCTCACANGGGTATCCAAGGATTAAATCCAAGGTAGATTTCTAGTCTCCATAACAACGCATACCTTCACATATGTGTACCTGCACATGTGCATGTATGTACGCACACACACACACACACACACACACACACACACACACACACACCTCTAAATCTATAAGTGCTTGAGGCCTGTAAATAAAATGCATACCATTTACACCCAACATATGTAAATCCTCCTGTTAAATTTAAATGATCTTTAGATCAAGTCTCATACCTAAGGCAATGTAATT
>LZPO01098462.1:10068-23733 GCA_001675575.1 Neotoma lepida | reverse complement strand
CTGATCATACTTCCTGCTAAAGGTCAATGTCCAGGTATTTTGTAGTTGGAAAACTTACCTGTCAATTATCCAAAGGAAAACTGAGCAAGCCCAAATATACCAAGGCTTGCACATTGAATTCAAATCTGTGAACTGTGGTTAAAGGAAAAGAGGCTATTCCACAGTGTCTGATCCGAGGTTAATAGTTGGATTCTCTTCTATCCATCAAGTTAACCTTCTGCCAACACTTGCCCTTTTATTTTCAAAACTTTTTCATTTTATGAAAACATATGTAAACATAATCTATACTAATGTACGAAATATGGCTATCCAAAAACACTTGGAAACATTCTCAGAGTCAAACTATCATTTTATAAATTGGTCACTTTAATATATTAGTATGTACTTGAGAATATTTAATATTGAATATTTAAGGGACAATAATAGATTTTTTCTCATTAAATTGTCTCTTATCTGAGGTACTAAATGGATAAATAGTATCAATATTATATATAATTANCAACAAATACTCCACTCATATCACATGTTATGCTGACTGGAAATATTTCATTAAATTCAATTTTAGGGTAATTTTTATGATACCTCCATCACAATATATTTAAAAAAAACAAATCTTGTACTATGTAACATTTATCCATAAAATTAAGACATCAAAACTTTCTGTTGCCTCAATGTGTGATAATATCTTCAATATAGCATGTGCTCAATAAATATCTCTCACAAGAGATAGGGCAGAATCACCTGCATTTGAATGCATATTATTTTTCAACTTTTAATGACTTTTCTATACAAGTGAATACTTTTTTATCAACAATCTGTGATTACTAGATGCCTGCTATGCATTCCTAATTGAAGTGTATGACTAAAGCCTTCTTAAATATAGTCCTAAAATATTATTCTAATGTCATTAGTGAATATTATAAGGGGGAAAGGAGTAAAATAAATGTAATAGGGGTAATACAAACCATATAGGTTTCATATATTAAAATAGATTTTAGGTACACAGTGTTTATGAAATTTAAGATATCATTGACATATAGAGAGTATATCCCTAAGGACATATAGCTGAGAACATTTTGCCAAATGATTTAATCAACTGTTTATGAGATGATTAACCTAATATCATGATCAGCTGAAGCTGACTTACAGCAGATAGAAGTACCAACTTATATCTTCCTACACTTCACTTTCCCTGACAGAATTTTCTTTAGCTTGAGACCAGCTGAAACAGAAGCATCTCTGACAGAAACACCAAGATAGCTTGGGTTTGGCTTCTTTTCTGTCTTGGAAACTCGTTTTCCACACCCAACTGCAGCCCAATTTCTTCCCTGCTTCTTTCTCTATAGGTGAGTCATGACCACAATGATTCAAGCTCAAACTCCCTGAAGTTCAAAACTACTGAAACTAATAGTAAACATTAGACATAGATGATTGACAGACCCTGGACAGTAACTTTTCTTTCAATGTTTAGTTACTGTATCAGAAATTTATGGTATTGTCTTTTTATTTATTTGGATAGATACACATTTGTGTTTATCCTTATATACTGCCTCTATGAAAACAGTAGTATAATGGCCAGATGTGCTGGCACATGCCTACATTACTTCAGTCAGAGGATAAGTTGAAAGTTTGAGGCTAATCTGGACTACTTAGTGAGACCGTTTCAATAAACAAAGAGAGAAAACAGTTATGTCTTCCAATATGCAATTTTCAATTCAGAGCTAAGTGATGCCTTAATAACAAGATTTTGAAAACAGACAGACATCTTTTAAAGGTGTTGGTAGCCCAGCCTTGACTCATTACTTTTTTGTCTTAAGAAGCTGACATGATGCATCTTTTTAAGCAGTACATGATTATATAACTTATCATTCAAATTTTAGTAATTTTACCACAAGTATTAACCTCATTTACACATTGAGTTAGATTACTTAAAGTTAAGCAAAGTTATAAAAACTTATGAATTACAAAGTTTATCTTTACCACTTGACAGATACACCATTCTATTCCTGGCTGATTTTTACACAGTAAATGACTGAGGACAGGTTAGATGTCCAACCTCTAAAAGGTGAATGTCTGGAAAAGGTTAGATGTCTGGAAAGCCAATAAAGAACTCACAATCCTGGATGGATTCAGTTCTTAAGTTAGAGCAATGTGTTCTTTGATGACAGGTTTTGAAAGGTATCTGGGACTCTGCTTTGAACAACAGGGGGCATTCATAGAACAGTTCTAATTTACTTTCTCAAAGCACACACCCTAATCACTAAGCATTTCTTGTTCATATGCCACACAAATGTGGTTAAATAATCTGTCTATTTTGGTTCATATATTGGACTGGTCATTGGAAATTAAAACTTACCTAACACATGCTCTTGAATTTGATATAACCCACAATTTGATGTGCAGGCTCTAGCTTCTGTGTTCTTCCACCACTGGAGAAAAATCAACTGAGTAGAATTCTTCTTAACTGAAATCGATATACACATTGATATTAGGAGTTCCCAGAATTATCTATGTTTAATCTCAGAATCCCACAGACTTTCTGTAGTCTACACTTACTGCTTCACAGGTGTTGATTCATCACAGAAAAATCAAAATCACAATTGTGATGATGAACAGGAGAGTTGAGACAAGGCTGAGATGCCATGGGGTCTTAAATAAACAGTGAGTGAAAGATAAATTATAGAAATTAGTTGTTTCTAATCATATTTATGAGCACAGGGAGGAAAGGTTCATAAAGTAGAAATTCTCTAAGGACACCTCCCATTCATCGTGAGGCAAAAATGAATTCCAAGCACAGTTGTAATTGGTACAATGATGAAGTTTAGACGCTATGTATGTATGTATGTTTGTACATGTATGTATGTGGGAAATAAATATTTGAACATGTACTGGATTTTTGTTGTAGTTTGAAAAATGCAAGTAAACATAATAATATGATACTATGAAAACTCTATAACCAATATAAATTCATGAAAGGCTTTATGTTAAAATGTATACTACAAATACTGTGCAATTTTAGAACTGGAAGTCATCTTCTCCATGCTGTAAAACCTAGTATTCTTTCATTCAAAAAGTATTTCCCAAGTTTGAAAACAAATTAGTGGATGATAGTTACACATGAAAGGTTTTCAAATGATGTTTTTAATACCAAGCATTGAATGAGCATACTTTAGATATTTTTATATACAGTGTGAATTTATAAGCCTTATTACTGTCCAATTAGGTAGAATAGTTTGACAGAATTTTAGACAGAATTATTTCCTTCTTATTTATATGCATACTTACTCTCACGCTTACATTTTTACTGTGATAGAACAATAATGATAAATAGATGGGAATATGAGAAATCTTAAAATGTATACAGAAATTCTTATACTGGAAGCTATAATTATGAAACTCAACTCTGAACTACCAACTACTCTTCAAAAATGTTCAGTCTTGTTTTAAAATTTCAAAAATTTGTNTTTCCCTATGGTAGGAGAATGAAACCCCAATCCTAGTCTTATCCACTGTTTCATGCAGGAATGAGGCAGGTTTGTGATTATTAAAAGCTGTGTTTAGGTTCCATGTGTTCTGCTTTCTAGTAATTGTTTTTTATTAATAAGATAAGATCAAAAGGCTATTTCTCTTAATTGGCACAATACAACTTTGCTATCTTTGCTGAGATTTAACTGCATTCCACTCAGCTATTAGGCTTAACACATGGTGAAGTGAGCATATCTCAGTTACTTCATTTTACTGGTGGAATACAACTGTTTTGTCTTCTATATTCCTCTGTGTTCCCTATGGGATCCACTTTTCTCTACAGCTAAATGATTAAATGCATAGACCTTAATTCTCACCAGACTGCTCAATTTTGTTTTAATAAAAGAATCTATTTCTCTGAATATTTTTCCTTGAAGGACCATTTCATGTACTAAAATCTATTCCTTCGTAATACATATTTGTCATAATATACTTTATGTAAATCATAGTATCATTTAGTGATGCTGAGAATTTTTTATAAAACATTACTTGAATTATAGTAATTACAGACATGTAATATAAGTGTTATTCATAAGAATACTTTATTTTAGATAAGTATACCATTTCTATAGATGATTTCTCTATTCCTATAAATACTCTTGTTTGTGTTATAGTGTGTAGGTATAGTTGACATGGTGTATTTATTTAAAGGCAGGCNGATTTATGTCTAGTTTCATATCAGCTAAATGGTTAACTGTAATTTCTCAAATAGGAAGAGCTGAGCTTGGGATGTATCTCAGTGATAAAAGGCTTGCCAGCATACCTGAGGCCCTAAGTTGGATCCCCAACTTTAAAAAGAACAAAAAATACTTCCATCTAGAAATACTGTCAGTATCCAAAATTGTTCTGAGTTTTCAGGAGTGGAGTCTGAGATTCTGCAGTTTTAACAAACCCAGAGGAGGCAATGGCTGGCTCTGGCATAGTGTGGACAGAATTAGCATGCCAAGGAATAAGATTTGACCTGACCCCTGACTCTAATCCTAAATCAGAGTTAACCTTCCCTAGCCCATCCTATTCCTTAAGGGTCGGAAGTGCAATCCCTGCCATGGCTTCTGACTTCTTACAGAATGGCTCTGTGCTTTGTTTTAAATCAATTAAGAAAGTTCTTTGTCATAAAACAATGTAAGAGAGGAAAGATATATTGAGATTCACATCTTCAGTTGACATGCCATAGCAATAACCTAATTGCTATTGAAATCTGTCTACCTGTCTTAAATTGATGGACTTGGAATTAAGGTAATCACCTAATAGTTATTTTTTTATTCTCCTTTTGCTGATTCATTCATTTAATCATTCAGCAGACACCCCTTGTGTATCTACCAGGCACAGTTCATTGTGCTACCTGTGGCTGCCACAATCTATTCCCTCCGTTTACTGCCATTTTCCTAATCCTCTCAAATAATTTCTTTCACGGACTTGGGTGTACACTCTGCATCTCCCATATCCCATCCTTCTTCAAAAGTGGTAGGATCACAAATTCAATGGTTTCTATGTGTTTCCTTTGAACCAATGATATTTAATCAGATCCTAGGAGCTCATTGACCAGCCATCTTGGATAAATGAATGCATTCTAGATTTAGTGAGAAACCTTGTTTCAAAAAATGAGGTGGAAAGTGATGGAGGAACACCCCTATAGTCAACCTTTGTCCTCTACATTCACACATGTAAGCACACCTCCATGCATTCATATACACACCCTCACAAACACATACTGCACTCAGGAAGACACACACACACACAAACACAAACACACAGGCACTCACTCAAGAATGTTGTGTGAGGGAAATGAAAACTAGAGGTTCTCACTAATGATACTTTCTCATGCCCTGGATATGAGCTTTGTTTTTTGGGGGAAAATGAAGGTCTTGGGGGAATCTTGAAAGTTAGTGTTAGGATTGCCCTCCTTACTGAAAGACATTCTTAAGACTAACTTGTAGAATCCAAATGCAAATCAATTATCCTTGAGAGGTCTGAGTTCTGGGTATTTGAATACTTAGTGAACTCAATCTTTCGCCAATTTTCTCTAAGACACATACCTTGGTGGACACAGTACAGTGTGCTCTGTGGAGCCTAGGCCTGGTTCACTACCTAGCCAGCCCTCTACTCTTAGAGAGGACATTGACTTCTGTGAGTGTTGAGCTCCTGTTAATGATGGGAATAATGAACTCAGACTCTGTTCCCAGACAAATATAGCCAGTAAATTTAACGATGCCAATTCTGAAAATGTAATGCCCTATATAGAATATAAATTTCTCCATATGTTTTCCAGCATATTACCCTACCTCTGTTTGGAGAAAGAGTTAGGAGATATTCCATTCCTCTTTTACATAAAATGTGACTCACTGAGCTTTTAGAAAACACATTTATCAATTTATTTTCACTGCTTCTTCTAGAATACCTTTAAATCACTCACAAAGATGCAACCTTTATTTTATCCAATTATTAGTTTTTCTTCATGGCAGGCTTGACTACTTAGCATAGCCATTATGGCCTTAGCTTAATGAACACTTCCTGAGATGTCCATCACCCATGAGGCATTGCCCCTTGTCCAGGGATCATCTGTCCTTCTCATTCATTTGTTTCATGGCACTTTTCATTACCTGGAATCACTACCTTTGCTTATTTGCTTGTATATTGTGTGCCTCTTTAGTCAATATGACTTTATTACTTCATTATGTGATAGACACTGTCATGGGAATTAGCAATGAAACAGAGTCAATAAGTGTGCCCTTAAGGAGATGGGTACTAATAAATACTGATAATAGTAACTATCTATATATGGACAGAGGTGCCAGGAGGCAAAAGATGCTGTGAAGAAAAATAAAGCAAGCTGAAGGATGAAACCCTGGAGGTCATTGTGCCATTTTATGTCTCATGTTAGGGATAGATTTTCCTTCTTAGGTGATATTTATTCAAAGGCCAAGACAAAAATAAAATATCCAGCTGGAGAAAATGTGTCACTAGCATGGGGAACTGAAAGTGTAAAGACTATGACATGAGACGTAATTTGCAAGTTCAAAGATGAGAAAAAAAGACCATGGTNGCTTCAGAGCAGTAAGCCAGATATGGGTAGTAGGTGAAACCAGGAAGGNTCTAGGTACCTATCTGTAGGCTGGGAATTTTGGTAAAGATCTAAGACCTTACTCTGAGTCCATGGGAAACCTTAGGGCAGAGCACTGTCATCACCAGATTCAGGTTGCCCTGGATGCTGGATGATGATGAAGGGGTTATCATATGTGCAGGATGGATGAGGGAAGTTCCAGTGACATGCTTGGATGCTCCACTCCCACCGCACCAGGAGTGACTGGGCTCATCACTTCCCAGACATTGCATTGTTTTGCTCACAATCAGCCACATTGCTAATTATGCACCATGACACACTGAGAAGCTGTGGCCTGGGGAGTCTTTATCACTAGGTTTAATTTCCTCCCTCTCTCCCCTCCCTCTTTTCCTTCCTTCTCTCTCCTCTTCCTTCCTTCCTGCCTGCCCACCTTTCTTCATGTTTCCTGTTCGTCTTCCTCCTCCTCCTCTTACTTCTTCCTTATTTTTTCATATTCTTTCCTCTTCCTTCTCCTCTCCTCTCTTCCCCTCCTCTCCCCTCCCCTTCCCTTTCATTCCCTTTTCTGTTTCCTTCCCCATATTTCAATAAATAAATAATTATTTATTGTTTATCATAAAATTATGTTAGAAAGTGATTAAACTTAGGAATCTTTTTAAATATAGCACAGGCTCCACCAAATGATGTAGAAAGTGATTAAGGAAATATTTCTTAATTAAATAGTGCAGAAAAAGAATCAAACTTGGGTTCCTGGGTGTGAGCATTAAGTAAATAAAGNAATGATTATCACTGATAAAGACTGAAATATCTTCAAGAAGAGAGGTTTCAAGAGGAACATAAAGAGACTGATCTTGGGCGTATGCTGAATTTTTCCAAATGGAGATGCTGAGTGGGATGTTGGATACATGAGTTTCACTGTCAGAAAAGAAGACTTGATTGGGTTGCAAATCTCAATTAGGAATAGTCTTTAAAGAGAATGGACTCTCGTAGTTCCTTGTAATTGAAATGGGGGCCAAAGACATGCCAGGTTTTCAAGATTCTCATGCAGAACAAGGAGGCACTGTCCACACTGCCACTGGGTTTTCTTGAGATCAAGACAGATAGTCTTTTGTTGCTTTTTACTTTTAATTTAATTTTAATTTTACTTGGGGTTTCATTTGAGACTGAGTTTCACATTGTGGCTCATGCTGGCCTTGTTTCACTCTGAAGCCTAGGCTGAGAGTGAATTGCTATGAGAATGAGCTCATAGCAATTCTCCACCCTCAGCTCCCAAGGGCTGGGGCTAGAGATTTGATATAAGTCACTATGCCTGGATTCTTGATACATTATTCCTAAAAGGATTATAACAAGTAAATAAAGTTTGCTCTAGAGTAAAACTTCTTCTCAATCTCTCCCAGGTCTAGTTCATGCACATGCTAGAACTAACCAGCCATAGTATCATTGCTCATAATGTGGTCCCAGAACTCAAAGACTGAGGATCAGAATTAAGTGGGTACAGTTTAAAATGTAGGTCATGCACTCAAATACCAGGCATAGTAAATAATAAGAATAGCCATTGTCTTGGGATCCTCATTTTAAATCATTGTTTAAATGGTTCATTCCATTAATCTACATAAATAATTAGGTATTGTGTTGAAGTGTTTCAATCTAAATTAAAATATTTTTCTATACATTTTAAAGGATATTCCAGCAAGAAACAAGTTTAGTGATTGTTCATAGAGTTCATGTGTTTGAATTACCCTGCTTATATTCTGGGTTGTTGGGATTAGAATAGATTTAATTTCAGTCAAATAGATTTTAATGTCATTTAAATAGTAAAGCCAAATTTAATTGTTCTGCTTTTCTTCAAAAAGTCCAATTTCAGGATATACCATAACTTTAGGATAAACTACTCAAAACGGAAAAAAAAACTTAAATTGTGAATAATAAATTACAATGCACCTAAAGTATGAAGTATTTGAGATTTCCTATTGAGGGCAAGTGAGAAAATTGTGTTCCATTTCGCAGCCCTNGTATGATTTAGACAGAGTAAGAAAAATGATTGTGGCCAAGCAGCGTGGCACTGTAGCCAGAACATTTGGTTGCCAACATTCCTTCTTATTTGACTCTTTTTCCATATTTAACATGGCATCTCCCCTCTATCCTGCTTGCCCATGCTGCTGTGATTAGTAGCACTTCCATGCCAGCCCATAATGGGCATTTAGAGAGAGAGAGAAATACTCCTTTGTAACTTTAGCTTCTTGATTCCGGGGCATAATGCAAAGAATCCTTCCAATCATTAGGTTCCCTAACAAAGTGGAACACCTGGCCCTGAGAGGTCTTCTCTTCCTTTAAGAAGGCAATTTTTTTTATTTTTATTTATTTATTTTTTTTGCTGCATCAACAATTTAGGAATGCTTGTTGATATATTGAGCACTGACAATAAAAAGTTGGGAGTAGTTTGCATTTTCTCACACAGTTCACTACCAGGTAGTTTAATAAATTAAAATAAAGGCAAAAATAACAAAAAATGAAGTGGTAAACCAATTGCTACAAGGGTAGAGATGATTTTTTTTTAATAATCATACACAGAACAAAATGTCTGGTCGCAGTAATTTGGAGGAAGTTTCTATTCCCTGTCCTTTGAGGATTGTGCTCATGTGTCTTAGAAATATACTTCACTGCAGAAGAAATACAATGGGTATTTCTGTGGGTACTTAACAGATAAAGTGTAATCCTCCCAAATGAAGAATTGGTAACAAATCAG
This sequence comes from Neotoma lepida, assembly GCA_001675575.1. Classification (NCBI taxonomy): domain Eukaryota; kingdom Metazoa; phylum Chordata; class Mammalia; order Rodentia; family Cricetidae; genus Neotoma; species Neotoma lepida. The sequence continues at coordinate 14,404 of LZPO01098462.1, read as the reverse complement.
AGATTCTAGACCTGTAACTTCTAAGATGTTAGTCTTAGCCTAATGCTGCTATTTCTAACACAGTTAGAAAAGAATTGTCCCAGATTTCTACCCAATCATCACCTGCCTAATCAATGAATAATTACCTGTAATGATTGTTTGTGATTTACCAGGTTCCCACATATGACTTTCACAGGACAATATTAAGACATTGGAGTATAATTTTCAAATCAGGAAGTTGGAATCAGAGCAGGCATAGAAAGTGGATCATTGATTAGTGCTCTGTAGATGTTAACTTTTTCCAGCATGCAGATTAAAGATAAACTTGTCTCTACTTAAGGTGCTTTTAAAAGTAAATTGTAGCCACTAACAGTCAATTAAGCATTTTGAGTTATTTCCCCCTGTGTCCTTTTCAGGATACAAAACCAATGAAGCTTATATCCTTTTATTCAATAAATACAAATGTATTTGTACTCGATTGTTAACAGTACAATGATTTTATTATCAATATTTAGTATTAGTTTACATCATTAAGAAGATCAAGAATTATTTGTACATAAAATACTGAGATGAACTGACTTTGGTCCCTGGAACTCATACAAAGGCAGAATCAGAAAATCAACTTCACAAACATAACCTCTGCCCTCCACACATGTACTGTGAACATGTGCATACCTACACTCACATATACACATCAGGCGAGCTCATACATATTCACACAATAACAATACAGTTANAAAATTTAAAGAAATTATTTATTCACTGAACAAGCATAATATGTGTAATATACATATACATATAATCTAGTTATATAATTTTTAATAAAAAATTAGACCATATCCACTCCAAATGAAAATGTTGAAACATCGGGTTATAATTTTCCATTCTGATTTTCTGTATTTTCATGGTCTGGAGACTAGCCTTACTTAATGTTTGAATTTCCAAATATTATGCCAACTCTGGATAAATGAGGTCAACAGAGGAAAACACGCTTTCTACTGCTTACATTAACATTCTGCTGTCTGAAAAACTGCCCTAGACCATCAATCATCTTGTTAATATTTGCAACTTGGAACAGAGTTTGAATGTGATCTGTAAAACCCTCAACTCTTCACTTCATTTAAAATTATTCTACTCTGTGTTGCGCATAAATAATTTTGGATGGATATGACATAAAATAAGAGTGGAAAGAAATGAGTTATCAAAAAAGCATATAAAATGATTTGTTTTTAAAAGTTGAAATGTACTTGAAAGAGCAGATTTAATGTTGCAGTCTAACCATTAGATTTTCATATTATACTTAAAAATTATGTTTTGAAAGTAGCCTTTCACTAGTAAAACCTGTGATTGAGAAAGATGTTCGTATATTTATAGACATTGAACATCAATGACAGAATTTTGTGCATTTGTCCACAGGCCAATAATTCATTTCAAAAATGATTTGACCACTTAATAAACAATAATCACGGAACAGCNGTACAATTTGACTTCATAGGAACCTAACTATGGTAGACTTACTTTAATATTTAATTAATTTGTATTCTTATGAATTTTGATTTTTATGAGTCATATATTTTCAGATTTAAGAAGTAATAGTTCAGTATTTCAAATTGATTGTTAGTAGTAAAGAACCTTTGTTATATATTTTACATCTATATTTATATTCATGGTGTTTCATCTGGCAGATGTCAAAAGTGAAATTTTTAACTCTATTTGGAATTTTATTTTACTAAAGATGCTTGAGTTTTAAGTCCTCTTTGAGAATAAATGTGAACAATTTAGATACTAGTTCAGGAGTATTTTTGAGGTTGATAATGTTTCAATTTATTTCTTTTCCTTCCAGNTACTGATTATTAAAGTGACATTATGACAGTGTAACTCCAAAACAATGGTAAGTCTTAAGTATTTGCAAGTTGTGTAATTTAATGTTGTACTGTAATATACCATATACTTTATTGGGTTGCTTTTCCCATTCTAGTTTTATAAGTCTGTATAGGATGTAAAATTTGAACCAGACCACTAGATTGTAAGGTATTTATGACAGGCCAAAACATTTTAACTCAGCTTTTCTACATAACAGTTTTTGAATTTGGCAACCTGCAGTGCAGTTCTCTTTTTAAGGAACATCAATAAAAGTAATTACTTTCCCATTCAATGTCTATTTTCCCTGAAAGATTTATTTTCCTTTTGGAATAAGCTTTCAAATACAGTGACAGTACAGCAACACCAACATGTTGTTTCCCTGTACTGTGTTGAAAATAATAATATTCATGCTGGACTTTTAGATGGTCAGACTCTTCTTAGGTGCAATAAGATGCTTATAACTAATCCTCACACACTGACATTGCTCTTTTGGAATCNTGATTCCTTATATGTTTATTATTTGTAATAAAACTTCAAATTATCCATAAGCTTACTTCTGGCATAGACAGATGATAGATAGATAGATGGATGGATGGATAGATAGATAGATAGATAGATAGATAGATAGATAGATAGATAATTGTTAGAGAGAGGGAAAGATGGGGAGGGAGGGAGAAACAGAGAGACATACATAGGAGAGATAGCATCTCAGATGCAGTATATGGTAAAAATATTGCAAATTTTTATTGGTTCTGGGAAATAAAATTAGGGCCTTACATGTGATAGTAAGTACTCTACCAGTGAGTTATATTTCCAGCCCAAATATTGAACATTTTCTTCTTAATATTAAAAATAATTTAAAATGTGTGTTTTGGTTGAATTGACCTCTACTTTCATAAAATGCTGTTTTATTTAAACAAAATTATGTCCACTCTTGATGTTAAAATGTTCTTTTCATTCATGAAATTTATTGCCTAAGTATATACTTAATGATTCACTAAAAAGAGAAAAATAATGTCAAATAAAAAACAGTAAATTTAGATATATGGACATATGTATGTATGTGTATATTTATTACACAAAAAGGTTATATGAAACTGTAATAACATATCATTAATTATTTTATAGATATGCTATTTTATGTTATATCAAACATAATTGAGGATAATTTTAAATGAATCATATATGCATATATAAGTAAATTGCTTAAGTATGAACAAGTATTCATATATAGAGAGATATAATAATATGTAAATGTATAAATAATNCTTGATAAAACTCAAAATAGCTTTATCTAAAGAAAAAGTCATAACACAAGCCAGTTCCTCTTTTGGTCATTGTTATGCTGGGACAGCCAGTGACAGAACATGACATGTGTCCCTTTGCATCAATACCGTGGAGCCCTCCTTTCTGTGCTCAGAAAGCAAGATGCAAGTTCATACAACTCTTGTCACCAGAGAAGAGGTGCATTTGCCCATGTGGTTTGNTCTTGCTGATAGAACACTAAATACAATGCATTTCAGCTTCATTTTCATAACGGCTTTGCAGACTAATATATATTATATATATATATATATTTCATTTCCTTTTGCCACTTAAAGTAGAAAAATGACAATGAACAGCAGACTTCATGGATGTTTTAATTCTATGTGTAATAGCCACAAGAAAATGACTGATGCTTGTAGTAAATCAGGGAGTTAAGAATTAAGTTACTCAGGAGAATGTTTCTTCACTGCCGTGTGGTCCAGTGTCATTGATATCTAAACACCTCTTTGGTGCCTAAAGTAGAGCACATGCTGCTTTGCTTTAGAGGGAAGTTGCATTGCCACACTTAAGAGAGAAAAAAATGAAAAAAAAATCACATGACCACACCATCAGTAGAAAGGAATCAGCTAGAGAATCAGCTTCATAATTTTCTATCTCTGCCTCATGTGGGATTCTAAACTGATACTATGAGGACCATGATGATGTGTGAAATAAGAGCAGAAACAAACTAATCTAAGAGATTACTCAAAGGAACAAAATTCAAGGAAAATAAACATGATCAAATCATAAATAATATTTAGTAGAAAGCATTTTCAAAAATACTGTTTAGAGCAACATGTCATAAGAAAAGAACATATATTTAGTATCAACGTAGTATCAATGCATTGCATTATACATTCAGCCACTGCAAGTATTTAATGGTATTATACCGATATTTAGTCTTTATGTACTTATATATTTCACAAAAATATGTTTATATTCTGTACCTATCATACTATGAGTTCATTTAGCCTTTATTTTCTTAAATTCTCCATACAAAAAAACATGGGTTGTATAATGTTTCAGAATTTAAATTCTAACACAGTAGTATAACTACAATAGATTGTGTGTTCGTGAAACTTTCAGAGTAAGCTTTAGAGGACTGTGTGTCTATGGGGGGTGGGGCACGTAGTTAGCTTTGAGTCTAAATCCAAGGCAAGAAATGTGGATCAAGCAGCCTTAGCTCCAC
>LZPO01098461.1:7573-18642 GCA_001675575.1 Neotoma lepida | reverse complement strand
CCATCTGGTTCAATTTCAAAAGTCTCCACTTGTCTTCAGAGCCACATTATTCAAAAACCAGTCCTTTCTGAGACTCAAGGCAAACACTAATTATGAGCCAATTTCAATTTGAAAAATGAGGTGTAAACTTCCAATATGCATAGATACAGAATAAAATATTCCTACTCAAACCAAAGAAGGGGACAATAACAAAGAGAAACTCATAAAATCAATCCTGAAACCCCTAAGGACAAACATCAAATATCTGTAGGTCCATGCCCAATATCTAGGTCTTATGGTTCCATAATCTGAGCTCTAACAGGTTTGGGCAACACACCTGTCTTAGTTGGGGTTTTTATTGCTGTGAAAAGACACTATGACCACAGCAACTCATATAAAGAAAACATTTAATTGGGGTGGCTCCTTTAACAGTTCCAGAGGTTCATTCCACTATTATCATTGCAGGGCGCACAACAGCATGAAGGCAGGCATGGTTCTAGAGATGAGAGTGCTACATCTTGTAGGCAACAAGAGGTCAACTGACAGACTGGGCAGTGTNCTAAACATTTGAAACCAGAAAGCCTGCCCTCCATTGATACACTTTCTCCAACAAGGCCTCACCTCCTAATAGTGCNTCTCCCTTTGGGGGCCATTTTCTTTCAAATCACCACAACATCCTTACAGCCCAGACCCCTGAAATACACATGACATCTCCCTAGTACCAACCCATTCAGTGACTGCTGTTTCTTCAGTAGATGCCCCACTTTTCCTGCATCTCCAACATTCTTAGTTCCTTACTGGAAATTAGACATCACCTTCAGAGATGAATGCACAAGTCCTTCATGGGCCTTCCTAAGGGACTAGAGCCTGGTTACACATTGCCTGGCCTAATATACTTTTCTCTAGAACCTTAGGAGAGAGTTTATTTTTGTACCTTGTGGCTTTAGGCTTTGACAGTGTCTTAGTATGTATATACCAACACCAGAGAAATACTTTCTTAGCCCTTGTTTGAGCAGATAACTGGGGAGAGTCTATCTTCTCAGACATCTCATTTTCAAGGAAATCTTTTCATANTAGTACATCTTCACACCCTGGAGCCTTCAGTGAGTTTATTTAGACTTGCCCAGAAGACATTTTTCCTATCATTGTAGTGCAAAGGAAAGGGCTTCCCTTTAGTGGCACTAGTCTTTTTGATAACCCCAGTTANAAAGACGAATTCTATGAGATAGGGGCATCAAGATCATGACGGGGAAATATTCTCAACTCCTGTTTTGTCCTTTACTCTAAAATCTCTTCATGCTCTTTTCTTCACTAAANTGTATATTATCCTATCTTCTACTCTTCCCTTTGCTTTGAATTCTTACTATATNCCGGAGGAGTAGCAGCCAGGGATGGTCCAGCAACAGTCTGAACATTATGCTGTCTTGAACTGAACACCAAAGATGTAATTTCCCCAATACNTTTGTTTTGGTCTAACTGAAAATTTTAGGACACAGGTAGTAGAATACAGCCAAATTGTTTGTTAGACTATAACAAAAATGGACCCTAGACCAATTCTCTTTTCTGAAATCTCATTTGAACACTTCTTGCTGCCACAATTCCTTCAAAATGGTCATTTAAAAAATGGTTGAATCTGACACTTAGGCACATGTGCCCTCCTTTTGGTTATTGTTGTTTATTTTTTGATATTGTATTTTAATTACATTTTTCCTTCCCTTTCTTCATTCCAAATTCTTCTGTCTACCTGCTCACCACCCCTTTCAAATTCATGGCCTCTTTTTTCATCACTTATTATAGCATGTATATATGTATTTGTATATGTATTTGTATACATTCCCAAATGTAACCTGCTGAATCAATATAATGTTATATGTTTTCAGAGTTGACTGTTTGGCACTGGACAACAAATTGGTATGCTCTTCCCTAGANAGGGTCAGGTCTCTTGCTCCCAGCTTTCCTCATTTGCTGGGAGCAAGAGTATTTTGTATAGGGTTGAGGCCTCATGTGCTTTTTCCATGTCCATTTTGGCATGTTTAGTGGTATGCCCCTTGTTCAGCTCATGTTTGTACAGTAATATTGGTGAGATTTTGGGGGGGCATAACTTTTGACATTACTAGGAGACACAATCTCANAGCAAAATCCCTTATTCCCTGGCTCTTACAGTGTTTCTGCACCCTCTTCTGCAATTTTCCCTGAGCTGTGGTTTTCTGTTGTGGTCTCTATCTGCTACAAAGAGATGTTCCCTTAATAAAAAGTGTAGTCTTCAACTCTCTGGGGGCATAAGAACAAATGTTTATATGTTGTTGTTAGAAATTATGTTTATTTAATAAATTAGTGGTTGTAGATTTTCTTCTGATATGCATGATGTCTCTAGCATTGATTTATTAGCTAGGTTTCCAGTACCAGGCATTGTATCCTTCTTGTTGAGATGGTTTTAAGGCTAACTAGAGAGCTATTTGTTTTCANCAATGTATGTGTTCNACTTGTGGACCTGTAGGGTTGTCATTCCATACTATTCATTGATATGATTCATAGGCATCATATCTGGGTGGGATTGCTGNTTGCATCTGTCATTTGGAATGTTACATACTGTNTTATGGTGCCATGACGTTAATCCACAGGGACAGAACATTGAAGTAAGTACTGTGGGATGGTCTTTCAGTATGCTGTGAATATGTGTTGCCATTATTGGTTAATAAAGAAGCTGTTTTGGTCTATGGTAAGGCAGGANAAGAGCCAGGTGGGAAATCCAAAAGAGAGAAAGGGAGAAGAGGGTGGAGTCAGCCACCCAANGAGCAAGATGCCAGCAGACCAGTAATGCCACAGCTACATGGCAAAATATAGATTAATAGAAATGAGTTAATTTAGGATGTTAGAGTTAGCTAGCAATAAGCCTGAGCCATAGACCAAACAGTTTGTATTAATATTAAGCCTCTGACTGGTTATTTGGGAACAGGTAGGCAGAAGAGATTCGTCCGTCTACAGGTAAGTTGCAGCTCAGAGGCCTCTGGGATCTGTTTCTGAAAGACTTGGTGTCTTCAGCCAAAAGGACTTACCTTCTATCTCTGGTGAGGTAATCAAGGGCAAAAGTAAGAAGCTGTGTGTTTTGGGAGACTCTTAAACTTGAAAGAGAAGGATGTTGCCTGAGATGCACAGACAGCGCTGGAGATACAAGAAAGNCAAATAGATGTGTTACTATCAAAGTAATCCAGTAGCTACTCAGTAATGGTGACCTTTAAGAAATGGAAGCCTAAGAGTTCCTGGAAAAGGAATTCAACATAATTAATGGAATGAAGTAGTGAGAGACAGCATGTTTTCCATTTCATCCTCAACATAGACATTGGATATTAAGGNACAGGGAGTAATATTTCAAATTATAACTTCAAACTATAACTAGCCTCATTATCCACAATTTGCAAAGTAGTTCTTAAAAATCCATGGTGTTCATAATTTCCAACCTCTTCCCTTCCTAGACATTGACACGTCAGTTATTTGTTTGATGCTGTGACATAATTTTCTNCTGCCCTTAGCTAGGAGAGGTCTGAGTTATTGAACTTAGGTGGAGTGCTTAAATTCCAGATGAATACAAAGAGTATGGAGGTTCTGAGTACCCTGAACATTGACTACACTGGCACTGAATAATTTAGAGGCAAATATGTTTGACACTATTAAGACACTGAAGCCTCAGCTGACAGCAGTCAGTAGTTCCACTTTCTTAGAAGGTGACCAAAAGTCCTTTAGTTATGGCTTCTTTATCTTAATTTGACCAATTCATACTTTACCTTAATGATTTTCATAAAACTATTTCAATTTTATTGCAAAGTGTACTTTTATCTAAAGTTTTGTTTGCATTTCATATAAGATCCTATTCATTTTAACTTCTCCATAACTTTTCTTCGAAAATGGCAACCTTGATCATTTTTTTGTAAGCTTTTTTTGTTTCACAAAGTTTAACTTGTAAATGGAGAAATGGAGGCCTTCCCCTGCCTGGCCAGTCCCAGATACCCATCAGCAGCTTCCCAAATTACCACATGGAGGCTTATATTAATATAAATGCTTGGCTGGTAGCTCAGGCTTATTACTACCCCACCTATACTTCCTGTCTGACTACTGGCACCAATCAGCATTTTATTAAACCAAATNGAGTGATAAATCTTTACAATGTACAAGGGGATTATTCCACAGCACAACTGATATTAAACTGTATGATTAATAGGGAAGTATAGTTATAGGTTCACATTAATATGCAAAATATTATACAAATTTTACATATAACATATAATGATATATTGTGTACCCCAATGAAACTTATCTGAGTATCTGAGGACAAAGCCAGCCACTAAATTAGACATAGAGGCCAGACAGTGATAACACACACCCTTAATCCTATCATTCGAGACACAGAGATCTGTCTGGATCTCTTTTGAGTTCAAGGCCACACTGGGAACAGAGTCAGGCAGTGGTGGCACACACCTTTAATCCCAACACTTGAGATCTCATGCTTTTTCTTGGGAAGCACACACACCTTTAATCCCAGGAAGTAACATGGCTGGGTGGAGAATGGTATATAAGGCGTGAGGAGACAGGAAGTAAGCAGCAGTTCAACTGAGACCCTCGGGGTGAGGACTCAGAAGCTTTCAGTCTGAAGTTTTATGGAAACAGGATTGGCTGCGGAGTTGGCAAAGTTAGGTTGGCTGTGGCTTGTTCTGCTTCTCTGATCTTTTGGCTTTCACCCCAATATCTGGCTCCATTTTTTTTTATTCATAAGACCTTTAAAGATTCATTTTACAAAAACATTTTTTGATTAAGGGCTCACTCTATGGTGGACATACAACTTATAGTTTTACTTTTATATCCCAGCTCCTTATAAACAAGCTCAATCAGTCTCGACGACAACACTAAGACATTTAAGGCATCCTTGATAAGTCAGTGTTGAGGGCACCTAAGGACAAATATATATATATATATACTCACCTGCTACCGGAAAGTTCTTTTATCTGATTTTTAAGGGTGTTGTACAGCTTGAGATAGTTTCCCTGCATGCATTTTCCTCTCATGAAAGTTTATCCTACAATCTTTTTCATCTCAGTAAATGACAATTCCTTTCTCTTATTTTCTTAGGTTACAAACCCTTCGAGACAATGTCAATGATCATTTTCCCCATTTTCCAACAATCTGCATGGACAGTCTTTGGCTATGCATTCATGGTATAGCTATAATTCTTCCACCCAGTAAGTATTATTGCTATGTAGACACAGGTCAGAACTGTATTGGAATTTTCATTGTATAGATCAAGTTAATTTGGAAAGGGGTGGGTTTTTATAATGTATATATAGTACCTTAAAGAGAAAGACCACACACACACACACACACACACACACACACACACACAATGAGGTTGATAAATTATTACACTTGGATATGAATCTAGGCTAAGAAATGTTCATTAATAATATCTCAGAAGACACTTCCAGGCAGGCATACATGAGATGAATTTTCCAAAAGCAACTTAAGTTCTTAGAGTGCAGGTTGGGGTGTTTTACATGGAAATAGGTGGTAAAGATTTAGTGGGGGATCCATAGCTACATTGCTCTGCCTTTAGTTTTGCTCGGTGATGACACCTGCTGATCTTTCTGTATGCTTACATTTCTATGAGCTTACCTAATAATTTTATTGGTTCTGTGAATTTTTTTAGTGTCCCTTAAAATGTCCCATCTTGATAAACTATAGGCAGTGAATTCTATGTCTTGAAGTCATGGACTCTGAATGAAATAAAACATTGATCTTCTCTGTGGAGATAAAAGTTTAAGATTTCTGAATGAATGCCTTGGTGGATNAAAGAAAAACATATTCTCACATGTAATTTCAGAATGGAGAAAAAATAGGTCTGATAATTAACACATCAGTTCTGAATCTTGATCCTTAGCAACATTAGGACTGAATTGTGAACCCCCATATTTCAATAATGAATTTCAAATACCCAGAACCAAAGAATGTTATTTTGTTCACAGAAAGAATATTTAAAGTGGTAATTAAGGTGAACTTNTCAGAATAGTAAATTTAGGCACAGAAATACACTGTGTAGAGTTGTAGAGACATAGAGAGGGTTGCCGGAGGGAGAAGCTTCCTTAAAAATCTTCATGACACCTTCAGCTCTGGCATCCAGGCTACAGAATTTATCCACCACATAATAAACTTCTGTAGTTGAAGTCTACTCCCATTAAATTCTTGATTATGCTAGTTCAATCCACTAATGCAGAGATAATAATGTTGACAAGTTCATAGGAGTTCTGGGAGAGGGTGACCATGGGTAACAATATGATACCTCTGGGCAGTTTGGATTCAGGAGTAGTAAGATGAAACCACAATTTTTCCTTAGTCAAGGAGACCTGCAATATAATGCATTTAAGTCCCCCTATCTCAGAAACCGAGGTGACTTTGTACTGAATACAAAATGAAAACTGCTAAGCATAGACTATTAAGAATGTTAGCAATATCTCTCTAGTACAAGGAAGGCCNAAATCAATGTCTCAAAGAGTTTATTTTTTATTTTTGGCATTTCTTTACTGAAAAAGAATAAACTCAATGGTATGTAATTAACAAATTACCCTGGAAATATTATATTAACTTATAATTAAAAATAATGTCATTGTGTAGCCTTATTGATATTGTATACATGTAATTCTAGGTACTAACTTACAGTTTAGATTATAATATCAGTTGGTTATTTGAACATNTAACCATGCATTTGTGTTGAAGTGGAGATCAGACTAATTCTATATGGTAATGTGTTTAAAAATAAGCATTTGGTAATCAATAACATAAAATCTTGAGTTATTAGTTGAGAAATTATAAGGACTGGAATTGTGCATGTTCTTATTTTTTAACATGGGCTGAGACCTAATCCAAATTCATTCACATAGACATCGAAATCATATTGTTTCAAAAAACAACAGTTCTCACATAAAGTTTATTGATTATTCAATCTGGTTGCTAGGCATAAGGACTCGCTTTAGAAAGCACTTACAAAAACTGGCATCCATATTAGCTAAAATAAACAAACCAAAGTTTTCTTCTCTTGACCTTAGGAGCTCATCCTTCTGGAATATGTCTTTGCATCTTGTTGAAGTGTTTACCTTCCTAATCACCTCCTGGTGTTTTAGTGAAGTTCCCTTTTGCTGGTCTAAAGAGTTCTTCTGGCCCTTGGTATTTGCACACAGAATCTAAATATTTGTGAGAGTACTTGCCCCTGCTCTTTCCTCCTCAGTTAGCAAAGGCAAACATCAGTTAGTCTCAGACTGCCACCAGCATGGAGGGAAGAGCGGTTCGACTCCTGACAACATCTGTACTTCACCAAGGATCACTGTTTATTCACTCAGTCATCAGTCATTGACAGGCACTCACATCCAATAGGTACCATATTTCCTCTGTGAATTTTAGGAGTTTAACTCAATGTTCAGAAGCAGATGTCAGTAAACACAGGTGATTCCACATGCTGTGCTCCCCCTAAACACACACNTAACACATATTACTGAATGCAGCAGCAGCCTGACCAGGAGCTAAGGATACCACCCCAGATGGAGGAGAGATGGAGAGGATACTGATGATGCCAGAAATTCTGAAACTCTTAGTCTTTTTCTCTGTTTTAGAAAAATGAGACAATCCTAGCAAACAATAAACTGANCATATGAAAATGCAGAAGGTGAAACATGTTTATATGTATAAATTATTGGAACTTTTGCCCNATTTAAGACTGTGATCCGTAATCTCAAAGNAATGTCTTANGTTGTTTGTTAAAATTTCAGTCTTGTTGTCTTTCTCAAAGATAGCCCCTTCTTCNTCTTCTGTGAAATTCTGGTCTGATCATTTGCTAGACATTACTTTGAAACTTCTAGAAAATTCAATACTGAAAGTAGACTACATGGGCTTTTTTTATGAGGAGAGATGAGAGGCCCATTGTATTTCATGTAGATAAATCCTTTGAGAGCCATCCATTTTGTTAAATGTATTAATTCCTTCTTTTTCTTTGCATTCCCCACATTCTATCACCATATTGATATATTCCAGAGAGCAATTCCAAAATATGCAATGACACACACAGTTTAAGTCAACATGATGTGANTACAGACAATTGACATTGATATCTATATAGATATCAGTTACACCATCTTTGAATGACAAATCTATGGCTTTATTCTACATCCTATTTACTAGATGTCTACTCAAAATTAAAAATTTTAATTTCTGAAGCATTTAAATGCATCAGTTTTTGAAAAAAAGTCATATACTATACCTGGCATTGTACCTAAAAATTTGCACAATCCAAGGTCTCNAATGTTTTTCTTCTAGATGATTTATTGTTAGATTTGGANCCATCACCCACTTCGAGTTACAAAAGTTGCTTTTCTCTCTCTTGTTTATTTTGCTTTATAAACATATACATTAATAGATACATATAGTTAATCATTCAAGCATCATTCATTCATTCATTCAGTTTTTGGCAAGGGTCCTATGTAGCCTAGGCTGCCNTGGCACTCTCTATGTGTTCAAGGATGGGTTGGATTTCTCATCTTGTTATCACCTGCTGAGATTATAGTCATGCACTCTAATGCCTTCTTCATGTGGTCTTGTACTAGACCATTGAAGGGCTTCACACATGCTATGTACACATTCTACCTACTGAGCTATGGCCCCAGCCCATACACTTATTGTTGAATTTAAGTCCATCATTACTCCACTTTGCATCTGTTTTGAAAATCAGTTCATGTGCATGTAGGCCTATATTTAAACAGTCTATTTCTTTCTACTGATCTAGGTAATTATGCCATTAACCCATAACTACACTGTCCAGATCATTATCATTTCATCATAGGTTTACAAATTAGTGTGCTTTTGTTCTCCAATACACTTTTTTATTCAGTTATCTGACCTAGTCTACAAACTTTTCATTTCTACACATTTTAGAGTGAGCTCAACAAGTTTCTATAAAAGAACTGCCACGAGTTTGATTTAATATACATTGAATCTCTATATCAATTTGATTCTCATATTTTATCTGCTTTTTCTTTCTCTCAAACTTTGCTAGAAGCAGAAAATGTACTTTTTCTAAGGATATTTTACTTTTATGAAGTCTTTGAAAATGAGGTCATGGAGGAAAATTAAGCCTTGAATCATCTGGTAACTTTGATTCTTACCACTGAAGGGGCAAAATGAAGAAAAAAACANAGGTGAAAATTTGTGTCTATANGCAGAATCAAAGACATTGGATGATTATTTGTTATTCTGATAATTTGTTGAGTTCTTATTTTAATGGNAATAATTTATTAACAGTAATAATATTATATTCTGAGTTTAAGTTTCCTGGCCTTATTACTTGAAGCTGTTTGCTAGTGTGCATATAATTATCATCAGTATTTATTTTTTTCAGTGGTAACACAGGACATCAATGCAGTCTAAAGCAAAGAATTTGTTGTAAATAATGTTATAAAATACTTACACTGTGCTAATTACATGAAAAGCTGCTTCTAACAATNCAGGTATTAGAGATTTTGATGATTTTCTTNTTGTCAGGTTACATGGACGATGGGATAGAAGACTCAGCATCAACACTGCAGTGAATGTTGCCTTTCAGAGCCAAGGCTGAGACTAGAAGGAAGCTGTGGTGCACAGTTATGCTTACACTATTCCCTGTGTTTGTTGCATGACTTAGTCATTTCTCTAACTTTTTCTTTTTGTAGTTATTAATACTGATTACCATCTTGGGATATAGAATCAACTAGGGGGAGCACCTGTAGGCATGCTTGTAAGGAATAATCTAGATTAGATTTGTTTAAGTGAGGAGACTTGCTTTGCATGTGGTGGCAGCATGACTTTGTGGGCTGGGATACAAGACTGAGTAAAAAAAACAAAAAACACGTGAACTGAGCACAAGGGTTCATCTCCCTATGCATCTTGACTGTTGCTGCAATGTGGCCAGCCACCTCCCCAAGTTTATGCTGATGTGACATCCCTGTCATGATGGAAAGCACCATGGTATCATGAGGTAAAATAATGTCTTCCAGATGTTGCCTTTGTTGTGTATTTTGTTATAACAATGATGCCAGGCAAACAGGCTGTTATTAATATTTTCTCCTTCATAAGACTTCAGGTAATTTGAAAGGTTGAGCTATGGTTCTCTTTGCATAAGTGTTTATTCTTGGAGTCTAAAGAGGGACTTAAATCTATAGTTTCTATCTAACTAACCATAAATCTACCAATCTCTTAGCTACCATGTGTCTTCTGTATACTATCTACCATCTCTAGTCATCTTTCTTCTACCTAATCTTTCTCATTTGTTTAGATTTTTATTTTTCTGCTTATGTTTAATCTTACAAACTTTAATATAAAAATNTATACATTTCAAAAAAAATAGCATGCCAANATTATCCAGACCCAAAGTCTATATATTTCANTGAACTTCTATAAAGTTAGAATAGCCACATAGAATGGAATCCTTGTAGCCTTACATTGGATTTTACATTTCATTATGAAATATATTTTATATATTTTTAGATCACTAACAACAAAAATTCTGTGACAGAGCTAAAACTAGAGTTGTATCGCCTTTCATAATTTGTATTTATACATTTGTGCTGTCCTGCTCATCCCCTAATATGTACAGCCCTACNTGTTCTTCATTCTTCATGTTAGAATATAGCAACATGTCTATTTATTTGTGTATAAACATNTATTGCCACACAGAAGGGAGAACATGCAGTTAATCTCTATCTAAGATTGTGTGATCTCTCTTAATATTATGTACTCTAAATGTATCTATTTTCTTCCAAAATTTGTGATTACATTTTTGTTCAATCTAAATAGTATTCAAATTTTTATTATCCATTCATATGTTGACAGACAACTAGGTTAATTCCAATTCTTTT
This sequence comes from Neotoma lepida, assembly GCA_001675575.1. Lineage (NCBI taxonomy): Eukaryota > Metazoa > Chordata > Mammalia > Rodentia > Cricetidae > Neotoma > Neotoma lepida. The sequence goes on along the minus strand of LZPO01098461.1, from coordinate 7,741 downwards.
CTATCATGAATAAATCAGTGATAAACATTGGAGGTGAATATTTCTATGGTAGTTTATACAATTCTTTGGATATAAATTTTTAATTATTTCCTTTAATCCTTCAATTATATTATATTTTTATTCAAAAAGTAGTGTTTTCAATGTAATTAAGAATATATTTTTCTGTCT
>LZPO01098460.1:12395-23775 GCA_001675575.1 Neotoma lepida | reverse complement strand
GGCTCCATGGTGGCAGGTAGGGTTTTCATCCCTGTGATCACTGGATCAGATGTTATACAGACAAGTTTGATTTTTATAGATGACTAACTACTATACTGCATTTCTTAGTTATCCTAAACAGTTTGTAATAATAACTTTCAAGGACTATAACTTTACATTATGTTTTAAAGTGAGCTGCATAGGTACAATACTTTAATCAAGAGTAGAAACATATATACAGTATGTTATGACAAAAATAACCTAAATTTGCATCAATATGCAAAAATGCACAAGAATGTAAAATATTTGAGATGAGTAGTTGCTTTTTAGCAGATTCAATAATCTACCCTTTTATCTTATCATTTCTATATCCCCCTTTTTCTTTTCAGAAAGAGATCCCTGAATCTAACCTGCTTTGCATAGTTTCTTTCCTGACCACGACCAATAACAACTTGCAACCAACCCCTCTAAATGATTACAAATATCCATAACCCACCAAATAACCAAAACCACCTCCCTCACCTCTCATGAATGTGGGCATCATGTTCTTAATATTNCTTCCTGTTTTCTGGAGGTGACAGCATCTTTAGGGGATCTTGAGAAAATTGGACTAATGGTAAAGTCCTGGGAAAGCTTGCTGTACCATTTGTTGTCCAGTTTCTGTGTGATGGGAAAATGAAGGGCCTATCTGGCATCCTGGCTAGAGTAGTTTGTGAGGTTCGACCATACCAGCTAGCCACTTTGAAGTTGTTCTGGTCACAGAATTTGGAGGAAACTTCATCAGAGGCATTCTGAAAACCTGAATCATCTGGGCTNCTTATCTAGTCTTCAGTAATGTCTAGCCCTTTTGTTCTGAAAACATACAAACTTTTAAAGGTAACATACATATCTGCATTAATACAAGCATGAAATGTGAGGTGTGCACAAATCAGCTAAACATGATTCTCTGTTCCATGTTTGAACAAGTAAAATACATCTGTCAACTTTCTAAGTCCATTTGGACTGCATAACCAAATTGTATTATAAATTTCCATCTATGACCTATGAGAGGATGCCATGTAATAATAAGTCATGAGGACTCTATAGCCAACAAGTTTTATCATTTCTCATCCAGTTTTATCATGTTTCCCCCACTTTCTCTCTCTCACTGAAAGTCACACCTATCCTCTCCTGCTAACTTATTGGCTGTTCTGCTCTTTATTAAACCTATTAGAAGGTGTGTTGGCACAGACACATCTTCACAGTGCACAAAAAGATTATCCCACAGCAAGGGAGAGCATCACTTTTAAAGTCACAGGACCATCCAGGCTTTTTGCATATTCCAGGATTCCTTTCACATGGTTCTCTTATGGGTGCTTCAGCACAATGTCAGTCATCAAGTTCTACATCTTTTCTCAGGTCAGATCCATAACTGACATGTGGATGAAGCACAGAGAAGGCTATACCACTGATCCTCTCCTTTATGGCCACAGAAGCAACAGAGGGTACATGACTGATGTTCTGGAAGACCAGTAATCATCACATTATAATAGCCCAGAAAGTTTATTCAGTCTTCTGGGTGACACTGATGGAATGGACTATTGATGAGAGTTTTTTTCACAATGTCAAAGTTGTCATGGATGATCTTGACTAAAAGATATAGAAGTTTTATATTTCAGCATCAGCATCATCTCATTGTACTTAAGCGGGATCTTCTTCCTTCAATATGAATAGGGACTGCTTTGATTGTAACATTGACCTTCCAATGGCTGAAAATATGGCTAAACTCNATGAAAGATGGTGGGAATAACCATTTTTATAGCCTTGAAAACAATCTTCAGATGAAGTACATGAAATGGCCACATATGTTTGTTCCAAACTTCACTATCTAAATCCTGTCTCAAGTAGGAGCATATCACTGGAACTACATGATATCATGCTTCCGTGACTAGAACAAGAAGAGACTTCTTAATTTTAAATACTTGTGAAATAAAGACATTATATGTTCAAGGTATACAACATGATGTTTGACTAATATATACAGTGTTATAATAAAAATAATTGACACAGCCATCATACTATTAATTGTATATTAGATTCTCTGGACTTGATCATCTGTAAGTAGAAGTTTCTAATCTTTGATCAACATCTCCCTCTCAGTATCCCCTCCCCCAAAAAACTTACCATATGAACCTCAGAAAGAAACAATATACCAAATAATAGACTCTTGTGGCATCATAAGAACTAATAATGAAACTGTTCCAGAAACTCAGCAACAAAGATAAAACCAAGACTATGTGAGTATAGGATGAGAGGGTGTATGCATTAAAGGAGTTATAAACAAGGAAAAGTGTTGTACACCTGAATTTCAGAGAGATAAAGGGAGAGAAATGAAGCCAACATTGTGTTGAGCTTAGCTAAAAGCGCAATTCTCAAAATCTTTGTGAAATTTGAGTAAAGCATGCATTTTTATGGAGCTTATAACATTGTCGACCAAAATATATTTTTTCCTGATATTAGGAAAAAAACTAAAAAAACCTTCAGAGAACTCACTGAGCAAACAACTGTTTTGAACTACTACATTGGCTGACATCTGTCAATTTTCTAAGCAGACATATGATGTATTCATGTTTTAGCCATCTAATTTCCAGTCACAAAGTTTTTAATATAAGGAAGTCTTCTGTTTAAATGAGTAATTATTTGTCATTAAGAAGACTATGGGGAAACAATCACTTTTGTTTGTTTGTGTTAATGACAAAAACATGTTATTGAAGGCCGAATTAGAAGCTTGTATGCTTTAGGGTGAAGTCCTTAGAGGCAGTTTTCTTAGTCAAAAAGTCTTACGCCAACAAAAACAGTCTTTGACTTATTTCCAAGGCTTACCAAACCTGAAGTCATCAGGCTTTGCTTTTTTGCTTTGGTTGCCAGCCCATTATAGGTGCTCTTTTATCTGAATGCTTGCAAGAACACTCTCATTTCTACTCTCTTCTGTCATACAAACTAGAATAACGTTCCCAATGTCTAAATTCCATCATGTAAATATAAAACTCTCCTCATCTATCTTCCAAAAATCTTGCCATAAGCTATCTTTACAGTTTGTTAAAATTCCACAGCAGTCCAGAAATCATATAATTTCTGTAGTGAACATAAATTTACTTGTGCTTACACATTAGGGCATATCTATTGCACCTTTCCAATACTACAATTTACCCCAAGCAATCCAAGTCATTATTATTTTGTTGCTTATAGCCAGAGATGCGATGGTCTTAGGGTGAAAAATGAACTTACATCAGATACTTTGTGTGTGCATGTATGTGTGTTTGTAGATAGATGATAGATAGACAGATTATAGATAGATGGATAGATATTGATATAAGCATCTGACTACTTTCTGTAGTTCTTTTTTGTAAGATATTGTGTTGGTTATGCTTACTTAGGCTAAATTTTCTTCTTTTTCATAGTTGATTTTTTTCTTAAGGTACCAAGACACCTCTGAGATTTTCAGGGAAGAAAAATGAAATTGTTTTTTGTTCAAGGATATTAGTTTTGAAGTTTGTTTATAATAGAAGCAGACAAATGATTAAGTTTATATCTGAAACTTGCCACACACTTCACTGTTTAGTTTACTCATGATGTGTGCAAACAGTACATGATGCTCTTTTGTTTTTATTGTTGTTAATGATGCAATTCACTTAGTTTTTTAGTAACTCTTTATTTATAAAGAAACATAAAACTTCAAGGATAATCTACTAAAATTATTTGAATGAAACAGTGTAAAAGCAGATCTCAAATTAGTTATAAGGTGTATAGGAAATCAGTTTAAAAAAGTCTTGTCTTCCCTCAGCCTGTCTAACTTTGCAAATGAGATTAACAACATCCCCTAATTTATTTTCTTAGAAACTTGTGTATAGATTATAGAATATGCATTGTATTATAATTATCTGAAAAGTAAAGTTCTTCATAATAGATAGTGAATTTTATGAGGTCAGAGAAATTGGTCAGATTATTTTTGTTTCTTTAAATCTGGACAAATTGTTTCCCTATTACAGTATTTATTAAAAGAAAAAATTTACTGTTGGTAAAAGTGACTGAAATTTACTTCATAAAAATGCAAATCTCTAAGAATATAAATTATAAAGTCCTAGTGTGGAAATTAAAATTGTACTAAATTCCACATATTTCTTTTCTACAGTGTCTCCATTTTAATCACAATAAAGAAGAATATCTGTTTGATCCTTGCTCTTTTTAAAATATTTGTTACCATGACAATATGAATCATGATGCCATGGCAGAGGCTAAGTGTGGATGACAATTCAGTTTAATTTACTGAGACCATTTCCTGTGTCTCTTCATTCCCTTTTGCATAGCCAGAATTGACTATGGTACATTTAAGCAAAGATTAGTTGATGCCTGGGGGTGAATATGCTCAGATATTAGGCTTGCGGTAATAATACACTTGACAGTACTTGGCAAGCCATGGATTTCAAAGTGTCATCATTTCACTCATTGCTCCAACAAGAATTGATTTTGTTGAGAACTGTATTGGAGAGGAAGTCTGTTGTCCATTACCATTCATCACACATCCCATGTTGTGCAGGCTATTGTCTTTGTCCTTCAGTCAGGGGCTGCCTCACTTGCATGAGATCACTTGTTTCTTCGTTATTGCTGTCTGCAACAAGCAACATCTACCATAAAATATTTTAAGACTACATTAAAATTAAACATTAGTGTACACTGCCAATTGTAACTGCAAGAGAATCTTAATCTAAATGAATAAACTCTTAGCGTCAGGATTCCAGGCACCTCTCACTGTAACAGAGGTGCATTAGAGAGGGTTAAATCCTCAGTAGTGTTCCTGAATTTAGTGCCTATACAAGAACAGATTCCACTTATAAACTTAAGAATCCCTGACTAACTCACACAACAAACTCATCATACTTTTATAGATGTTATATGTTTTCATTTCGGGGAGGGCATGTATGCACTATAGCTCATANNTTGTGTGTGTGTGTGTGGTAGGGGGTGGATCAGAGCACAATTTTCAGAAATGTGTTGTTCCCTCTCACTATGGTTTCCTGGGATCAAACACAAGTCAATCAGGCTTGAGGAGCAGGTATCCTTATCTACTTTAGTCTCACTAGCTCCTTATTAGGATTTCATCCTTTAATAGTTGTAGTCTATGTGTAACACTACCTCAAAATGCATGAGTCACTGTATTGTATAAAAAAAGATTTAAATAAATTCACAATCTTAGAAAAAAAATGAAAATCAGACAGTTATTTGGTGACAGGCTCAAGCTATGCTATAACATGGCATTTCATGGTGTGTGTGTGTGTGTGTGTGTGTGTGTGTGTGTGTGTGTGTGTGTGTGTGTGTGTTCTTGCCCTGCTTTGTGTGTGAAGGCCAAAGGAAACTTGTCAAGTAAGTTCTGTACATTCACCAGATGGTTTCCCAGGATCAAACTCAGGTTGTTAGACTTTGTACCAGGTGATTTTAATCTCTGAGCCCTCTCAGCAGGTCCACATTTGCTTCTGCTAATACTGTAAAATAGAATGCGAAATATGTGCATACTGATTTTGATTTACTTGGTTGCAACAATATTTATATATTATGCTATCTAAAACAGTTAATTTGTCTTTTCTTAAATGTGGCCCCTAGACACTTTAAACCTTAATGTGACTTGAAGCATTTATATTGATTTAGGCTGGGTAAGAGACCACCCTCCTGCAAGGACAATGTGGTTCTTTTAGTCTGGTAAATCTGAATATTATTCTTCATGAATTCGTGTGTGTGTGTGTGTGTGTGCTGTCTCTTATACACATCTAGATGTGTATAAGAGACAGCTCAAGCACTGTCTGCAATTTTTGTGATAATGTCTTTTACTGGCTCAGAGCTCAGCAAGCAATTTATGTTGGCTGGCCAGCATGCCATGATATCCATCTGCCTCTGCCATGCCAGTGCTGGTATTGGAATCATGTTCCACCACACCTGGCTTTTCCCCTGAGTTCTGGGGACTGAATTCAGATCCTCCTAGTTACAAGGGAAAGACTTTCCCCTCGGAGCTTTCTCCCCAGGTCTAAACATTATTCTTAATTAAATGAAATTTATAAATGGGTATTTGGCACATTCTTTATTTCAATCAGTTTCTNCATGAAAAAATTTTTCATCTACAAAACAAAGAATTCTTGCCAAGATGGACTTATTGATAAGCACGTANGTTTAAAATGTGTCATAAAAATAAATAAATAAATAAAATGTGTCATTTTCTTATCTTCTCTTCCCACTCACATATAACATTTTGAATGCTAAATAATATCAACTGTGTTGGTAGCATGAGCAATGTAGGAGATCATTTAGGTTTTGACAAACTTCTAATTCACTGAAAATGGAGTCATGACTATTTTAGGAAGCATGCTGTATTTTCCCCCTTTTCTCCTACTGTACATTTATTTATTCAGCCAGCAGTCACCTAAGGGGGCTGATCCTGCCAGACCATATCACCAGGATCCCTTGTTCCCTGATTTCCAAGTTGGCTCGGATAGTAAGGACAGTGACAAGAGATTAGAAAAAGAAGGAGNGGGATTCTGGTGTTTACTTTCTGTTTTTATCAGTGTTGACTGTGGCTTAACCTTGACTGTGTGTTTCTGCCTAAAACTGTAATTGTTGAAAAACAACCCCTCTTTTCTACCTACAGCTCTCCCTGTGGACTCTGGTAAAGACTGTGGCTGGCTGACCCTTCCCACATTGCTACTCCATCATTTCTTGCTCCCTTAACCTTGGCTACCTATTGTAAAGTATCTCTGTGTTAAATTCTCTTCAGTCTCCAATTTGAATACAGCATCTGTTTTCTGTCAGAACCTTGATTGACAAAGAGAGTGTCCCATGCCTTCTAAGTCCATTATTCCTGCAGTGTATTCTTCTAAGTGTTCAGTGTGTTGAGGGATTACTCTGAGGGGATTAATCTAAAGTGTAAGAGTTTGGAATTTGTTCTTAGCAAGTTTTAAAAGGCACCTCAGAAGCTCTATATTCAATTTTTTTTCTAGCTCCCTAAAATAGACTTTCAGCTTCTTTTGAGTGTCTTTGTAAGGAATTAGCAAAAACTATGTCTCCTTTTTTCAAGTCTTATTTTCTCAAAGAGGGTTTGCCTGGCCAAGTTGGCAATATCTCAAGTTTTCTATGTGTGTTTTGGACATCATGATCTTGAACATATATGCTCATAAAATATTTCTGGTCTCCTACTCCTAAAATAATTTTCAAAAACAATGTATCAGCTCATATTTTGGAATGTATATTTAACATGAATTTGAGCATTCGTGTGTGTGTGTGTGTGTGTGTGTATGTATATGTGTGTTTAGCCCAGAGGTTATGTGAATTGTCTTACTTAATTACTCCAATTTAGATCTTGAGAAAGGTTCTCTCACCAGTAGTCAGATGCACCGATTAGGTTATTAGGCTGATCCGATTAGGCTAATCCGTTTCTGCCTCCTGTGTCCTGGAATTACAGGTGGGCTACCATGTCTACCTGGCATTCATATGGACAATGAGAATTAAAACTCAGAATCACATGATTANATAGCAAGCACTTTACCTGCTGAGCTATCTCCTTGGTGTATGATCATATATTTTTAACTTGATATCTAAAATATTTATCTCATATTCAAATATACATGCAAAGGAATTTACTCTATGCAAGGGTACCATACTTTAAAGTATTATCCTTACATGGTCAGTCAAATAAGGCCAGTAATGTGAATACACTAAANATATGATATTAGTACTGTGTAACTTTAAAATGAATGCATTTTTCANTTTCTATCATTTTCCCCTTTTTCTAATATTTATATTTCTGTCAATATTTTCACATAATTATATTTTAATATTGTATATTTTAAAAGTATTTCCTTGATAAACAGTCACATTTCACACAAAACTTTACATATTAAATATGACTTCACTCATTTTCTCTGCAAAATAATTTTATCCTATTTTTCCTCTTGACTTATATTTCAAGTTAACTATAAGAGAACAAAAACACTGTAAATCTTTTAACAGATAATCATTAANCATTACAAAGTGAAAAATTTTAACTATGTGCACAATCTTTAATGAAATAAATGTGGGTTATTTGTCTCAGTNTTTTNTAATCTGTTGATGACTCTTACCTGGTGGTAGACAACTTTTTATTCTATGCCATTACGCCAGGAATCTTTTCTTAGATCCAAATATTGGATGGCATAAATTATTTATGATAATAAAAACTTTGTCACATNTCTGTTGCCCAATTTTTAAAATTCCCAATTACTAGTGCCTAATCGAAGCTGGAATGGAGGGGTTGGAGGTGTCGGCTATAGGGAAACCATCAGACCAANAAATCTCTAAGGGAAATAGACACCCTTTTATCACAATAATGGTGCTGAGAAGAGTGTAGGCCANGGAGAATATCAGCCNCATNCCTCTCATTGAACAGCATATCAGCAGAAGGCTAGAGGATGTGTGCAGAAGTGAGGATGGCTCACTCCTGAGAGAGCCCGAGAGAATGAAGAACNGTTCTGTGGACTTTAATTTGGAAAGCAAAGGCTAGCCAGAGGAAGTAGGATAGGAAAGTGCTTNACACTGAGAGTGGAAGAAGGGTCTTTACAGTTTGGCGCTCTTCCTTCTATAAAAATGCCACAGTAGAATTCCTCCCACTCAGGTTTCAGTGAAGAAAGTAAGGGATNAGGAATGTGGCATAGGAAAGCAAATGTTTTCAGAGCAGGACTGGGTTTACAAGCTTGGTCCATCATTTTCTTAAGAGCAGATAAAATGCTGTGTTAATTCACTCACAAGAGTTTAGCCTAATTGTTTAAAATTAAAAAGAAATTTCCCATAATTTTATAAGAAAAATATTGCTTTGAAACATCCAAGTTTAGAGTTTTTTGAAGCATAAACTAAAGGAATCATAGATCTTTAAGGAAAATGGCANTAAATATCAAAATACATTTACAGCCCTGAAATATTTAAATATAGGGCAATGGAATGATAAGAGTTGGTGAAACAATCATTAAACAACTCTAATTCAAGCCATTCACTGGACTGTAGAGAAACCAAGCAAGTATGTATTCTTTATATATATATTTCTAAATAAGACAATGAAAACATGTGGCTATATTGATTACAAACATTACTGAACAGAATATTTCATTATAGAAAAGAAAATCTAAATAATAGTGATAATAAAAATGTACAAATTAACTAGTAAAAATAAAACTCAGGAGTTTCAAAAATGCTGTATATCTGAGAGTGTTCACTGCTTCCAATCTTTGAAGCAGTGATGAGTCACTTGGGGGTTGTAGTTCATCTTCTTCTCTTCCAGCATAATATCATAGGTTAAGTACTTTATTAACAATAGAAGTTTATTTGGCTTACAAGCAAGCCTACAAAAAAGAGTCTTGGCAAGGGTCTGTGCACTGTGACAAAATATCATATATGAACTAGTCAGCACTTTCAAAACAGAGAAAGAAAACCAGTCCAGATACTTTTCTTTCTCCAGGNATTTCCTCTCATTATAACCTCCCCTCTCTATTAACATCATCAATCTCTTCATAATAGGAGAGCCTTCTGGGTTAAATATCCCCTCTGAAGTAACATTTCCTAATATTGGTACATTGATTTATTAATGAGTTTTCATCACTGTGACTATCAAAACTGACAGAAATATATGAGAAGTCAAAGTTATGTTTTGGTTCATAGTTTCAGACATCTCAGTCTATCATAGCACAGAAGGTGTGGTAGGAGCAGCTGCATCCAAGAAGCAGGAATTGTGGAAGTGTCTTGTTCACAGAGATGTCAGCTAGAACAAGGGTGTATGACCTTCAGTGGCTAGTGAGGCATTTCTTGAATCTAGGACCCACTCATTGAAGTCCATAGCTTTCAAAGTAGCTCCACAATCTGGAAATGAAGCCTGAAAACCAGTTTGTAGAAGATGTATCAGATTCAAGGCAGAACACGGCAGTGAAATGTCAGCATGAGGTTTTTTTTTGTTGGTTTTTTTTGTTGTTCTTGTTTTTTATGGGGAGGGGCATTCAAACCATAACATTGTGAATACAAATTGTTAAAATCAATTTAGAAATTATCAATCAATTTGTCACAAATTTTGGTACTTAATGACTTCATTTGGTACAGTCTTATAAAATGAAGATAGACCCACATATTTATAACCCACACAGACATGTACACAAACAAACATACATACTCACATACACACACATGACATCTTTTCTTGAGCTCACATACATAGATATACAACCCTCTATTGTNAAACTGTTAATAAGAGTGAAAAGAGAGAGATAAAATCTAAAGACNTTTATAATGTATCCAAAACTTGTAAATTCCTGGAAGACTACTGTGCTATGCAGTATCCATGACTACTCTAAAAACATAATGCANATACAGAAGCAAACTGCTNGATAATACAGCACCACATTGGCTTTCAGGGCATAAAGGCATGATCTGTGCAGTTTACTAATGCAGTTATAGTTCAGGGACATACGGACATGTCCAGAACAAAACTTACCTTTGTCTATTGGCAGACAGAAGTACAAAGTTTGCAGACCAACAAAAATTCCAATATTTCTACTCTCATTTGTTTTCTATTTCTTAAACTGACTGGTGGAAATCTGCTATTGGCTATATCATTTTTCATAACATTATAAAAGTGGTTTCAAAGGGGCACCTTTTGGAGAAAAGTAGATGACAGGGGCCAAACAGTATTATTAGGATGGGAGAAAACATCACAGTGAGGACAAAAAGAGGGCTGAAAATGCAAAGAGTGTCACTAAGAATAGAACTGAACCATAACAAAGTAACGGCCACATTTGAATAGGAAGTAAAGGACTTCTAAAAGACTGGGATGGCTTTCGTAGNGATTTAAATTTTGTTCCTGTAGCACGAATCTTAATTGGTCTTAATAATAAAACCCCAGAGTTAGATATCAGGGCGAAAACTGGAAGATCAGAGAAGCAGAGCAGCCAGCCACTAGAAAGACTTCTTACCTCTAGGAATCCTCAGACTGAAATGGAACTGAGCTCCTCTCTCTGTCTGCCTTATATTCCTCTCTCTGCCCATCCATACCACCTTGTATTCCTCTCTCTGCCCATCCATACCACTTTCTCTCCAACTCCCTAGTGCTGGGATTAAAGGCATAAGATCCCAAGGGCTGGGATCAAAGGTGTGTGTCATCACTGTCTGGCTCTGTTACTTGTTTAGACTGGATCAATTATATAGCTCAAAGTGACCTTGAATTCACAGAGATCCACCTACCTCTGCCTCACGAGTGCTGGGTTTAAAGGTGTGTGCCACCACTGCCTGGCCTCTATGGCTAACTAGTGGCTTAGCTCTGCACTCTGATCTTCAGGCAAGCTTTATTTGTTAGATCACAAACAAA
>LZPO01098459.1:4770-23805 GCA_001675575.1 Neotoma lepida | reverse complement strand
TACACAGGCCAATATGATCAAGGAATTTCCCCACTTGAGACTCCACAAGGTAACTCCGGTCCGTGTCAGGTAGAGAAATGAGACTAATTAGGAGACATCCTGGTTCTTTCAATATCCTCTGCTGTTGTCTCCTCTTGACCACCCTATATTTCTTTTCCATACTGTGTTAACATGGAGGATGTTCTCATCTGATATTCTTCTGAAGTTTTCACTTGACCTTTTGTGCATCCATGTCTTGTGTTTACAATGAAAAATATATTCTTTTAGGAATTGGACAAGGTCGTGATGGAATAAAGCACATGTTTAGAGAACATGGCAAATTCAAGGATATGTAAGCAGTTGGTCTAGGGAGGACTTCTGCTTCCAAAGGAACTNGCTNATGTCAAAATAGTGAATCAGGAGAAGCACTAACACAAGAAACTCAAGAAGCAGGTTCCATTTATCACTTTGCATGCCTTTCTACACATCACACTTACCTAATTAGTCTCATTTCTCTACCTGACACAGACCAGAATTACCTTGTGGAGTCTCAAGTGGGGAAATTTCTTGTTGGTGATACTGATAATTTATCATGGTAGGGTCTTCAACACATACAGAGGAGGCCTTCTGCCAAGTAATACCCACCATCATTAAACCTAAGGAGCCAATGAAATTTCCCGCAGGTTCCAAAGCTTTGGTCTTTACCTAGTCAGAAAACAGTAAATGTAATCCTTTAACAATTAACAAACCATAATCCTCTGCACTCACAGGAGAGTAGCATGACTACCCCATTATTTCCAGAGATAACCTTGTTCTCTGTGGTGAAATCTGGCCTAAGGTGCCTGTGGACAGCAGCCTGTACTTAATGACTGAGATGAGCTAGCCATGCATCCATGCTCAAGTCTCTATAGTTTCCAGTGATTTGCATATGCCCACAGCACAGCTCAGTTCCCTGATTCCTTCTTAATAGACTGGTAATATCCTGTTCTGTAGTTAGTTGTGGTCAGGACACAGTGTAGACATGAAGACTCCCAATNAACTCCTAGGTTTCCTGATTCTCTGCCTCTCGGGTAAGGAAGAACAGCCCTGTGCATCCCAGTGCAGTCAGTGCTGCCTTGGTCTACAGGAGAGTACTCAATGATATCATTAATTATGTGGGTATCGTTTTATATATTTCTCATTTCAGGTGTCCAATGTGACATTCACATGATCCAGAGTCCAGTTTCTGTGTCTGCCTTTATAGGAGACATTGTCATCATCTCTTGTTTGGTCAGTCAAGNCATTGGTAGGTATTTAGCCTGGTACCAGCAGAAAGTGAGGAAAAGCCCAGGTTTCTGATCTATTATGCATCTAATTTACTCTCTGATATCCCAAAGAGGTTCAGTGGCAGTGGATCTGGGACAGAATACACTCACTATCAACAGCATGAAGCCTGAAGATGCTGGGACTTACTACTGTCAACAGTGTTTCAGTTATTACATGGTGCTACAAAGCATAACAAAAACTACTGAGAGTGACACCTGCACCCAACAGTGACACCCAACAGTGACAATGTGTTTAGTAGCCTACAAGATTTCTCAGATGCAACTAGGCTCTGGAGATTAGAGAGTGGTTTTGGTAAAGGTTGCAAGGAGGCTGCTTTGCACTGCTACTTGCTTTTCATCTTTCTCATCATAAACAGACAGGGAACTTCTTTTTCCAATCTCTTTCACCCAAGAACCTGCGTTATGCTTCAAATTTCTACCTAACAAAGGAGAGGCCCACCAGCATACTCGAAGCTGAGATTGTTTTAATAGAAGAAAGTAGAGTTCAGACTATAGTATTTCAATTCTGGCATTAGTCAGAAAGTCAATACTAGAAACAAGGTTTCTTTTTAGTGCTGCCCTTGAAGCCATAGGCATATCCCACTGCAAGTTCAAGCTGTCTCACCCTGTAGCTCTCACCCCTAGATACACATAANAAGCCAAGGTACTAATAGGTAGAANATAGAAGTATAGGTACTATAGAAGATAGGTACTAATGGTCTAATAGAAGATAGGTACTAATAGAAGATAGGTCTAATAGAAGATAGGTACTAATAGAAGATAGGTACTAATGGTCTCAAGTTCCCTAAGCAAATTTTCTTGATTATTCCATTGGTGGCAAAACAACTTTAGAGCCAAATATAATATTTAATAAGACATATTTAATCTAAGTACTAANATATATATGTTAGTACACTATATTAAATACATAATAATGTTAAAGTATTGTTATTTTCCATACTACTTATATGGAAAGTGAAACAAAAATGAGGTTCAGTTGACAATTGTTTCACAGTCAGTAAACTGACCTCGTTTTGACTTCAAACTTGAAAATATATCAGCAACATTGGAATGATAATGTCCAAGTGTGAATTAAACACTTCTTCTAGAATATATGAAGATTTCCTTGGACTTTGGAAATTACATTAGCAAAGCTGTTCCATTATATGTTTAGAAGAGGTGGGGAAGGCAAAGGAGTTAAGATGGAAAGAAAAGAATTATAGAAATGATGAGTAATTGTGAAATGAAAACTTTTGAAAATACTTAGAGTAATTCATCAGTGCTGCAAGCACTCATCACCTCATATACTTTATTCTGAAGATTAAAAACAGATAATTGATTCCTCTTAGGTCTGAGTTGTATGTGTGTGAGTGTGTGTGTATGCCAAAACTGTTCACATTTTTAAGATACCAGGGTTTGGAAAAGCTTTTATAGGAGTACCATGAACAAGAGCTGCTTAGAACGTAAATCACTCACTGGAAAGCCCCCCCCCCCAACTTACTGGACAGAATGCTCATTTCTCCTAAGGTAAAGTCATAGCCTGTGTTGTGTTCATCTACACAGCTGAAGTGTTTCTTGAACATAAATTGCTCATCTGACTTGAGTTCTTTTATTTATGTTTTACTGTAAGAATGTGGGTGCCTTTATAGATTCTAGAACAAATAAAAGAATCTGAAACAAGCGTGTGATCAACTTTTTCCATCTGATGAACATGCACTGAAGGGGATGTCCATGTGTGTTGGTGTTAGTGAGCTGTGGGAACACTGACATTGTTCTCTCAATAGGCTTATGGCAAACTCCATCCAGCTGAGCCTAAGAAGAAAGTGTAGTAGGGAGTAACAGGGATAAATTTAGTGGATTCAAGANTGAAATTCTACCCTTACACTGAGCCAATGTCTTTTCTTAATGTGACCNTGTGGGTATAAGTTACTTAAGTGTGCAGAAAAGGAAGCAAAAGTTTCTGCAGTTAGAGGCTCAGCCAGTCCCTCCCCAACTGCTTTGCATCTCCTCTCAGAACCTTCTGTTGTCTAGAGTTCATAACAGTGACTCAGAACTCTNCTTCAGAGAGAAAACAGAGTAAGCCATGGAAACTCCAGCCCTGCCTCTCTGTCTCCTTTTACTGTGGATCTCAAGTAAGTTGAAACCACATAACTCTGTACATCTATGAAAAGTCTCTGAACATTACTGAATTCTATTACCAGGAAGCCAATTAAAGTGAAATTATCATAGGTCTACCAGGAAGATAATGAGNGTGGTCTNGATTGCCCAGGTGACTTTTCTTTTTCCTTTCCATTTCCAGATGTCATTGGAGAAACTACAACACAGTCTCCTGCCTCCCTGAATTTTTCTCCAGGTGAAACAGCAACCCTGACATGCAGATCCAGTCAGAGTGTTGGCAGTTATTTAGCTTGGTATCAGCAGAAACCAGGGCAGGTTCCCAGGCTCCTTATCTATGGTGCATCCACCAGGGCCAGTGATGTCCCAGTCCGGTTCAGTGGCAGTGGGTCTGGAACAGACTTTTCTCTCACCATCAGTAGTCTGGAACCTGAGGATGTTGCCACTTACTATTGTCAGCCAATGAGTAGTTGGTCATCCACAGTGATTCAACATGTGACAAAAACCTCAAGGAGACCACAGTGTTTTGGGGTCTGCCAACTGCTTCCCTTATTGGTAGCTGCAGTGAGATGATTTTCAGTACTTCCAGGGTAAGTTTTGTATTCTGATTTAGGGTAGATTTCAGCCTGTTTCAAGGGCAATTTTGGTACCACTGGCCTCAGAGAATATGTAGAAGATAAATATCTCTAAAGATTGTTATGCTCTGTTCTGTCCTGGGAGAATACCACCACCATGAACAGGCACACAAGATATTAAAAGGTGGCACTCAAAATATAATGACTAGCATCCAAATGGACTTTGTTTAGAGAGAATTTAAATACTCCACTAAAAATTATAGTTAAGAAGAATGAAGGAAATGTCTTTGTTTCAAATTTGAAAATCAGTTTGGTTTATCCATAACTGAAAAATTATGAAATTTAAATTATAAATCACCTGTTTGTTTTGCTTTCAAATTGCTGTGATATAGACCATGACTAAAACAAACAAACAAAAAAGCAACTCGGGGAGGAAATGGTTTATTTGACCTACTTATCCTCATCACAGCCTGTCACTGAGCTGAAGCAGAGGCCATGGAAGAACACTGTTTACTGGCCATATCATCATGATTTCTTCATCCTGCTTTCTTATACAACACAGGACCACCTGCCTTGAGTAGCACTATCCACAGTGGACTGAACCATATGACATCAATAATTAATCAAGAAAATACCCCCACAGATTTACCTAATAGCCCATTTTGTGGGAGCATTTTCTCAATTGAGGTTCCCTCTTCTCAAATGTGTCAAGTTTTTGTGTCAAGTTGACAAAAACCTACCACCAAAAAACCTATACCTTTAAATAAATTGTCAAATATTTAGAATAAACTTATGGAGTATGACATCATATTTGCAAGCTATTATATATAGAGTATTGCTTTTTGCTAAGCTGTTCTATTTTCCAATAAGGACTTGGGAGTCAAATGTTGGAGTGAAAACCTGCTAGATCAGAGAAGCTGAGAAGCAACCAGCTGACCTTCCTTTTTTGATCATAGACCCAGCAACAGAGTATTTCCCCATGCATTCCAATCAAAAAAGAATGTGGATCCCTAAGTCCCTCCTTACTCCTTCCTGTGCATCTCTCTATCCATATTTCTGGCTCCTCCATCCTCTCTATGCTTATTTCTTGTCAATTAGTCACTGGCTCTGGACCTGTTCCAAAGTTAATTTTATTAACATAGTCTCAGAGTTTCAGAGTGTGATCAAATAACCTGCAACATTTCCCCCTTGTCTACATAGAAAGGAAGTTTTTAACTCTAACACAGTAAAGCTATATACAATAAAAACATTTATCAGATACCATCTAAATGAAAAAGAAAGGTTTTAACTCTAACACAGTAAAAATATATGCAGGAAGAACAATTATCAAGTAAGAATTATATTCACAATGTCCAGTCCATTTGTATTTGGCAAATTTGGAGAAAATATTCTATCTATCCTATCTTGGTGTGTCCAGAGTTTTATACCTAAACCACCTTCTGTCATAACTTGTATTACCAGCCTAAAAATATCCATTGGATCTTAAAACATTTTCTTATAAACAACTTAAGCTTTCATGTCTTTTAACCTTATAAGTATTACATCTCTTTTACAAGTTTGTTTTCTGAATTTGGTGGCAGAGAAAATGATATAACTATCTAGTCTTCAACTGCCATCAGAGACCTAAGGATAAGCTATTACCTGAATAAACAGGAAGTGCAGAGCAAACAACTTCCAAAACTGTAGAAAGGACAGAGATAGCTAGATGGCTTGTCAGTCACTCATTTCCTCTGCAACAATGGAGCATCCATCTTTGGCCTACAGGCCTAGAATATCTGATTGTCTTTTCTGTGAAGCAGTAATTTTGAAGAACTGGCATACCTTGTCCTGGCAAAGTTCAGCAGTCAACTTCCTTTGTGTCCTGCTTCTCCAATTTGGACAACATACTGTCAGCAGTCAAGGCAAGGTCAGTTTCTAGTCTAGTGGCTAACTTTGCCACACTGAAAGCAAACTCCATATGGAGGTTCTTTGATGTCCACCATTCTTTTTTGAAGGAAATTGGTGCTGCCAGGAGCAGACATGTTTCACTGTCATGAAAAACCTTATGTTATTAAAACATTTAAAATGTCATATTCTGTAGATCTCTGAAGTGTTTGAAGACCACCTATCTATTTAAACATGATGCCAAATAAAGCTTATTTCTGCCTACATTTAAAAGTTTACTATTACTACATTTAAAAGTTTGACTATTATCTTAATTATCCTAAACAGTTGGTAATAGTAGCTTTCAAGGACTAGAACTTTACATTACAATTTTAAATAAATTGTATAGGTACAATACCTCACAGTATATTGTAACAAAATAACCTTAAATTTGTACCAATATACAAAAATCCATACCAATGTAAAATATTTAAGACTAGTAGTTGCTTTTTAGTCTAAAAGTATTCAATAATCTACCTTTTTATCCTTTCATTCCTATATCCCCCATTTTTTAGAAAGATATCCCTGAATCTAACCTCCTTTGCTTAGATTCCTCCCTGACCATGACCAATAACAACTTGCAACTACCCTCCAAAACCTCCAAAACTGTCCATAACCCACCAAATGACCAATAACTACCTACCCCACCTCTTGGGAATGTGAGCATTGTGTTCTTAAAATTACTTCTTGCTTTCTCAGTCTTACANCATCTTTAGGAGACCATGAGAAAACTGCAAAAATGGTCNAGTCTGGGAGAGCTAGCTGTATNATTTATTGTNCAGTCTCTGTGTGATGGGAAGATGCAGGNCTTATTGGAAGTCTTNGCTGGAGCATCCCATGAGGCTGAAACATCTTAGGTAACCATTTTGAAATTGTCCTGAGCATTTTTTAGTCCAAAGCTGATTTTTGTATGGTATTTNTCAGNTTAGCAGTGTTACCACAANCCAGGTGATTCATTATTGCCAGGCCCCATCATCTNTTTAGAGACCTCAAAGGTTACTGCTAGGAATGGTCACANTTCACTATAGAAAACTCCAACATTTTAAATACCATTTGCAGCAAATCGCCAAGAGGTTAAAAGACCATAATCTGTTAAATACATCCAGGGTATACAAACTTAGTTGCTAGTTACTTGCTTCAGACTCAAACCTAAAAACATGTATAGGAAGCTAAAGGAACCTTACTTCTAGAATTAATTAGTACTCTTTATGACCACTAATATCACAACAAAAAATTATATGTATATATAAAATCTTACAATTTTTGATGGTATTGATAGCTTTCTTTCTCCTGTGGAAACAAAAGCAAATCCTCTTCCCCAATGTAACATCCCAACATAACACATATCTTGGTTTCCATTCTGAGATCAACACATCTTTAATATATACAGGGTGATTTAAGTCAGCAGTTTTTTCTATTACCTAATTTATCTTCACAGCTGTCATTCCTTTTTTATTAGCATTAAAAAATTAAAGTTAATAATGCACTGTGTAATCTATCTCTATGGGTCTTCATTACCCATTTCGGTTTATTAAGTGTATCTTTTAAAGTGCAATTGTACTGTTCTGAAACTGCTTTTCCTGTAGAATTATGTGGTAGACCTGTAACATGCTTTATGTTGCAATATGCCACTTTTATATAAGGTCAGCAAAGCACCTTTTGTTTTAAGGAGAATATGCCCATACAATTCTGCCGTGTCACCATCACACAGAAGAGGTTCTGTCCCATGTCCCTGTTGGTTGCACTCATCCAAGTACCATACTGCAGCCCTATCCTGGATGCCCTCACTCTGTAGAATCCTCCAGGTTTCTGCAATAGCATGTTATCCTTCGATTCCCCTCAAAAATAAGTAAATATCATGGATTTTCAAATGCAGAAATGTCCTATCACTGAGTGTGATGTGGTTTTCTAGTTCTCTAGAATCTGTAATTCAATTGAATACTACTTTACTGTTGTGAGATATTTGATTGCACTGTGAAACTCTGAGACTTTGTTAATATGAATTAACCTTGGATCAGAGGTTGGAGCCGGTGGCTAGTTGGCAGGAATTAGCCATAGAGAGGATGGAGGAGCCAGAAATACAGATAGAGAGACATACAGGAAGGAGTAGGGAGGGACTTAGAGTTTCATGGTCTTTTTGGTTTGGGATGAGTAGAGAGAGGCTCTCTTGCTGGATCTCTGGCCAAAAAGGAAGGTTAGCTGGTTCCTTCTTGGCAGGTTTTTACCCCAACATCAGACTCCTGAGTCTTTATTGATAAATAGAACAACTTAGCGAAAAACAACATTTGGTGTCTGAAGTGCAGCACAAGATCACAATAGCCAGCACACCAGTGCCACCACTCCTCCACACGTGCAGCCACCACATCTGGCTGCTCTCCCACAGCCCTAAGTGTCACTGCCACAGCTGACTGCCTTGCATAGCCCCACCATCACCACTACTGCTGCTGTGGACAAACTGAAAAGTTAGCAGAATTTGTGAGACACATGGGAAATCCTTATAGAGAGAGTGAAGTAGCATTAAATCTCTCCCATGTTACAAACAGAAAATATCACAGTGTAGGGATTTAGGACTTTGTATAGTGATACTTTAGATGGCTTGAAAATAGAAGCAAAAAATGGAAAGATACATGACAACTGAGACTGAATCAATACTGATTATAATTATTATCAATCTGGTAATTAATATTTTATCAATAATAGTCATATGCTTTTTGTGCCAAATATGAAAAGTTGACTAATAAGATACAAGCCTTAGAAAGACATAAATGAGATAAGTAAAATACTCACAGACAGAGGAATTTAGAAAAGAACCTACCACACCACCACATGATGAAACTGAAGAGGGGCAGTCCAAGGTTATTAGAAAACAAACCTTAGTTTATGCAGTCACTATACAAAAATGACCAGCAGACAATAGAAACAATAGGCACTCCCAAGCTTATGCAAAAGTTAAATGGAATCTTATAGAAATATTTGATTCAAGGAGATTTAAAGAAGCAGTCATTTCATATGGTATGCATTCACCCTGTATGAAGCAGATATTAAATTCATGGGTAACTAAGAACAGAATTATCCTCCAAACTGGAAAGATTTAGCTACAGCAATATTGAAAGCTGGTCCTCATTTACAATGGAGAACATGATTTAAAGAGGGAGCTATGGCCGTAGAACTACAAAATAGGGCTTAGGGGCACTGATATTTCCCAAGATTAGTTCCTTGGTGAAGACCAATATGCTGAATTGCAAAGACAGTTTGGCCATTTATGATATAAAAGAGAGGGGAAGTCACAGCAAATTACCTGCAACATTGTATTGGCTAGTTTTATGTCAACTTGACACAAGTTGGAGTTATTTGAAAGGACAAAATCTCAATTGAGGAAATGCCTCCACAAGAATTGGCTGTAGACAATACTGTAAAGCATTTTCTTAATTAAATATTGATGGAGGAGGGCTCAGTCCATTGTAGGTGGTGCTATCACTGGGCTGGTCATCCTGAATTGTATTAGAAATAAGGTTGACCAAGCCATGGGTAGCAACCCATTAAGTAGCACACATCCATTGTCTTTGCATCTGTTACTACCTCCAGGTTCCTGCTCTGACTTCTCTCAGTAATGGGCTATTACCTGGAAGTACAAGTGAAATAAACCCTTTCCTCCCTAAGTCACTTTTGGTCACAGCATTTCATCACACAATGATAATACTAATTAAGTCAAACATTCAGAAATTTTAATCAAAATATGAAATGTTTAACAGTATGAGATACAGCACAGTGAATAAAGAAAAGTTCTTATGCATTATGCTTGGAGATCAACGTTATCAACAAGCTGTGGAAATGACATTGAACCTACACATACCCTTTGATTCTCCTCTTTCACTCAGAACATACAGATCTGAACTGAACAAAATACACCATGACATTCATGTATTGTTCACTCATAAATCTAATATAGGAACAGCCTACATGTCAATCAACAGAACATACACACACACACACACACACACACACACACACACACACCATACAAATTTATAGAAAAAATGGTGCATAACAATGAAAACATACAAACCGCTACCACATCCTGGAATATGGTTGAATAACTGGCGTGCTAATGTATAAAGGTTAGAAACACAAGAGCTCATCACTCATGATTATATATCCATCAGCTGAAACTGACTCAGTTTAAAGACTGTTAAGTGTCAGATTATGTATGGCATTAAGAAAATGGGCTTATTGACTGGTTGTTGTAGGTCAACATCTTCTTTTCCCAAACATTTTGTATATGTGATCACATTTTCTCAACCTGATAGTTACTTCTGAGAAGCTGCTGAAAATTTTGTGGAGGCTCCTTTAACATTTCCAGGCTGTTCCCCTGCTTGTTTAAAAATGTATTGCATGTCAGAGAGTGAAAGACTTTGGAGTACTCAGCCCTAAATGGAATGTCTTTATTAAATCTCCTGGTAGAGATCCAGGGCATTGTCAGAGCACTATTTGGTGGTGGAATTGTTGAGCCATGAGAAGTTTCCCTGGAAAATGGAGTAAAAATGTGAAGACTCTCACTTTTCTTCTAAATGCAGGATCAAACAAAATAAAAACTATTCACAGCATACTATCTAAAATTGTGCGGAATGAGAACTGAAGAGATGGTTCAGTAGTTAAGAGCACATAGAGCTCTTATAGTGGACCTAAGTTTGGTTCCCAGCACTCATCCAGCTCACAACCACTGTTAGATCAGCTCCAAAGGATCTGATGTCCTCTTCTGGCCTCCAAGGATGTGGTAGTTTGAATGTAATTGGCCCCCATTAGCTCAGTGGGAGTGGCACTATTTGGATGTGGTTTTATTGGAGTGGATGTGGCCTTGTTAGAGGAAGTGTGTCACTGTGGAGGCAGCGGGCTTTGAGGTCTCATATATGCTCAAGCCACACATAGTGACTCAAACCACTTATTGTTGTCAAGATATGAGTCAAGATATAAGAACTCAGCTCCTTCTCTAGCATTATGTCTGCCTTGCTTCCTGCCACGACAATAATGGATTAAACCTCTGAACTGTAAGCAAGCTACCTCAATTAAATGTTTTCCTTTATAAGGAACAAAAATGTGGGAGCCAGTCTGCTTTATTCTCATCCTTATAATCTAGGTAACTTAATGCCTGGGTTCCCTCCATTGTTTTCCTCTTCTCCTTTTTTTGTACTAGGCACTGCTTATATTATTGTTGCTTAATAAATTAAAACTCCCATGGTTGTGAATAAAGGAGGTCATCTGACTATTTTGTAATTTAGTTGTTTATTGTAGTTATTTTCTCCTGGTCAGATCCTGAAAGGGGGTGAGAGGAAAAATGATGTTTTTTTATTAATTTATTGTTTTTAAACAAAGTGGTTTAAGACAAGCCATTCAATCTGGCATCAATATTATCAAGTATCAATCAATAAGGGTAAGTTTTAAGGGCTATGTTCGATGGGCTTCTAAATCACATTAGAAGCTCACACCTTTAAAAGTAAGTAAATAAAGCTCAGGGCTTGTTGGATTCTTGCCAAAATTCTACCAGATCTTCAAAGAAGAATTAATACTAATATTGCCGAAATTGTTCTGAAACAAAGAAACTGAAGGATGATTACCTACATCTTTTAAAACGGTCATCATCCTGATACCTAAACCACAAAAAGACTCAACAATGAAAGGAAATTACAGTCCAGTTTCCCTTATGAACACAGATGCAAAAATTATCAATAAAATACTTGTAAACTAAGTCCAAGAACACATTAAAAATATTATCTACTATTATCAGGTGAGCTTCATATCAAAGACACAGGGATGGTTTGACAAATGTAAATCAATAAATATAATCCACCATATGGAGTTTTTGTCTCTTTGACTAAACATTATCACCACATTGCCAATCTTTCAGCATCCTGCTGGTCTCTCATCAGTCACCACATTTTGTTTTATTACATTTACTCCTGATGTAGAAGAAAACCTTTTTGACTTATTTTTCAAATTTAAGAAACCCACATAACTCTCCCCTCTATGTACACCACTATACAGACCAGGATATTTGCATATTGCTCCCTGGGGAGGTCCCTGTCTTGCTGTCCTGAGATAAAAGCTAAACTGTCGTCTTGCCTTCACTCTCCTTAGTTCCTTCTTCAAAATGATGTGCCCTGTCCAGTCCCTGTTTCTGTTCATGCTCTGGATTCTGGGTAAGGAGAGAACAAGATGCAGGAGGAGAATGGGGACAGAGGGTGGGCTCTGCCTATCAATATGTACTGTCCATATATGATGAGGCAGGTCCCATTCTCTAGGATGGACGTGTGAGTTTAAATTACACAACAATGAGAAATTCCAGATGAGACAGTAGCTGTGCTAAGGTGAAGATTCTGAAGTAGATTGGTTGGGGTGGTATAGATTATGACCTTTAGGACCTTCAATTCACTTGTGTTGTAAAAATGCATTTGATATATTTTTAAAAATCTTAAAACATACCAGAATCTCATTTGGAATGAATAACAAAGGAATTCACAAAGATTGCTTGAGAAGCTTTCATGTGACTTTGCCCTATTCTATTATAATTTCAGGAACCAGTGGTGATGTTGTGCTGACCCAGACTCCACTCTCTTTGTCGACTACCATTGGACAATCAGCTTCCATCTCTTGCAGGTCAAGTCAGAGCCTCTTACATAGTGATGGAAAAACCTATTTGTATTGGTTCCTACAGAGGCCGGGCCAGTCTCCACATCTCCTAATCTATTTGGCATCCACTCGGTACACAGGGATTCCAGACAGGTTCAGTGGCAGTGGGTCAGGGACAGAGTTCACACTCAAAATCAGCAGAGTGGAGGCTGAGGATTTGGGAGTTTATTACTGCATGCAAGGTACACATATTCCTCCCACAGTGATATAGACCCTAACAAAAATCCCCTTGCTTGAGGCAGCCCAGCTGCCAATGTGCTGCTTCACTGGAGAGAAGAGCACTCTGTGCATCTGTGTGAGAAGGAGGAGCTGGGAAACTTGAGTAATAGCAGCTGAGAGCCCTGGCTAAACTCATCTGGTTGCATAAGTGATTTGGCTGGACTTCAAGTGCCACCAATTTCTCATCCTTCTAGCTGCAACAGCCATGGTGTTGCCTTGGTATTAGAAGAATTTCATCACATTAATCTAGTTTATTGTTGAAGATTTTAATCATTTAATATTTTTCATTAATTTCTTTGTTGCTTCCTTTTAATGATGTATGTGTGGTTGTTGAATTCTCGTTTAACTTTTGAAATGCTTAGGTATCTATTTAATCTTTCTAAGTAGCTTTAAGACATTCTTTTAAATATCTGTTGAAAGAATTACATTTTATAAGAGACATGTAACCAGAAAGTTGCTATGTTCATTTGAATATTTAATTTTACTGCCTTTTAAATATTTCTTTAGTCTTTATATGGCTATTTCTGATTTTGGCAGAATGGTTGGCTCTATAAATTGTATTGATGGTTTTCAGAGTGAAAGACTTTCTTCTAGGAATTGACCTGGGATGTAGCCTGGCTACTGTAGGTTGGCCTTGGCTCAGGATGTGTATACTGTTGTGTTACTGTAATTTTTCTCTAATTGTTGTCAACATCACCAAAGTCTTCAAGGGTCTCCAGTGGCCTAATATTTGAAATTTTGGATCTTGTCTTCCTCCTGAGAAGTGGATCTAATCAGTCTGGTCACCTGAAGTTCTGTGTAAGGCAAGTTTTGGCAGGACATCAGATCACACAGGACTGGGTGAGCATGGTCCTTCACTGTTTCCCCAGTCTGTGGAGGATCTGTATTCCTCAGTGTCTTAGGGTGGGAATATGATGCTTTATTGAATAAGAACACAATACAAACTAGGTCCCATCTGTGAAGAAATGCAATAGTGACAGCTCTGTAGCAGCTCCCTACAGTGCACTTCAGGGATGATTCACCAACAACAAAGACTTCTTGGGCATATGTATGACATATGCCTCACTGTACACTCTTACAGCTCCAGAAGATGCGTTTGCTTGCAGGTTGTTCTCATACAGTGACACACAGAATTTTACATTCTTCACAAGGCCATTGGATTTGTTTGAGTACCTTCATGTTTTCATGATGTCTCATTTCCCTCCATGGTTTTTGTCATATACTCTAGTTGTGAATTTTTATTCTTCACCCTGATTCTTGTTATTTAAATGAAAGGACAGGAGGCATCTCTCATCAGCCATTGTACTAGAGGTCTCCAAGTGTCTTTCTCAATGGTCTCTCTGTTATCATTTATCAATGAATCTCTCTCTCCCTTCTTTCTCTTTCCATCTCTCTCTTCCTCCTCTCACTGATTTTCAAAAATAGTTCTCCCTCGTTAATGATTGATTTTGATTTATGTTGAAATGTGGATTTCTGTTCATTAATGATAGTTAATAAATCAATTATGCAGTTGTCCAATTAATGCTTTATTTAAATGAATGAGCAAGAGATCCTCTAAACCATAATGAACATAGATGACAAACACTTAAAAGGACAGGAACATAAGTCTTGAATATTCCTGAATAAGAATTATAACCAACACTGAGTCATCTGCATAACAGAAGAAACACTGAGAGTAGATGGAGACAGGTTTCAATGGAAGCACTTAGATTTTTCTGAAGACTAGTGAGAAAACAGAACTGATAATATTTTTGTTTAGTATGTTACAGGAAAGAAGTAAATTTAGCAAGTTTATAGGGCACTCATAAGCTATGTATGTGCATATGTATGTACTTTTATCAACAGAAAAAGACAATAAAATATCTCAGGATCTGCAATGAGATAAATGTTTCCATACAGTAAAACAGGGGCCTATACCACTTCAGTTTCATCAACTGATCACCAAGAAACAAAATTAGAATAAGTGAACACTACTGACCAATGAGTCCTAACAAATGATTACAGAATAATCTGTTAGTTTCACAACATACCTTTTTCTTTTTTAGCAGAATATTGTCCAAAATATACAATATATTACACCACAAGATAAATATTAACAAATTAAAAATACAATTGTATTTTATATTTTCGACCTAAGTAGATATTCATTGAAGAAATTCATAAAATATGTAAATATGAAAATTGCTTGCTTCTGAATAACCAATGGTGTAATAAATAACTAAAGGACATTTATAATTTTCTTTAAAAATTAAAAATTAATGAAACATAATTCTCATATAGTTTTAGTTCATCATAGATATAGCATAGATGCCCTCTTTATACACAGGTTCCCTGGGAATCTTTCTTTGATTGTATCAGGTCTGAAAGTCTAGATCAGTGTTTGGAAAACTTTGTAATCAGTTTCATGTGCTTGCTACTTAAAAGTATGTGTCAGGTGTGTAGGTTTAGTTTTGTTTATTTATTTGGTAGTTTGGGGTTTTTGTCACATTCACTTTTATTTTTTACGTAAAATATTTTCCAAAAATAAAAAGGTCTTATTTATTTATTTATTTATTTATTTATTTATTTATTTATTAAACAGGTCTTCCACTCCTTTTACATACCAACCTCAGATCCCCCTCTCCTCCCTCCTCCTGCCCTGCCAGCTCCCCCCCTCAACCCACCCCCATTCCCACCTCTTCTAAAACAGGGTGTCCCATGGTGTGTCCCCAGAGTCTGGCACTCTCAGCCATGGCAAGACAAGACCCTCCTCCCTGCACCAAGACTGTGTCAGGTGTCCCACCACAGGCATTGGGCTCCAAAAAGTCAGCCCCTGCACCAGGGATGGATCCTGATCCTACCGCCTGGGGGCCCTCAGACACTTCAAGCCAAATAACTGTCTCAAGCCTCCAGAGGGCCCAGTTCAGCACCATGGGGGGTGCTCCACGGTTATTGGTCCACAGTTCATGCATTTCCACCAGTTTGGCTGGCTTCATGATCTCAATGTCTCTTGTTCATTGAACCTCTCCTCTCTCCCATCAGTTGAACTCCTGAAGCTCTGCATGGTGCCCAGCCATGAATCTCGCATCTGCTTCCATCTGTCTCTGGATGAGGGCCCATCAGGGCTTCTCAGCCATGGGTCCGTAGTTCATGCGTCTCCACTAGTTTGGCTGGCCATCTCTGTACACCCTCCCATCATGATCTTGTAGTCCCTTGCTCATAGAGGGTCCTCTTGTCTCTCATCTATTGGGCTCCTAGAGCTCCGCGTGGTGCCCAGCCATGGATCTCCACATCTGTCTTCATCAGTCACTGGATGAGGGCTCCATGGTGGTAGTTAGGGTATTCATCCCTGTGATCACTGGATCAGGCCAGTTCAGGCATCCTATCAATTATTTCCAGTGGTCTAAGGTGGGTTCATCCCTGTGGACTCTCCGGGACTTCCCTAGCACTCTGTTTCTCCCTATTCCCGTGATTTCCCCATTTATCATGTTATCTCCTTCCTTGCTCTCTGTCTCTGTCCCCAAAAATAAAAAATAAAAAAAAATAAAAACAAAAATAAAAAGGTCTTTACTGGTGTGTGTTTTACATGAGAAATCCACACATATTTAATACAAACACCTGATGAACCTGACACCATCACTACCATCACTGTTGTGAATTCATCCCTCAGCTCCAATGGTTTCATTCCATCCTATTAACTAATTCACTCTGCTGTTCCCTAACATTCATTTTGAATAGGCAGATATAATCTCATTTTTAATTTAGAAATATCATTCATTTCAGATAGTACAAAGGCATTTGTATATTTTTTTGTACTCTAAAGCAGCTTGGTGTTAGACAGTTAGGGTGGAAGAATTATATACAACAAAGTTTATGCAATGTACAAAATGCTTTAGCGAAATGGTACAGGGGTTAGAAAGATGGTTCAGCAGTTAAGAGCATTTGTTGTTCTTGCCTGGGAACCTGTGTTGAAAACTTAGCACCTACACGGAAGATCACAACCATGTGTAACTCTAATTCCAGAGCATTTAATGCCCTCTTTTGGCCTCCTTGGTCACCATGATGCATATATAATATGAAGACAAAACATTCATAAACATAAAAATTTTAAAAGTGCCAAACCTGTTCTGTGTGAACTAGCCCTAAAGTAGCTTATTCCTAAGCTGTCATTATCAAATTCAGATTTACAATGCTGATTATTTTTGTAAATGACTCTTGGATTTGTCTTTTTGTAATTATACAGTTTACTTAATAAGGAAATTTCATCCACAATTGTCGATAACAGAAATATCTTAGGAAATAAAATCCTAGGGTTATTTTTTGATCTCTCTAATTTATACAGTCAGTCATCACCTACACACAGGTTTTCCCCAGCACTCTTTCACTCTCCATGTCCAGGTAATGGCAAGTCAGTCTATGGGCAGACAATTTCCACCAGGCACTGCCTCAGAGAAACCTCTCTAGTCACCTGAAGTTTGTGTGTATTTTTGCTATACAGTGGTTGTGTGATTTCCTTTAATTAAATCTAAATATCTAAAATTGCTATTTACCTCCAGAGTTGACAGCCCAAGGAACCTCACAGCTACTCCTCCATTCAAAGGACACTGATGATTTTAAGTCCATTTTGAATATCCATTAAATTAACAATTTTCTTCCATAGGCTACTGTGAGAGTTGTTATGGTATAGAATTATCTGTTTTTGCTAGTACCAGAACATGATGTTCACCTAGATGGTACCTGTAGGTCCTCAGAACATGAATTTGCTGAAAAACTCCATATGCTTGGTGCACTGAACTTGTATTAGTTATTTATGAAAGGACATGAGGATGTGGATGTGATTATACAGTGTGTTATTACACTCAGGTATACTTTATTACACATCTGTCCATGCAAAGTAAGATGCAAATTGGATCTGCTAAGGCCCAGTACTAAAGATAACAATTCCATCTTAAGAATGACCACTGTTGAGTCAAACTTAACAAAAACTTTAACAAGTCTAGTATTCTAAGTTTGGGTAATCCTAGCATGTAGTTAAGTAAAGCTCCACACATCTCCCAATATGTCATGATTTGGGAGCAAATGCCAGTTTATATTTTCTCATGATTATGTAGTGTTGGGCGAGAATCTTAATGATTGATATTGTGAGTCTTTATTTAGGAATTTCACAAATCCCAGAAGCTGTCATTATTTAACAAACATACTCCAGTTGGTTATATGAACCTATTGAAAGGTCACTTGCTTTACAGCATAAACCTGTAGAAGTGCCCTCTCCTGATTTAAATACTATCAGATACTATTAGAGTGCTATTCATTTAGATACAGTAATAAATTAATTGCTGTTCCACACTGCATATGAACTGCTTGCCAAACATGCTGAATTCACACTTGGTGATAAACACAAGATGTAATACTTGACTTTTTATCTGGAATGGGGTAAACGTACAATTTGTTGTTCTGAATTCTTATGTAGCAGCGTTCAGATTTTTTTAAGTGTTTTATTCCACCCTCTGGAAGACAAATGTCTTCCTAAGACTTTAAATCTTGCAAACTATTGTTCACTAATGCTAATTTGTACTGTAGTTTTATATGGTGTGAGGCTGTATAAAATATTCAATGATAAAGATATAAATAAACTCAGTCTATACTGTGAGAAACTCTGATGGACAGAACACAAACATGGGACCAAGACAGGATCTGAGGTGCTGTTCTTCCCCAATAGCTTTACCTATAACAAGAACTGAATTATATTGTACTCACTGCCCAACTCTGTATATGGAGGAGCATGCACAGATGTCTGTCAATTATCAGCACTGCATTAAGTGGAGAGGAGAGGGAGCCATAACATACTCAGAGAATGGCTAAGTAAGCCTTCTCTCCTGTCAGTCCCAGTACTTAGAACACTATGAAGTCAGTGTCATTTGCATAGATATTTCTTTTTTTCTGGTATCCCTGCTGCTTAGAATATTATAAGACTGTCCTTCTCTGTAATGTGGTGTGATCAACATATATAAAAGTACATAAAATAGGAAGATTCTGTCCTTATCAGAGATCACTGGGTTTCTTCTCCTCTGGATTTCAGGTAATATTATTGGACAAAGCAGAAAAGCAGAGGATGACATACTAATATCCACTTTTCACTCTATATATGGAAATCCTTAGTCATGGGGAGTTTTTGTATTTAGATCTGAAATATA
The DNA here is from genome assembly GCA_001675575.1 of Neotoma lepida. Lineage (NCBI taxonomy): Eukaryota > Metazoa > Chordata > Mammalia > Rodentia > Cricetidae > Neotoma > Neotoma lepida. The sequence continues at coordinate 4,833 of LZPO01098459.1, read as the reverse complement.
TATATATATATGTGTGTGTGTGTGTACATATATATGTATATGTATATATATATATATATATTT